>OX578272.1:21553800-22078614 GCA_951217065.1 Baccha elongata | reverse complement strand
ACCAGCTTTCTGTCGATATGAAGAAATATTACAGTGATCACAAAGCACTTTCAAAACATCCGTTGGGCGTTTATGATGTCCATTAAGCGGATAAAATATAAAAAGAAGCTATTGATGTTCATTCCCGTCATACATTGACATTCCCTTCGGGGATAACTATATGATAAAAAGTATAAAAGATAAAAGCGACACAGATAGAATAGATATCCATGAACATCTTTAAAATATTTATCTTACGAAAAACTGCATTATATTTGATAAGAACCCAAGGATGTCGACATCCTCTGCGTGGTTTTGTTCTTACCAAAGTATGCTAAAGAAACTTTGTTTTCACAAGATATCTAAATCTAACTAACTCTATTCATTTTTAGAAAACAAATATTTTCACTTTGGTAAACGCGCATCATACAGTAGATTCATATATACTAACTTCTTCATAACCTAGTTGGATTTAAAACAAAATGGAAAAAGTATATCTTTAGGTAAGTATTTCTTAAGAAAAGATAAAGGTTAAACTTATCAAAATTCAGGTTTGTAATTAGATAAAGTGAGGGTGCACAACGAACAAAAATATTAGAAGATAAAGTAAAATGCACATAATATTTCCGGGTATTTAATTTTGCTTCATGAATAATTTGCTGCTTAATGAGAAGCTCAAAAGGAGTTTGGTTCGTCTATGCCTCTTTTGCGTGCCATCCTCTTTTGAATTATTTTGATCGTAAAAAAGATGTTTAAAAAAAAAAAAGAAATCCTATTCACAGAGCATGTCTACCTATTTCTTTATTTTTTCTATCGTTAGACTATATAATACTGCCATGCTATAGTTAAGAGTGGAACATTCAAGGACCTTAACGAATTGAATTGACACCTGGAACATTCACACTGAGACCGCGAAGAAGGGGAGAGGGGAAGGTGACGATAATACTAGGAGTGAGTGCTGCTATTTATGCTAACGAGATTTTCTTTTTAAGTCGGGTATATACAGAAATATTTTTTTCTTTTAGAATATACTTTCATTTGCAAGAGTTACAGTTTTTGGGAGTGAAGACTTACATTTTTTTTTTTGGTTCTGTTGTGATTATAAGGACCAGTATGAGTTTCTTGAAAATAAATATTTATCTATTTTGTATAAATACCTGTCAAAGAGGTAAAATTGTATTTCTAGTCTGTTATGCTTCTTGTTTTTTAGTTTAAAATTTAAATCGATAGTTTAACGAGGATTTCAAACCTGATTTTTGTACAGGATGAAACCAGAGAAACTAAAGTGTTAGATTGGTTCATAATTTCTTTAATTTAATATCAATGTGTTTTAATTAGTTGTCCTGGCTAGAAGAATCTTAAGTTCGAAGTTAACATACAGTTACGCATTGGCCGTTGAAAAAGTTCAAAAAAGAGATTGTGACGGGATACTCTTTGATTTCTATTAGAAACTCAACTGTTGGGGGCACAAGTGGACACGATGATAAAAGTAATCTCAGAAAATAAACTCTCGGAATTCTACCAGAGATATGAAAATTTCGAAAATATTACTCTCAAATGGACAGCTACCCGAGAGATACTCTCGGGAGTAACTCGTGCACCTTTATATGAAACAAAGGATCAACACTGAAGTTATCTGTCTATTTCGAATGTTTCGATATTTTGATTTTTATGGAAGTGAATTCTTCACTTCCATGTTTCAATTAATCTGGTGCATTTCTTTGCTTTCAACCTGGAATCTATATGAACTAGTTCCACTCCGATCATTTCTGTTAGGTATAAGGACCGTTCCATGACTCCTGACAGGTGGGGTACTGTTTCTTGTATTGGCAAGTTTGCCAACTACCCACATTTTGAGGGTGGTTATGCACATAGACATAGATCAAGCCATTTTATTTAAGAAGTAATATTAGATGTAGTTAAATCCGTTGAATCTATTACTGGATTTTTGAACACATTTTTGATTTAAAGTTTTTACTATTTTAAATTTAAAGTTTTCGAAAACGGTATACAGTTCTCTCATTTAACAATATTTAATAATATGTAGTAGTTCACTATTTTGGCTCCTTCCTCCTTTCTGAATCAATCGATTTTTTTTTTTGATTTTTTTATCGAAAAATAAAAAATAAAATATTTAGACACCGTTAAAACGCTTTCTTCTTTTTTTCACTCACATCCCACAACTAATTTTTGGACAATGAACCATTTTTTTCTTCTTCTTCTTCTTCTTTTTCTTCTTCTTCTTCTCTTCTTCTTCTTCTTCTTCTCTTCTTCTTCTTCTTCTTCTTCTTGTTCTTGTTGTTCTTCTTCTTCTTTTCTTCTTCTTCTTCTTTTCTCTTCTTCTTCTTCTCTTCTTCTTCTTCTTCTCTCTTCTTCTTCTTCTTCTTCTTCTTCTTCTTCTTCTTCTTCTTCTTCTCTTCTTCTTCTTCTTCTTCTTCTTCTTCTTATTCTTCTTCTTCTTCTTCTTCTTCTTCTTCTTCTTCTTCTTCTTCTTCTTCTTCTTCTTCTTCTTCTTCTTCTTCTTCTTCTTCTTCTTCTTCTTCTTCATTCTTCTTCTTCTTCTTCTTCTTCTTCTTCTTCTTCTTCTTCTTCTTCTTCTTCTTCTTCTTCTTCTTCTTCTTCTTCTTCTTCTTCTTCTTCTTTTTCTTCTTCTTCTTTTTCTTTTTCTTCTTCTTCTTTTTCTTCTTCTTCTTCTTCTTCTTCTTCTTCTTCTTTTTCTTCTGATTTTGGGGTTGGTCGGAACTATTGAAATTCTACCATACATATATATCTGAAGAGCCACCGACCTACCTGATGGCAAGCCAGTGTTCGCTATGGTCGCGCTGAAAACCATCTGAACCTTTAAGGCTTATTAGAGCATATTCGCAAAACAAAGTTTAGCTAGGGTGCTACGACTATAGTACGGAATACGGGACTAGGGGAAGAGATTTCATTAAACAAGTCTTCTTTTACTCACATATCTACTAACTCTAGCATTTCTCACTTCTCGTTCAAGATTATCCTGCGCGAGAAAAATGTTACTACATAGTACTTGATATATTATCCCGAGCGGAATTATGTTCTTCTTTTTCCTGGACTGATCTCCTAGTTAAAAAATAATCCTTCCGAAATCGTCTGATAGAAATTAGAGAGTAATTAAAATTTCATCATGTTTTCCAACAATTTAACACTCGGTGTATCCAGCAACCGCTTAAACCAGAGCCTTTTAGATCCACGCGATTATAGATGAAAACTACACTCGCGCGCTGACAAATTCCACGCCTCGGTCAAAGCTCACTTATTTTAATATTTAATTTAATATTAGAACAATATAGATACACTTTCAATATTTAATCATCTGCTTTTTATATTTAAATATTGATATTTTTTTTTAAATTATAAGTCACTCTTTTTGTTTTGTAAAGTTGCAATGCCCGGCTAATTTGTTTCAGAATCCAAACGCTTTGCCAGTTTAATATTACGGTAAAGCGTAGGAATTCTAAATCAAATCAAACGAGATAGTCCATTGGTATATATTTTTCACAAAATTTTAGCTTCATCTTTTAAATTTAAATTTTAATATATTGGTTTTAATGATATATCCACAATATTATATATGTCTGTATAACAACAAAAGAATACGTCAACTAAGAATATGTATTGCAATTGAGATTTGCGCACATCAATCAGAGTGCCGTCAGGTCGTTAGTGCAAACTACCATGAAGAGCCGCAATTTTCTTGTAATTATAAAACCATCTTCTATCATGGTCCTGATGGCAGTCATGTTATGTTATCATTTGTCGAAATATACCTTTGAAATACCACATCATGAGGTTTGTGTCTAGAGAGTATGAATTGAAGTGAGAGGCCAGGTTATAATGGTGGTGGTGTTTTCTATAAAGGTTCTTCTTTTGTGCGAGGGGAAGGCATACAATATCCTTTGGTTTTGCTTTTAACATTAAATTTCAATACAACTTTTGTATAGCTTCATTTAGCATACATTTAGGCGGTTTCTTTGTATTAACATTATTTTTATTGATTGTTGTGGTGGTTGATTGCATAATTTTATTGAAATAAAATTGCAATTTATTTTTTTTTTTTTTAATAAAGACTACTTTTGCAACAATGTTGCTGTAAATAAAGGTTTCCATCATAACAATGAAAAATCACAAAAAGAATCCACTCAAGTCATAATTTTTATAAAAATGCATACCCCATGAGCAGAGTTGAAGATTATGCAATGTTTTCTTTGCAAAATTCTAGATGATTGAATGATTTTAATGATGAACAAATACATCATAATAAAGTTACTAAAGCGATTATTCTGTAATTAGAAGTAAAAATTTTATCAGCAAAGGGCCCCTACCGAATTTAAACTCGTCACTTACGACTAACGTGAAATTATGGATTGCTTCTTCGTTTTAGACAGTAATAATGATCTTAAATCGAACCACAAGTCTTACTCGTTTTACCCTATAAATCTGCCTGTGGTGTTTGCCGTATTAATCTCAGAAATCATCGCCAATTTTAAGCTAACTTATCATTCGAAAATTCTTCAAAAAACTGTAATAATATGTTAGGAATTTTGTCGTCATTCACAAAAGTTTCCCTGGAGGATAGCTTCTGATTTCTAGTGAAGGGATCTCTTTCAAATGTCTACGGCCTTCAGCAGAAATCTCGTAGAAATTCATATCCTTTTTAATGTTTTATTCCTAAATACCCATTCCTGCTTTCTTTTTTTTTCTCCTCCTGATAATATTATGTCATCAGAAAACGATGTTACTGTTATGTTCGGATGCTACATCTGTGACTTCGTGAAACTGTTAACCAAGTAGGAAGATAATAGTTAACTCGATATGAACGTATGACCTGCACACTTTCAAAAGTCTTCAAAAGGAGCATTCAGATCTTTTAGTTCTTATTAGACTTTCCGACATGTGGATTCAAATCTTCCTCCACAAGCAATAGGTCAGCATTTAAACTTTTCAGGTTTTGGAAACGTTATTTTTTCCGGTTTCTCACGACAAATTTGAAGAACCTAAGAACTAATAATATTCTAAACAGTACTTTGCATACAGTTTCAGAGACACAAAACTGGATGGATACCACTGGACTTAAGAGACCTTAATAGCACTAACACCGATTTCATTTCTATCTTGCTTTACTCCGAAATAAATTATCTTGTACGTTCTCATCTCAACATCTAAACAACGTTATTTTGATTTCTTAACCCACATTTTGTTCACTCATCCTCACTTGGTCAATTGCAGATTTCGATTGATCTGTTACATTTTTTTTCACTGGAATACGTAAAGCTCTACTCCCATCATTTCTGCATGATCAAAGAGCTGTTCCATGGATAGCAGTAGCTTTTCTTTACCAAAGGGGTAGTGTTTCTTTTGTTAGATAGTATATCTATAATGCTCGAATTTTTTTTTAAATTTCGCAATACTTTTTCAGATGTTTTTTAACATTGACATTTTTGGTATTATTTGTGTTCAGGTGTTATTTATCACCAAGTTACTTCCTACGATATCTGAATAGGATTTTGTCCCTCAATGGGTAAATAGATGTGAATATCTTCAATATTTAAAAAAAAAAGTGCAAGCGAATGTAGGAAATCAATAATAATTTGAGGCAACTAAGTTGCAAAAGGACGCGGCAGCATTTAATGGTGCTGAAAAAAAAACACCAATTTAAATTCAGTAAAGAAAACCGGTGCTACTTTTTTTGTATATCTACATATACGTTTAATGATGTCAACAACAAAGTTTCCTTAACAATTTTAAGTTGTATCTTTTTTTATATTTTAAGAATGTCCTTTGTATATTATACCTAAATTCTTAGAACTATATATGTATTTATATTGTGTATCACATTCGCCATTTTGTGATGTCCTTTTTCTTTTTTGTTTGTTGTATGATAGAGTACACGTGAGTAGTATATGTTTCATTTATTTCAGCTTCATTCACGTCACGACTTCACCTGTATACTGGAGAAAAAAAATAGGAAATGATGAGAATTATTTTTATAAAAGTGTAGTAGCACCCACATTCATCCTGTTGTTTTTTTTTTTTTTTCTATACGTATTATTATCGACCGTCGTTGTTTTCAGTTTTTTTTTTTTTTTTTTGTATACGTTCAAGACAGAGATACTGAAGTGTATCTGCTACTATTGTAGACCCCATCATATTTCTATTGTTTGTTAGCTTTCATGTATGATGGCATATAAGTTATATATAATATGTACGTGTACGTACACGGAAAAAGAACACTACATCTAGTGAAATATGATGCAGACGATGGAGATAAAGTATCCTTTACGTCTATATGTACCCTTGAAACAATGGCTTTGTTTTTTTGTGCTTATTTTTGTTTATTTTTTTTTTTTGTAGTTGGATTAATGTTTATTGTATTTCTACATTATGTGTTTTTATTTTTATAACATACACTTTATTTGTTTTTGAAATGCGTTGCTCTTTGCGTCAATTCAAAAAAAAAAATGAAATAACAAAAATATAGCTTATTTTCTAAATGATGATTTAGTTTCACAGTGGGTTATAATACGACTTGCTCAATAAAGTAGAAATTATTGGTTTCCTGTGAAACAATTTTTTCTTTAATTTAAAACTGATGTTACGATTCATTGATATGTCATAGAGGGTGTGCTGATAGAACATGTGTGAATTGTCTGTTCAGTAAGTAACACCATAACCAACTTATTATGAAGATCAATTATCTTTTAAGATTAAGACCGGTTATTGAAATCACTTTCAATATAACAGCTTATGTTTTTAACAATTTTTTTTCGAAAACAAAAAAAAAATTGAAGATTGCGGAGGGACTATCCGATAAGAGCATGATTGAGAATCGATTGAGACTGGAGTCACACCGCATAAAACAAAACAGATAGAAACACGCAAAACTGTTTTTTTCACTTCTATATACACACGTTTAAATGGGAGCAGCCGCACCAAATAATGTACAATAAGCAAACAAACGAAAATGTTTTCGCTTAATCGTCTGACTTAAAAGATTGCACCGGTTTAGGCTAATAAATCATTTTACACAATAGATCATACTAAGCGCAAACGAACATGTTTGATTAAAGCATAGTCAGGCGCAAAATACATGCAGTTATATGATAGGAGTCACACTAGGCTAGTCACACAGGCAAAACAAAAAGATTGCTTAGAATATGTGAGCGATTCCTATTGGCATTTGATGTTCCATTCAAACATTTTCTGTGATGGGAAGCAACAACAGCTTTTTATCATGTGTGAAGTTAAACAATTATTATTTTTAATTGAATATTAGGAAATAATACATTAATTTAAATTAAAAGAAGAGTTTTTATATTGAAGTGATAGTTTTTTTCTAAAAAATAAACTGGATTTTTTTTTTTGCAGTTGGAGGAAACAAATAAAGCATGACTAATAACAAACCACAACAAGTTAGGCAACCGAAAAATCGGGTTTGTTTTGTTTCATTCGAATTGAACTATATATAAAGGTTTTTTTTTTTGTTTGTTTCTTTCGAATTTGGTGGGACTCCAGCCTAAGTGCCTTGAAGCATTGAGCCAAGTGCGCATTTAACTTGAATCAACACGTAAAAAACAGAGGGAATGATTTTTCATAAGAAGGAATGAGATGGGTTGAAAATTAAAAAAAAATGGACGATGCTCATACATTTTTATGAAAAACTGTGCAGTTATGCAAGTTTCGTTCTTATATTGTTTCGCTTTTGACAGAAAATTTCATTAGCATTGTATCGCTGAACTGGATGCAATGAAGAAGAAATACAGGAAGAGCTGTTCTGCGAAAAGAATGCGGCACTTTTATTTTAGTGTGAGTTGTTTTTTGAATATGCATTTGACAGCAGCGTTGCGTTATAACTCGCCTCCTCCTGCTACTCTCGCCCTGACAAAATGACATTTAGGATGCTATGTTAAAATGTAAACAACACCCGTTCCTTTATTTCTTCTTCCTTGACTGGATGGTTGTATAAATTCGCTTATCGGTTCAATTTCATTAATACTTCGTTTCTTTATTTGCCAGCCCGATTCTTTCCCTCTTACTGAAAATTATTCTTTCTCAAAAAGAAATAGAGCTCCCGAGGTCCCAAGTCCCGAGACAGTCTCTCTTCGAGGAGAAGGGCTGTGTTTTACTTTCTAACGATTCCTTTCTCTAAAATTTCTTGCATCACGTTGTGACTGTTAGTTGATTTTTGTGTGTGGTCACGCACGAATTGTGCTGTGATGTTATTGCAATGGGCACTTGTCTCAATATGGCCAACACTAAGAGTAATGCAACGGATAGATCAGAATATAAATTATTCAAAAGGAGGACGAAAAAAAACACTGTTTCAGCTTACCCCGGTTTCGGGGTGAGTTGTAACTGTCACATGAGTATTGGTCCCAATGAAAAATAGCACAACAAACCAATAACGAAAATACTTCAAAAGCTTCTTCAAATTTTTCATAATGAAATTTTGACCAAAAATGAGAAAAGAAAAATTTCCCCATCGATGATTTTTGTTTTTCATAGGAATTCTTGGGCCAGATTTGGGGGTAATTTTTTATTGGGGACAAATTTCATGTAGCTTTTAAGTCTATAAACAGGTGGTATGTTGTGATGTTAAATTCTAGACATTTTTCCATCGCCTGCCTAAGGGTAAATGTGTTATTATCAATATGTCATTATTAATGCAAATTTGGAACCAACAATTTTAAGGTTCAAGTCATTTTAAACCTCTGCACAAAATCATTAAAGCAGGTGTCAACTAATTGTATATGTCTGAATAAATGTTAAATACAATATAATTCTAAACTAAATTTTATAATGTATAATATTTTTTCAAAATAAACATAAATAAAAAATTCCCCTCTAATTATTATCATCGATTGAATAAATCTAAAACTAGATTTAAATGCAGCTAATTGACGTCAAAACATTTAGATATTATATTCATGTCATAACAGAAGGGGCTTGTCAACTGAGAAGTAAACAAAAGCTAATAAAAAAAAAACAAATTAAAACAGACCCATCCATATTTATTTTATTTTTTAATTAAAAATCAAAACGGTCGAAAACATTTTATGCATATTTAATTCGTCGTACAAAAACAATTGTGACCACCCACGCGCACACGGTAGTTATCTGATTTTAATTGCATTTTCGATCATTGAGCTTTTCTTTTCTCTAGTCACCTATCAGTTCAAAAAACCAAATAGAAAAAAGTCAAACGAGGTATGAAATTGGTAAATCATTGTTACGTCTGTGACCATATAATATAGATACATGAATGCATCTAGATATAGATTCTGTATAGGTAGTAATTACAGTAGGAGTTCATTTATAACGCTTTGCATGCACCCATCCATGTCATGAGCATGACCAAACATGAGTTTGGAAAGGATAAACCGCATCCTTTTTTTTATTGTACATATATTTATATATATTTGTCAAATACGCGCTTTGAGTGTTATAGTATTTCAATAGATAAAATTGTAGTTCTACAATAAATAACAACAAAATGCATAGAACAGGAAATAGATGCTTTGAGGTTGACCAATATGACATTAAAATCACCGCCTCACCATTCATTCCATCAACTTCACTAAATCATTTTATTTAGCTACTGTTTTAGATATAAAATATATTTGAGGTTATTGAATTGACTGCAGTGATCACATTTGAATATATTGAAATTTGTCCAGTTCAAATTGCAATTTTATATCTTTTGTTGAAAATTAATCCATTAGTAGGAAGGTGTTTTCTGTTTTTATACCTAAAATTAAAATACCTATACAGGTCGCACGAACTTACTCTTATTGTAAACAATTATGAAATTAGAAAATATAATACGTAAAAATGTTAAATTACTAATACCTACATACTTATAAACAAAAAAAAGATCTAGATACCCCTGAAGAAGTCGTAGATAGCAACGAAACGTTGGGAAAAGATGAAATAGACTTGTTTTATTTGCATTGAACTACTAATTGACCAAAAAAAAACTACCCGAACTTTTAAGAAATACAATTTAAAATAATTGGTCACATAATAAATCACATAAAGAAAATTTAAAATTTATTAAAACATTCTGAAAGATAGAAAATATCAAAAATGGTCTATATGACATTTTATGGTAGGTATAACAGAACGGATGTTAAAGCAAAATCTTAAGTTACAATTTTTAGTTAATTCCAATCCCCGAGGGAGAGAAGAATTAAAGTCCAGTCACTTTAGAATATCACTTTAGACCTGATAGTAACAAGTTAAACCCACGTATTAAAAATTTGCTTCGGTGGACAAAAATGGAAAAATAGCCTACAATTTTTTAAGCGTTTGCATGCGAGAAAAATATTTACTTTTATTCTCGTTGCGTAGTGTTGCGTATATAGCAACACTCGCATCGAAAATCGCTTCACTGTACCCACGTAACTATACCTATGTATATAAGAATAAGTGTAAATAGTTTTCTCGCACGCTTTGCCGTGCCACTTTACATGCAGCCCTAAATAAGGGTTACAAGTTTATGAATAAAAAAACACAAAACCATAAACTTATTAACTTGGGATTTAAAAACAAAAAAAAAATCAATTCATAACCTATCCTTTTCTTTTCCTGTTGTATACGTTGTTAGGATTGGAGGGGTCCTACAATTTTTGATGATGCTGTTGGAGGATTTGTCACTTCCTCACAAGAGGCAGTGTCCCTTAAAATATATAAGGTGCTTTCAAGGCTCGATTCCACCCAGGTGGTCTATGCTCTGCATTTCGTTCCGAAAGTTAAATTTTTCGAAACGAATAATTTGTGTGTATATTGTTGTTATTTAAAAAAAAAAAAAAAAACAAAGTCAATTTTTTTCTTCGAATGAATTCACTTTCGAACGCTAGATTAAGATTTTAGATTTTAGATTTTAGATTTTAGATTTATTTATTTATTATTATTACATAAATAAAATATAATAAAATATGTGGGCAATGTCGTTGCCGTCTGCCTGATTGACACGGTTAAATGTTTATTCTTGTACAATTTTAAATTAAAGTTATAAATTATTTAAGGATAAACTAATAAATTTACTTGAAAAACATGATATATTGTAATAAATATATTTTTTTTTTTAATTTAAATTCATTTATGATGTTGTATCTATATAAGCCTGCGTTTTTAATATAAGCATGCAAAGCTTTCCAGTTATATCCATTAAGAATATTCTTTGTTTCTTCCATAGTTAATGAATGCTTTCCGAAATAAATAAGTCTTATATCTTTGTATGTCGGGCATATTGCCAAAAAGTGGAATGTTTCTTCTTTTGATTTTAAATTGCATATGTGCAAAGATTTGAATCTGGATTTTTAAAATGTGATCCATTTAAATTCAACATTTTTTCATCTTGCTTTGAATATCAGAGATATCACCTTCAAGCTATGACAATCAGTAAAATAATTATTGCTTTTCAGATCGTAGTTAAGTTCGGGATAGATCAATCTATTTATAGAGGATGTAGGACACACTACAATCCGGGATTACAAAATGCCGACACCAAAATCTTGAAATACAAAATACAGAAATAAAAATCCAGAGATTTTGTCGGGATTTTGTATTTCGGGATTTTGATTTCGAGATTTAGTATTTCGGGATTTCGATGTCGAGATTTCGGTTTTGGGATTTTGGAATTTTATTTTTAACTTGCTTATGTATTGATTTTTTTTTAATTCACCAAATAACTTGTTTTTTTTTTAATTCATAATTCATATCTAAATATGTGAATTGAAACTCAAGCTAAAGTTTAAAATGAATTGAGATTTTGCAACCCTGATACATAGTTACCTTTAGCTCGCTATTATCATAAAAAATCAGATTTAAGCTTTTCTTTACTAGCTTCTTCTTTACAAGAAAACAATACTTGCTCGTTTAAACATTTATAAATTGAAAAAGAAAATAAAGACAAGATGTTGGTAAATAAAAAATTGGCCCAAGAAAAATTGCCTTTTCTACGGCCTCTTTTCTATAGACACAGGCTCGCTTTTTAATTTTTTTTTGACTAAATGGAAAATCCGTTTTACGCTTTACTTTAAAATATTAATTCATTTAGTCTACTAAAAATCAAATAATGTAAATTCTTCTACTAGATTAAATTTGATCAATAAATGTTCACAAAATATATAGATCTTTGATTATATAAATATATATAGTCATTATAAAGTTGTTGTGAAATTGTAAACAAGAAACACTTATTTTGTTATAATAAAATCACATTTTCTACTACTACTACTACTTATAAAGTCACCGTCAATACTGGGAGATATTTAATCAAATAAAAGTTTTATAACATTCCTCAGTCTATACCCATATTTTATTGATTTTATATTTAAACTCAAATAACTTGCAAAATACAATAAGGATATAAAGACTTAAATTGGACCATTATGTGAAAAGGAGTTTCATCTCAACCACATTGAAATTACGAACTGTTCCTTATTCATTGTGATTTTAACTTTTGCTTGCAAATCTTGATAATCAATAGCTTTAAAGTTAACTGATTTTAATAGTTTCGACATTATGTAAGTATACTAAATAACTTAATTTAATAATTTAAACAGCTCCACTTATTTTTAGAATTCCTATAGTATGAACCGATTGCCAGAGGCCTTATTTTTAAAACCACTTTTCAATTTTTCATTCACAATTTTAATGTTTGGAAAAAATGTTTTATTTTTTTTTTATAATAAAATAACTTGAAAAAGGAACATGAAATTTAAATAGAAAAGACTTTAGGGTCGAACGAAAAAGTCGCCCATGTTGTGGTTGTTGTTGTTGTTGTTCCAAACTTTCTAAAAACTACTTTTTAGTTTTGAAATGAAAGTGAAGAACAGCTTCGTTTTGTTAAAAGATTTATATTACTTTTTAATTTGTCTATCAAAACTTAAAAGTTAAGTGTTTAAAATAACAAAACTATAGGTTCCAGCCAGGCTGAGAATTCATAAGTTGACCAAAGTTGTGAAGAATTTATGTTAGAAACCATAACTTGTTTCGCAAATATAAAAACAAATTTAAATTATTTGACAATTGTTTATTGTCATTTGAATAAGCTTGCTAATTGTTAATTTCTAAAAAAAAAAGCTCTTTTCATCTTTTGTATCGCTAAAGAGGCAATTTTGTTTCATTTTCAAAAATTTGATTTGCTTTAATCGTCAACTCTCTTTTAACTTTATGGGTACTATACCTTTACATTAAGCAAGTATGTAAAGAATTTATCCAAACATTTTTTTTTTCTGAGATAACAATGAAACATGACAAAGTGGATGTCTGGATGTGGAAATTCTTTCTGTGTGTCAGGCCGTCAGTCTGTCAGTATGGTATGTACCTGCACCTGTAGCCTAAATCGTTAATTGAAAATAATTAAAACAAATATTTTTTCGGAAAGCTTTGGGTTGTTAGAATTTAACTTCCAGAGTTTTTTTTTTATATATCTAGGTATATATTTACTTATTTTTTTCATATTAAATAAATTTAGAGAAAAAATAATATATTTGGAAAGCTCTTTTAAGCTCTAATGTAATTTGCCACAACAGGAAATTATTATGACCCAGTGCGTGCCTTTTATTGTTTTTTTTGAATCACATAGAAGACAATTACAAAAAATATCAACTCTAATTATTTTTAAGAACATCGTTGGAGACAATTTTGAAAAAAAAAAAATGTTTTCAGATCTATTTTCAAATGGAGCTTAAAGAAAGCAGCAACATTATGAAAGAAAGATTTGCCAACACATATAATGTGTCCCACTGGCTCATCACTTAGTTCAGGTGTTAGTTGTTGTTAGTAAGCACAATGGTACAAAAACAAAAACACATGCACATAAATACAACATAAATACATTATTACAATACAACACAGAAACAATTATGATCGTGGAGCACTGGTTCTAAAGAGAGTTTTTAAATTATTTCTATTTGAATTAAAGTCTATCAGGCAGCTTACTCATCCGTGTGAGAGGCTCATTCATTCCATAATTAGTTCTGTGGATCAACATTCAAAAGTTCAGATCTTCGCAGGTGGTAAAACAAAACGCATAGGCACGAAAGGATAATACCGTTATTTTTTTGAGGTAAAAACAATTTCCAAAAGAAAAGATCTGTAAACCCTGACTATCATATTTGAAGGAAATTGCTTCATCCGTTTATGGGCTTCAGATGCTGATACAAACCGACTGCCATAATTTTCAAAATTATTATCTAAAAACTTTTGTTTTGCACGAAAGGATAACTTGTTTTATAGTATATAGGGGAGCTCATAAACGTCAAACTAACTAAGAACTGCAAAATCCACGTTCATAAAGTCAGATCTTCGATCGAACTTACCTAGTCAAACTGCAGTATCTTGCATTCATAAACATCATTATACAGTCAGCATCGGGCAGATTGTGCAGCCACAATTTTTTTGGTTGCAGGAGAATCGCGCAAGCACAAAAAGTTTTGTTTTTGTGAAAAATGTAGATGATGCACGAATTTTATTAATGTTTGCACACATTAATGTTACTTGGTGTTATTTAAGACAATACGACTGAAAATGTTCTTATCTGGAAGAACAGTCAATTCAATTCTTGTTGATGTTTATGAACGACTCTTAAATAGTGATTGTACTAGGTCTGGCCTTTATGTCGACTGCACATATTCTGCATTGTGTGTGCCTTCAAAAACGCATTAGAAAAGAAATGCGGTCGTTTTTACGCAGATTTTTGACGTTTATGAATACACCCATACTTATAATCGCAAGTAAAAACTTAGGCGTTAGGATGGTTTTGCACTCAGACCGCGGGTGTGAGAGTCTGAGAAACTTACACAACTAAACTGATTAACGTTACACTTAAAACATAATTTGCTATATATTTAGGTACACGTACAGTCAAATTTTTTTTGTCCTGAAACTGTTACTCTATCTTATCGTATATATCTAAAATTTTTGCCCAAACAAAAGTCAAAATCAAATTGAATTTTGTTGTTTGAATCTTTTTTCAGATTAATAGACCAAAAACTTTACTACATAATAATTATCTATATAATTATATTATAACCCCAAAAAAACTCCACCATATTTATATTTTGAATTATGACCAGGTTTTCGGATTTGTTGTTTACTGAACGACCGACGCCACGGACGTAAGATAAAATTAATTCATTATTTTTTTATTCTTGCCCATGGTTTGCTTCCGGATATGAAAAAAAAAATTGAGATGACAATCAAACTGTACAACACAAAGATAGAAAAAGCTCATATAAATGGATCCGGAAATTTCGTTGTTGAGATTCTGTCTGTCGCTGATTACATCTTAAACAGCTGTTTCAATTTTCATCAAACTTAATATACAGCGTTTGTAGGATTAAAATACGAAGCAAAACGAAACAATCCGCTCATTTTATTGTATAAAAAACATGCTTTTGATAAAGTTTCAAATAATATTCCTATTTCACGAAAAAAAGTTACTGTAATCTTTCAACAAATTAATCTTCTCTGTAATATGTATATGTACGTTATGTTTAAAAAAAAAAAAGACCTACCAAGTTACAATACATACCTAATATGGTCAAGAGAAAATTGTGCAGCTTGATACTGCTGCCTCAACGTACGTCAATTCAATTATATTCAAATATATGTATCTTTTTTGTAAGCTCTTTTACATTCACACAATCCGTGCGGTCGGTCTGTCAATCAATTCGTTATCCAGCTGAACATAATTTACTTTATGATTTATGCAATTTACCCGACATAGTGTAGGCTTTGGACTTCTAAAAGGAACAATAGCATTGTATGGTCTAATGACAACGAAGGAAATGCGCGATTGCAAATAATGCCACAGAATTAATGTCAGTATATCTAATTAATATTCACCATGTAGACGAAGAACTGCAAGTTGATTCGCAGGATATGCATTCACGCATACGGCAAAACACGAATGTTTTGCTCGAGTTATTTGATTTATTAGCTTTATGCGATTTCTTTAAATGGTATACAGAAGTACGTATACTGGGTTTGTGCTATGTGTATTTAATATTCACACATCTATATACAATGTAGAAGAAAATTTTGTGAGTGAATTTATGGTGAATTCGTTTTGAAATACGTTCATTGAAAACATAAATTATTACACGTTTTTGGACTTCAATGAAACCAGTTTTGTTTCACAGATGTAAATAAAAACTACTTATTTCAATGTGACAAAGTTGGCAAAATCGATATTTTTCATATTGACAACAATTTTTGTGGAAATCGAATAATATGAGAATAGTATTATTCTTTATGCAGGCTCTTTACTGTTGAAGTAAATGACTGAAATTGAACCCTACCATTCGGAGGCAACAAAAAATTAAAAAAAAAAACTTTTTGGAAAAACCTGTTTTCCAAAATTTTGTATTAGGTACAGTATTTTTCAAAATTAGCAGAAGTGTTCTTTGTCAGGAACAGTTATTTAGCTTCTCAGAAAAAAAAATTGAAATGACTCATGTAAAATTTTATCAAAATTTTTCGAATTTTTTTTTTTCAGAAATATGTAATTTTTAGAAATTTATTTTTTCCAAATTTTTACTTGCGATTATAGATAATAAGGCATTACGATCTTAGAGATTTCGAAATAAGTGGGCCTGTCAGTCTGCGCGCCGCGCTGTGCGTCAAATGGACATATTTACAAATATGGCCATAATGACACATTCGAAAAGTGTCATAAGGCCATATTTGTAAATATGGCAATTTGTCACTTTGCCAAAGTGTCATTAGTCCATATCTTTTTGTGACTTTTAACCATATAATGTTTTATGACAATCTTAAAGAACGGTCAAAGGCATAAAGTGAGATAAGGGGCCGGTTAAAGCGATCAGGGAAACGAATCATGAAAAACTTTTCAAATCGATAATTAACTACGTTCTGATTTTATTTGAAACACAAATGCTACATTTATCGATGGCAAATACCTCACGCAATTTTTTCTGATAATACAAACTTCAATTATGCACGTATTTTTTGTAGAAAATACATATGATTATTTTCCTGATGGAATTTCCGTACAAAAAAATAAATTCCATCAGGAAAATAAATAAATGCGATTTTTACAATACGTGTTCCACTCAAAATTTTATCATCACAAAAAATCCTTTAAATTATTTGCCATCGATAAGTAAAACATTTTTGTTTTAAAATATATGAAAACATAATAAATTCTTGATCTGAAATGTTTTCCTGTTTCGTTTTCCTGATCGCTATAATTGGGCGGCCCTAACATGAATTTTTTTGATACCGATTATCATTTAAGTTACATTGATTTTCACGAAATTTAATATTTCAAAGGTTTTGCTAAGCTTGATTAATACTGCATTAAATAAATTTGGAAAAAAGTTTATTCTACAAAGTTAATTTTTTTAATTCTATTTTTCTCGAAAAAAATTCATTCAATTTTAATAAAATTTTATGAGTGATTTGTTACGAAACATAATGTCTTCTATTATTTTTTTTCCGGAGAAGGTAATAAACGGTTGCTGCCATAAACCGTAATTTTTTGATACCTATTATCTTATAAACGTGTGTATTGTTTTGACGAAATTTTGTATTCTAAAAGTTTTGATAAGAATGTGGTTGAGTTTTTATCTAAGAATAGGAACAATACATAAATGTGGCCTTATTTCGCTAGTTTGTGTTATTTCAAGTCAAGTCAAAATTGGAGCCACACATACTAAGCAAAATACTGACTGCAAAATCAACTTACATTTTTGTAAAAAATACTGATGTTTTATTTTCAGTGCAGCTATTCAATTTAATAATTTTGTTTTTACTTTAATATTATTTATTATTACTTTTTTCCATTATGTTAAACTCACTTAAAAAAAATGTTTCACAACACAAACCTAATTATCTGAAGTGAGTTTCATTAATCGTTTATTTTGATTGTGAAAAGGATTACGATATTATGTACGTACAAGAGAAAATTTATTATTTTATTACGCACTATAATATTTTTGTTCTTATTTGTTTTATTTAATAAAAATACATACATTTAAGTATACTTATGTGTTTACATAGCCAATATTACAAAATAAACTAGGTGAACATTATGTAGGTATACTACAAACATAACTTGGTCAGTTAATGTTAGTCATAGTTAATTTTAACAGTGAACATAAATGCTACTAAATGGAACAATACATTTTAGTTAAATAAAAAAGACAACGATACAAAGAATTAATTTTTGTCCATCAAGTAATTATTAGATTGTACTATGTTAGCAAATTGTTTTATTTTTTATTGGCTTCATTATTTACTTTATTGCTCGATTCAAAACGAATAGGTTCAGTGAACTTCGGACACATAGTTTTTTTTGAGTAAGGACAACTTAACATACTTTAAAATTAAAAACCAAATGCCTTTATACACAACTATGGATATCAAAGTAATAATTTTTTTATTGAGTGAGTCTACGGAACACAATTAAAATATAGTTGGTACGTTTTTAAGATAATTTTGTGAAAAGAAATCAGGTAGTTTCCGATGGGGCTAGTTGGACCAATGTACAATATATGCGAATAACAATGATATAAATAACTAGAATAATAACAGTACCTAATATTTAGTAAAATTTGAAACATTTTAAAATTATTTTTAAATATTGTTGCAAATAAGGCAAGTCCAAGTGGTCCAACTTGCCCCATTCAAGGGTAAGTTGGACCAAGGGCTAAAAAATGCAACAAACAAAATCCCTATAGAGAAAATATATGGGTATATTTTGAAAAAAAAAAATTAATCAATTGTGTATTGTTAAAATTCAAACTTAGAAAAAGGGCCAGTCTTTTCAGCTTGGTTAAATTTAACCATTTGTTATTTTAGCTGGTAACAATAAAAACACATACAAAATCTATGGTTAACAACTGAAATAACCAATGGTTACACATAACCAGCGCTGAAAAGACTGGCCCTAAGTAACATAAACATTTATTACGAAAATATTAGCGAGAAATCATAATTCTGCTTTCACAAATAAAATACATTCAAAACTTTCTATTTTCGAGCAATTATTTCACCTGGTCCAACTAATCTTTATGTTTATACAATTACAATGTTTCCTTTTGTTCTCACACTACACACCATTAGTTTTATTAATATGTATATTGTACAATATGTTAAGAAATAATTAAAATTGCTATAAATAATTTCTATAAATAAAGAAAATAATCTTAAGACTATTAAAATGATATCCCTCATCATCTACTGTTACAATGCAACTGAAATCAATTAAGTACCCCTCGTTTCTTAAAATTGGTTATTGTTCAACCCTACTTGCTTTGGTAGTCCAACTAGCACCGATCTGTTCTGCCATAATAAAAACTAGTTATACTAGAACGAAATTTCATAAAAATCCATCAACAAGTTTCCAAAATATTGAATTAACAAAAATTTCGATAACAAATATTTAAAAATTTACAAAAATATATTTAACTTTCTATGATTTCTTATTTAAAATAAAACAATGATATAAAAATTTCAATTGAAAATATAGCCCTATCACAGGCCACGTCGTAATAGATTCGTAGTACGAATCCCGAAAAAAACCAGCACAACTCCCGACGTACTGAAAATATTGCTACGAAATTCGGAGTTCGGGAAATGTGGTATCACTAGCCCCCAATGAATAGAAAGTTAAATAATTAATATTTTAATAATTAATAATAAATAATAAATAATTAATATTTTGTTTGACATTTTGATTGAATCTTGATTCCGAAAGTAGGAGTAGGACCGAGTTCCGTTCGGGGCTTGTGATGTAGTTTTTTTCGTATTCGTAGGGTGGCGTTTCGTTCGAAACTTTTTTACGAGGGACTCTGTGATAAGGCTGATAGTGACCAACTCCATGTTTAAAATTTGCAATTTATGTTGAAATATTTTTGTATTAATTCCCGTCTCTTTAAGAACTCATTTGCGTCTGGCAATATTATCCACTACTAACGTATAGTAGTCATATCTACATCTATTGCAGCACGATTAAAAAAAAAACCTTTTGAGACTTTTTCAGTTTGATTGATTTATTTTGCTCATGACTAACCAAATCCTTATCTAACATTCTATCTTAAACATTACAAAACTTATATTTCATACTAATAACTCATTCAATCTTCTCCCACGGTATAAAGGCTAAGTAGACAAAATAAGTTGCAGATTATCAGACTGATTTACCAGTTAAATTCCCAACTAGGGTAAGAAATTTGAGTTTCCCATTTATATGCTATAATATAAGCTTATAAGTTTCCGTTATATAGTAATGATAGGAAAATAGAAAAGAATCCTTATGAATTCTAAGGCATACTTGCCTGCTGACGCCAAATGATTATAATACTAAGTGTTAATCTGGGTGAATTTTCAAAGCATCCGCACCACACTATATGTACATTCAGCCTATGGCAATAGCACTTTCTTCGAATATCTATGGGTAGTGGGTACACATATTATTTTGCTTAAGTATCATCCGATATGACCTCCATAGCTTAACACTATAAAATATCTTAATGCTGAAGATGGCCGGCAAAGTGTCACTTATGTTAGTATAGTTTTGGGTGAATTGTTCGGTCATAACAAAAAAAAAAAGGAGGGTGGATATTATGTATAAATAAAAGAAAACAATATTCCTAACCCAAAAAAAAACCATATCACTTTCCGGGGGCAAGGATTTTATTTTATTATGGATACCATGATGTGTTCTTGTATGGGTGTGTGTTGCTTTGGTTTATAGATATAGTAAGATTAACTTTTAATTGGCATTCATATAATATTTTAGTTTAAGCTTTGGTTATATGGTCTTTAGGTCATGGAAGGACCTTCCATTGATGTAATTGAAAATATGAGACACTGAACCATGAATGATCTTTTTACATAATTTTCATAAGTTCGTTCGTATATGTGTGTGGATATGTTTCAGAAATAAAGGGATGATGGATAAAACCTTTCTGCAAAGCTTTGAATATACTTTATGTAATATGTTTTTTTTTAACTTTCTCATACATTTACTTTATTAATTTAAATTTTAACTTAAGGGTTTTTCGGAAATTAATAAAACCAAACTCTTTAGGCTATAGGCGTATAGCATATTAAAAAAAATTTAATTTACGTTGTTTTTGAATTTACAATGACGCTTCTTTCTTAAGGCAGTTTTTAAATTTAATATTATAGTAGGTACATTGAAAATTAAATTGTGTTTTGGTTTTATTTTGCAAAAATCTTTTGTTTAATCTTTGAAGAAGTTATGTTAAATTTGTAGCATTAACAAAAATTATTTCGACTCGAAATTGACACTACATATTCACCACATACGGGTCTCATTCATTAGAGCAAGTGAGAGGAGAGCATGTATCAATCGAAAAGTTTCAATCGTTTACTTTGTCTTGCATTTTTAAGACACCTTTAAAATTTATTTGGAACAAAATGGGAGTTTATTGGCCATTTTAAAACTGAAAGTGGTTCGTGAAAATGAAAAATACCATTTTAAGATTTAACAACCAAATAAATATTTAAAAGTGCTTAGAGAAACTGTCTATAAGAATGAAATAACTTTAACTGCCCTAACGGATCACAACTAAATGGGTTTCCATATTTACAATAATGTAAAAAACGATTTGGTTTACTATAGTTATGGCCCACTTCTTCAATAACATTGACGATATATCCAAAATCCACTTAAAGACATCCTGATGTTAATTCACAACTCATCAGGAAAGCTTAAGCAGGTTCATTATAATAGATTACTAATTTATGCTCTTTTTCAAAATCTCTTCATCTTCTCTTAAAAGTTTGCGAAATTTTATGTTTCCAACAAGCATAAATATTCAAATATTAAATTTTGTCTAAATCATGAAACACGTTCATGAAGAAGTTCCAAAATCTATTCCAAATTAAAAACAACAAAATCCAATAAAAAAGGAAAGAAAATCGATCCAAATTGATTGAGCCGTTAACGAGATACAAAAAGATTCTTTTAAACTATGTGACAGGTTACGTTATTTCAAGATCTCGAACTCGATAATTAATTAAAAATATGAAACGAAATCGAAATCGACTTTTTAACAAGCCTTTTAGTAGAGACAACTATATCCCAAGTAATAACCGATCCTTTTTTTCAATCTCTTACCATTCGTATTATCTCTTGATATCGAACTAAAATTAGCTAAAATTCTCGTCTAATTTCAGTTATTTTAAAAATCTAACGTGCATATTACTTATGTATGTATGAATAGCCCTATATAAAATATATTACTTCAGTTTAAGACAGAAATATTAAGGATAAAGGTAAATGTATCTACTATCAATTTTAAACAGAAATATCTTACTTATATTTTATTGTATGTTATTTTATTATATATCTTGATATGCGATCATAGCCACAAAAAAGTTTGGTGATTTCATCTAAGTACCAACCACTTCGTAGAAGTTTTCCCATCAGTTAAGAAACTAAGTGACAGAACTTATACGAAAGTATAAAGAAAGGTGATAAGAAAAGTTGCTATCTTCTTCATAACATAAAATAGTGAGAAATTATTGGAAAATGTTGAATGGCATTTTATTTGGTACCTTCGGGGTCAATTGAATGTGAAGTTTTGTGATATGCATAATAAAGATTTCAACTAAACCAATTTAATTTATATATTTATATCCAAAGACTACTATTAAAAATTATCTAATATTATTGAAATGATACACGTTGAAAACTTGGAGATTTTTGAAGATTAATCACTGGCTTTAAAAATTAATTCATAATTCAGATTGCTCAAATCCCATTAATTTTGAATCCAGTTTTTTAAATCACTGAATTTAAGGGGCAGTCCTTTCAGCTCTGGTTATGTGTAACCATTGCTTATTTCAGTTGTTAAACGTAGATTTTATATGTGTTCCTATGGTTACCAGCTAAAATAACAAATGGTTAAATTGAGAGCTGAAAAGACTAGACCTTAATCACTCAATTAAAACATTTTAATTTGTTAATTAATTCTTTGTTTGTTTTTAATTCTAAAGAAAATGGCAAATAAACATCCTAACCTGAAGGCTATTTGAATTGATTCATTTTATTGAATGAGATTTTAACACTCGGATTTAAGTCAGTGAATTTAAAATGAAATCAATAATTTAAGTCACTGAATTAAAAGTGAATGGGATTTGAATTTCTGAAATCATTTAGAATTCAATGATTTAAATCACTGAATTCAAATTTAATGGGGAATGTGAAACTTTAAGTTCGAAGTTCATTTTGAATTCAGCGAATTTAATTCATTTATATAAAATTGAATTCACAATGCATTCACAATTGAACTTTATTGGATTGTCAATCACACCCAACAATTACTGTAGGTTACTGGTCTAACAACTATTCCATTTAGGTGGAAATCATAAGAGTTTGGTATTTCCAAACATTGAATTTAATGAATGGGATCTTCCCAAGATTGTTTAAAAATTTGTTTGCGTTAGTTAAAATATTTATTTTAAGCAACATTTGAATTATACACCATGTGAATGTGGATGAAATTAAAATTCTTCCTTTAAAATTAGCTGTACGAAAGTTTTTGGGAGACCCGATCCCTGAATTAGATGCACCAATCGGAACTGCAGCTATTGGATTTTCGCACGAGTTTTATTCTTTTATTCCACATTATACCAATTATCATATGTCAAACAACTTTGGAAAAAAAAATCTTTTTTTTTTTTTAACCATGTGTTTCGCTAACTTGACGTCCAGTTAGCAAAACAACTTTACTAAAAATGACATTATCGAAAAATAACTAGGTTGTATATTTGACGCTTTTTTGCCGTTAATAAGTTGTGAAGGAAAAAAGAATTAAAGCTCTTTTTTCCATAAAAAAATTTATTTTAATTTTTTTAATATATTTGTTTCGCTAACTTGACTAAAAATAACAATATCAAAACATGATTAGGTTCTTAATTTTCCGCTTTTCTGCCGCTTATTAGTTGTGGAAGAAAATAATTTGCCACTCTTTTTTTTATAAAAAAAAATTATTTTTTTTTTTTAATTATAAAAAACAATTTATTTTATAAAAAAAAAGAGCGGCAAATTATTTTCTTTCTCAAATAATAAGCGGCAAAAAAGCGGCAAGTTCAGCGCCTCGTAATTTTTTGATAGTGTTATTTTTAGTGAAATTGTCATATAAAATTGAAACTTTTTTTTTTTTTAAATTAATTTTTTTAATAAAAAAAAGAGCGGCAAATTATTTTCTTTCACAACTAATAAGCGACGAAAAAGCGGCAAATTCAGCACCTAACCATGTTTTGATAGTGTTATTTTTAGTAAAGTTGTTTTGCTAACTGGACGTCAAGTTAGCGAAACACACGGTTTAAAAAATAAACAAAAAGAGAGGCAAAATTTTAAATTCCAAAACTAATTAACGGCAAAAAAGCGGCAAATTCCCGTTATGTTAACGATTTTTTTTTCCAAAGTTGTTTCGCTAAGTTGATGGACATAATTATCATGATCCAGAGTCTAGTGACTCACAATAAAATTTACTAAAATTTACTGACTCTAAAAAAAATTTATATACCCAGGTATTAAGGTGTTAACCTAACTTGTGTGGATCCGATACTCATACGAATGGGGTGGATTTTTAAATCAATCTGTATGATAAACAGTTGTATTTGTGGAAAAAGCTCATAATAATAGCAAGTTTGACTACTAATACATTTAATAAACGTATATATATATATATGTGTACTAAAGTTAGCACATTAAAAAACATATTTTATCTTACCAATATATCTCTTAAACAATCTTTTTTTCTTACCTGAAAATGGAATAGAAATGCACAGATTAATTTACAATTATTTAGAAAATGAAAAGATAATATAATAAAGGTATTTATAATTAGAACTAATTTTATTAAAAACAAAAACATATCATTGTATCAAAGCATGTATTATGTATGTTTACATAAACCCAAATTTCAAAAATACCATTATTCCTTATTGAACTTTTTTTTATACAATGACAAATCGATACTTCTAAACCCTGTTTGTTGGGAATTTATTTACGCTTGACTTCATTAAAACTCCTTCCCTAAGATGTATCTATGTCACATTAAACTTTAAATTGACCGAAATTGATTCTTTTCTTTTCTATTTTTTTTTTATTTATACGATACCTCTACCAATACTTTTTTGTTATTGTTCAAGAGATGTATGTATTATACGAGGACCACCTTCAAAGTTTTAAAAGATTTACATAAAATGAAAACAAACTCCACTAAAGAAACTCAATTCATCATAATGTCAAGCCAAGCGAAACGCTGAAGTTTGAGAAAACTTACACAACAGTAAAAGCAACAACAACAAATAATGAAGTATAGAAAATGTGCAGTTGGTACAAAAAGCACTAAAGCGCCAACAGCCCGAGACCATCGGAAACAATAAATTTCGTGAAATGCACTTCCCGCTATCGATTTCCTGCCGAATATTGGAAGGATTACAGCGAAATAATATGAAACACGAATGAGAGATAAAAAAATAAAATGAACGAAATCCACGACCAAGGAGCATCCTTGAGTTTTTTTTTTTTGCTACAATAAACTATCCCAAGGTATGCGATAGCATTTTTCATCGAACAAAAACAACAACAATTTCTTTGCAAAGGATGGATAATTCGCAACAAACTAAACAACAATACTATACTGATATATTTCTTTACCACTACAGTCCTGCAGAATATGGCAACAACAAAAACTTTTTTCATAATAATAGAAGAACAAAAAAAAAACATTACAGAATATAATGTAGGTACACCGAATGTAAGACCAACAATGAAAAAAAAAATACTCAGCAAAACATCAATTGGGGTAGTGGGAAACGAAATCCGTATAAGAGAGGAGACAGGATTACTTCCCAAGTTAGATTCTGCACATAAAACAAAATACGCTCTGTTTTAAAACTCTCACTGCTCGTCTTTTATTGTGTACATTTATTGTTAGAGTACGACTTAGGTAATAAATATATTTTTGAGCTTCTTTTTTAACTTTTCACATGAAAACAATAAAGATAAGAACATAATTTTTTACTATCATTGAAATTGTTTAACTTTAAAATCACTTTTGTTCAATATATCCGCAAACACATTTATACACTAACTTATACGAGCAAGCTTTGTTGCTGTCAACCCCTTTTTTCCCCCCTTCCAATAATTTTAACTCCGTTTAGATGTTTCCAAAGATTAAGTTTCCAGAGTAATTCTGATGAAGTACCACAGGGGACCTATTTATGTACTGTTCTATTGTTCACTTTAGAATATTATAAACCAGAAACGTTAAAGAATTTTCTCCATTAGAATTGAGCCGACGATGATTGTAAGAGCTTTTAAAAGATAGCATCCAAATCTCAAAGGACAGTTAATGCCTTTTTCAAGGCAAATAGCGCAAATAAATTTACAACGTGCCATAGAAAAATATCATCTTGTTCTAAAAGGAAAAGGAAACATTTTTCAACGGTAGCATTTCAAAACCAGAAGTGCGACATTTTCTTCGTTTTTTTATTGTAAAGGTATTTCAAATTCGCAGCCCAATGTATACTTTTTATCCAGAAACTTTGTGAAAATAAATCATCGTTATGCGATCCGGGTATATTGTATATAGGGACTAGCGCATTGAAGCAATGTTGCTGCCACACGCGGGTAATTGGGCAGCAAAAATATATTTAGATTTGCATAATTCAATTTTGTGTTTTTATTTTATGGTCTTTCTTTAAGCTTTTCCTTTTTTTTTATATAGCTATGTAGCTACGTATAAAAGAAAGGATTATATTTTTGAAACATAAGTCTTCGACGCATTTATTAAAGAAAAAAACAAAACAAGAGGATAATAATATTTCCTTTCAGATAAATTGACATTTTTTTATAAATTTAAAAAAAATTGGTAAGATTTTATTTGAGTTATTATCGAAAAAATCATTCTTTTCTTATAAAGAGTTTTTCAGTAGGAACGGGGACGGATCGATGTTATCAAACTGTTTGTGGTCGGTCATACTGCGGTTAATGCTGTTCAAACTTGTATGATTATTTAACATCAGTTATTGAAAAATACACAACACGATCCCCACAAACTGTCAAAACATATTTTTTGTATGAATCACAATTAATAAGAAATAAATTCTATATTGTTATTTGATTAAGGAAGGACTTTGTCAATATTTTCGATAAGTTTGTATTAGTTGGGTAATCAAAAAACTGACATCCAGAACTTTAAGTAGATAATAGAAGAACTATAATTGACAACAACACATTACCCGTATTTGTCTTTTTGATCATGTTACGTTATAGAAATAAAAGCAGCGCTCTCAATTAAGCTTAACGAACTTGTTCGACATCGTATAGCTCAATAAGTTCATAATAGTTCAATAACGAACTAAGAACTAAATACAGATACAGATAAAAAGATAAGTGTTTATTCAATTTAAACAAAAATACCAAATTCGCGATTTTGGTTTTGGCAGATTGAAACGTTTTTTTGATTTAAATAAGTTTATATGGTCTAGCATAAACACGAAACGCTGTGCATTAAGGGCCCTACACACCATCAATTTTACCTGACTAACATTTTACTTTGCAAAATTCTGCTTTTTAAAATGCTGCCTTTCAAAGTTCTGACTGTAAAAAGTAAAAAAGCGTTTTTGCTACCATAAAGAGATCAGAAAAAAACATTTTTTTCTTCTTAAAAAAGTAATAGTAAGCTCTTATTACCAAGATTCTGCAAAAATAATAAAGAAAAATAAAATAATAAGAAAAAAAAAAGTTATGAAAATGTTAAACGCGTGCTTTTGAACATTTTCAAACCCTGTACGATCAAGATAAAATTTTAAAATTAAACCGGGATATCTCTATTTATGTATGTATGTATATTGTATACATACTTTTCAATTAAAAAGACAGAACTATAAGTAGACGATTTCCATAAGCGGACACATTTTCCAGAACCAACATTTGTTACCCAATTTCCTATACAAAATGAGTTCTTATAAACGGACACTCCCATAAACGGACGCGGACACTTTTCATAATCATTTTAATCAAAAAAAAAAAACTCCTATAAACGGACATAATAATTAAATAAAAGGTTATTTTTATTTATCTTATTTATGCGCTAGATTTAAATATAATAACTCAAATAAATTAAAGTAACTGAATTTATATACAAAATACATATAAAAAATGCTTATTTTAATTTTAAATTTAATAAATATGATTTAATTATGGGAAATTTAATTCGTTTCTGCACCAACATCCCCTTTTTGTTCTTTATATATTGCAGAATAAAAAAAAACTGAATTTTTAAAACAGAATTTTGACCCTAGCAAAATTTCGACCCCATACTACATTTTTTTTTATATGGTCTGTGGATATATTTTTCCACAAACAATTATTTTGCCGATACATATCTCTCAACTGTCTCAAAAATCTCTTGAAGATTGAGAAAATCAGACATTTCATCAAAAATAATTACTT
Source organism: Baccha elongata (assembly GCA_951217065.1). Classification (NCBI taxonomy): domain Eukaryota; kingdom Metazoa; phylum Arthropoda; class Insecta; order Diptera; family Syrphidae; genus Baccha; species Baccha elongata. The sequence continues at coordinate 22,050,131 of OX578272.1, read as the reverse complement.
CACAAATGCGAACATCGTCAGGTTACATTGAAATAAGGAATAGTGACGGAGACAAAACGGAACCTTGAGGCCTTCAGCAATTATTTATTTTTATTTCATACCAGAAACCATCTAATACGAAATATTTTTACTGAGCAGTCATCAACAATATCAAAATCAATTTCCCCATTGAACTTATGGTTTCAATGCCGTATCAATAACAAGCTTTTGTTATCCCAGATATTTTTTAAACTGATAGTAATTATTAATAAGAATTTCATTGACTTCAGCAGTTGGATAGCTTAAGAGGAAAGAAGATTCTCGTTTTTGGGGACAGGCTGAACAAGTGCTGTTTACTACCTACTACCTACTGTTACTACCTACTGTTTACTATCACTACTAAAGAATCAGTAGTGAAGGACCGACGGAAAAGTATACTCAGCGTAGAAAAGCATCTCTTCAAAACAATAGGAGAAAACCTTATCCGGCTCAATATAGTTTTTTCGTAAGTCGAGATCTTTCAATACTCTAGGCATTGTGCGAGTGCGAGTGAGTCTTCTACATATTTAACGCAAATTACCTACATAGTTAGTTTCAAAACATTTTAACATCTTCGGTTTACTTACAAAACATCTTAATGAATTTTAAATATTTAAAAATTTGTAGATAATATTTCCTTTTTCAAACTATATAGTTAATTTTTTTAATGCATTCATTACTTTTTTCTTATGTAAGTCAACTATGCAAAAAAATGTTTCAAGTTTTACAAACAACTTTTAATCAAAATAAAGTTACGAGCACAAGGTCCGCAAAACTAAATATTCCAGTATACGGCAATTTAATTTGTTCATATAGCGATTATCATTCGTCAAAGAACTTGTCAAAACTCTTTGCATCTCGGTTGTTAAGAATTGTGTAATTAAAAACTAAAATGTACAAGTACATATATCCTTTAGAAAGGAAAGAGTGCGGACGGAGGGATGGGGAAAATAATAATACTTTGTATTAAACAAGTAAAAAGCCGTCATGAGCAGAACAACCTCTCCTGAACCTGAACTCATCTCAAGCTTCTACTTTGAAGGAAGATTGAAGGGTGGGTAATGAAAACGATGCAAAGAAAATAAATGACAAGTTTCACGCGAGATATCATTCAACGTTGAAACAGAGTGTGTTTTTGCTGCACAAAATCCCTTGTCTGAGTTGACGGATAACCTAAGCAAATGTGGTTGCTCTAATAAATGTTTTGCTATTACCCAAGCCACCAAACTAATTTATTTTGTCTGTAATTAAATATAAATTAAAACAATACAGCAATATAAAGTGCACAACATTGTTGCATGTTAAAATAAAATTGGTATCCGAATGCGGTATATATATATATCTATATTGATAACGGTACTATACCAGGGGTAGTTTTGTTTGCATATTTAGAGTTTACTTCTATGTGCTTTGTGTGTCGGCATCAACATAAACAATTAGAACAAAAATTGAATTTACTTGAAATTTTAACAAATACTGCATTGAATTTGTTTAAGAAGCTCAAAAGTTTTGTTGCTTTTTTCAAACGAAACAAGTTGATTTTTTAAAAACGAAAAACGTGCTATGTGTTTTAATATATTTATAACTAAAAGAAACAAAATTATATTATTGTATTGAAAACCGTAAAAAATATTTTATTTTAAACATTAGTCAAGGAAATAAAGCGGTTTGACCCTTCAAAAATTCGGACAGTTCTTAAATTTTTAGGTATTGTAAGTATAGGATGTTTTTTTTGATGAAGCAATAGAATTTTCATTTTCACAATTTCACCCACTTCTCCCTTTCAGCCGCTTTTAAGTAAAAAAAAAACTTCACTATTGTCATTATTTCAAATTTTTTCTACATTCAATCGCAGAAAACATCGTCGACTTTAATACCAGATACATTTTTGCTAATAGGTAAGGGGACAATTCAGCCCGGGAAACTTTTTATTTGAAAGTACACCACTTTAACGTAGCCACTTTTTGCAAAACTTTATCGTCATCAACAAGAAATTGATCACCAGCGTTGTTAAAAAACTTTGGTTAACAATACTTTTTGAGCTTTACATCTCTTAAAGCTGTCTTTATATTGACTCAGGTAAAAGTTAAAAATACTTTATTCCATTTTTGCGTTATTACAAGGATCGAACATTCACTTATTTTAAAAATCAAGTTTAACTAACATCTATTTCATTAAAATATAATTAATTCATTTATTAAATGCTATTGGCGGCTGGTGAACAATATTGACGTAATGAAAACATTGGGGCATATTCATAGTTGTTTTTAAACTAGTTTTGCTTAGCCTTGGTTTAAGCAATGTAATTAAGATAGGATAAACTCGAGTTTTTCTTAAAAACAACTTAGACAGTGTCTATGAATATGTCCCATTATATTTAGGATAGGGGCCCTTTGAAAATGTAAGCCTGTCCGGGTTTGAAAAACAATAATTATAAGCTGGAGACAAATAATTATTAGCTGCCAGCACTTGCAGTTAAGGTTTCGTTTATAATTTTAGGAAATTCACTGACGGTATTATAAAATAAATTGTCTTTCACATATTTTCCCAAATAATGCATATAAAACAAAACTACAAAAAAAGTTGGATCTCCATCCCGACTATAATACTTTGCACAATAAAACGAATCTCAAAACCAAAACAATTGTCCAAGGGCGGAATTTATGAAAAATTAAACTAGACCAGGATTAATTGAATTGAATATTTACACAAACATATAACCTTTTCTTTCTGTGAAAAAGGTTGAGAGCGGTTTGGGGCAAAATCTAACATTCTCTTTATAGATTTTTTCGTTGATTGCATTTTTAAATATTTACGAAATAAAATATTTAGCTGAAGAAAATATAAGTACAGATTATAACAAATTTTCATTTTAAAATAATATTTTAAAGAAAATGGATAAAATTAACTTTTATAATATTGATTTTTATTTCATTAAAAATATTGTTTAGAATTATATTTAACACGGTGTTTCATATAACTTATTCTTACAACGACCTTGCATATACATATATGTATATGACTAAGCAATGAAGCCCAATTTTTAAGAATATAAGAATATAAAAGGATATTGAAACCGCAGCAGAAGACATTTACCGAGGATATTGAGAAAAAAAGGCATGAAATTTCAATTAAACAAAGTCCACTTTATTTACGGCAATTTCGGAACTCAGTCAGAGGATGTTGAGAAAACAATGTTGGAACCACATGATGTGGAGGATTAGCCACCAAGGTTGGAACCACAATATAGGTAGTTCTGGATGAGATAAACCGAAATAATAATAAGGCAAGGGGAGGGGGGCAAACCTCAACAGAACCCAGTCGACTATGAATCGGGATGATATATAAGACAGACAAGATTGGGATTAGAACAGAAATTCGTTTAGTAGATTTAAAAGAGATAAGCCGAAGTAGCACACACTAAATTGTATAATTTCGGTATGACAATTCTTGATTCATACTTTTTCCCTCTACAATCGGTATGCCGAAGCTTCTTTATTCTTACTTAATTTCATCTTTACTAGTTTATTTTTAGGACTGAAAATTCTTAAAGCATTCTTAAATGCTTCTTCAATTGGCATTTTTAAAATCGATGTTATGTTGTTTCTTAAATAGAAACTTGTTAATAAGGTTTTTATTTTTAAATCGGTATTTTTTGCTTCTTAATTCTTTCTATAGGACCGCCCAATAGCGCTTTATATCTACTTAACAAGAACTTAAATCATTCTTCAAGAAGAATATATGTACCTATGTATTATTCTTAAATACTACTTTAAGTAATTGTGTGCTACTTTTGGTCTTTTAGTTGATTCTGCAATAGATTAACCGGGAAGAACTAACACTAGATACTAACTAACTGTCCATATTTATATTGAGTGTTGTAGTTTGTAGTTAAAAAACTCAAAATGTAGATTTTGTCTCTTTGCGCACATTTTTCATTTTATTTTTCGTCATTTCAGGAAAACTTTCTTGGTTTTCGTTTTATATATTCATTTATTATTTTATGGCGAGGGTAGACAGTGAATGTAAAAATTATTTTACTTATGAAGAGTATCAGAGATTTTTGGGTTTTTGGATTTGTTATCCTTTATTTTAATACAGTTATTTGTGTTAACGTTGGTCCATCATGAATATATATATCAAAAAAATACCTTCTCATGAATAATTTTCCAAAGTTTTTTTCATTAATTTGTTAACACTCAATACTGTATAGCAATATAATACCTCATAGTGTTTTCTCAGTTGTTAAATATAATGGAGTCCATTTCCAATTATATTATGTAATTGATAACTTTTGGTTAACAAAGTTAAAATGCAGACCCAAAAAATTCAATATTATCTCATGGCACAGAACTACAAATTGAAAAGAATCTCAAATGACAAACAATTACAACTATTATTTCTCCAGCCAAAACGAAAATATTATTTCAGTGAATTTATTTAAATAAATATTCATTTAATTTAATAATGACAAATTTAAAGGAATTAATTGGAAATGTTGTTGTATCATATTTCCACAAATTTTTTTTTTTTATTTTGGATTGAAATGAAATGCATTTTCTTTTTTTAGAAATGTGCAGTAAATTATATTTTTTTGTCATTGAAATTCAGAAAAACCGTTGCAAAAAAAGTGGCCTTAATCAAGTGCCCGGCAGTGTAAAAATTTAGGTATTAATATTTTATTAAACGTTTACCTATATTTTCGTTTTATTTTTATTCATGTATAGGTTGGGAATCAATAGAAAGAGAAACAAAGATAAAAAAAATTTGTGGAGAAAGCAATAAGTACAATAGACTCCTCGTCAACTGAATACGCACAAACATTTTTTAATATACTTTATCCATTTTTTCCAAACAGTGATGGTTATTATGCCATCTGTTGATGCTAACTATTCCCTTAAGATGTTAAGCAGATAATTCCGAAAGAATTATCCAAAAACAACCGTGAGTTTTTCTTCAACCACTTGCAAAGTGTTTTATATGCAAAGTAGGAGTTTTTTTTTTAGTCAACTGAATAGGTACAACGCCATTTTCTTCGTTGTTTTTAAGTTTTTTGGAGTGCTTGACAGTTTAAATTAACGATTTTAGTGTTTTCAGTAAAATTTAATTCTTGATTTCAAATTTTAAGAAAAATGGGTAGATCTACGTGTCTTAACAATGTTGAAAAAGCTAAAATCGATTTACTTAGAGACCAAGGCCTAACTGGACGTGCAATAGCTGATAAAGTTGGCCGAAGTTTTAATGTAGGTTATTCTTACTTGAAAAATAAAGATGCGTACCGCAAAAACATGAAGGGAGGTAAGAAAACAGCAACAACAGCAGCTGAGAGACGAAGAATTTTAAGATGTGCATCAAATTCTTCTGATTCTGTGGCAAAAATAAAACAAAAAGTCGGCGTAAACGCAAGTTGCTCAACAGTTTTAAGAGTAATCAACAACTCAAGCCATATTAAACGAATGAAACTTAAGAAAAAACCACCACTTGACGAGAGAAGGAAAATGTTGCGATTAGATTTTTCAAGACTTCACATGAGTTGGAAAAAAGAATGGTATCACGTGGTTTTTTCAGATGGAAAAAAGTTTAATTTCGATGGCCCTGATGGGTTTAACTTCTATTTTCACGACTTAAGAAAAGAAAAAAGATTTTTAAAGCGCCATCATAGTCGTGAAGGAGGTGTCATGATATGGGGAACAGTCAATTATTATAGAACAGTTGAGCTCGAGGTTGTAACATCAAAAATGACAGCAGCTGGGTATAAATTAATTTTGGAAAGAAATTTTCCTAAATTTTCTAACATCTTTGGACCCATAAACTGGACCTACCAACATGATAATGCGCCTATTCACTCAGCGCGCATAATAAAAACATGGATAGAGGAGCAACAAGTGCAGTTGCTTCAATGGCCGCCGTACTCACCTGATCTAAACATCATAGAAAATGTCTGGGGATGGTTAGTACGCAAAGTTTATGAGGGTGGTCGTCAGTTCGAAGACAAAACCTTAATTTCTGCAATCAAATTAGCGTGGAGCGAAATTTCGTTAAATTACATTAAAAAGCTATACGATTCCATGCCGGATCGAATTTACGAAGTAATTAAAAATAAAGGTGGAAGTACCCACTACTAAACTTAAACAAAAACTTGTTTCATTCCATTCCAATATCAATTTTAATTTTTGTACCTATTCAGTTGACTCAAAAAAAAACTTCTACTTTGCATAAGTTTCACTTTGGAAGTGGTTGAAGGAAAAACTCACGGTTGTTTTTGGATAAAACTTTGAAATTCTGTTATTTATATGTTACGAAAATTTTTACCATCAACAGATGTCATAATAACCATCACTGTTTGGAAAAAATGGATAAAATATATTCAAAAATGTTTGTGCGTATTCAGTTGACGAGGAGTGTATAAACAACTTTCTGTGTCAAGTCATCAATAGATTTGAAACTGAAGAATGTGGATTAGCAAATGGGAGACAGCCAAAACACCCAAATCTAAAACCTCGATATATCAAATAAGAAAAATTGCAAAAGCCCAAAAACCCTAGACCATCAATGCTTGTTGGTGTTATAAGGACACAACCAATGAGACCAAGAAACATGATGCTGGAGTGATAAATCCTAAGTAGTTGTCCTCTCTAAAAACATTAAAGCCCGCTTGGTGTACAGACGTTGCAATAAAAAAAACAAAGAAAAAATAAGTCAAACTTAAATCATAGAGTACTCAGAGCAAGTTGGAAGATACACAGACATAAAATACATATTTCTTTAACAATCATATCATCAGCGTAAGAAGCAGAAATATTCAACAGATTAGATTAAAAAGTTAACTAAAAGAGCCCAAGGTTAAATTCTCGAGAATGACGACAACATTCTAGTAGTTAACGACATTATTGTAATAGATTTTTACATAAGTTTCCCAGGCAATACCTCCAATATACCTACCTAACTGCGAATAATTGCAAAACTTGAAGCTAAAAAAGTAGGAGTATTGGGGAAAACCCTCAAGAAAAGAATATCGATTGGGTCAATATGGGAAACCTTCTGATTCCGGAAATAAATGCCTTACCAAAAATTGAAAAATAGATAAAGAAACGAGGAGTTCCGCAAGTCTACTCGAAGGGTTCACAAGAGAATTCTAAATAAATATCTAAACTCTGGCAACGGCATCAGCATTCAATTAACCTAAAGCATGAATAATAGAATCGCAAGGCCTGTAGACGATAAAGTGGGAGAGTTGTGGACCCATTACAGATCGTACAAATCACCAAAGAAGTATAATATAAAAAAATGTACCTAATATAAAAACTTATGTTGTGATAATAAAACGAGTTTGCTTGTCCAGATATTTAAGTTTGCCATATGAAAAAGAATTTAAAAAAAACTATTACAAAATCTCAAGCTTTAGATAAATGATTTCTATCTAAATCTACATGGCTTTCAAACTAATTAGCTTAATTGCTTAACCCGTCAAAGACTTTTCATTAATTTCTAAATTATTTCAACTTTTAATAGAACTCAATTTTTTTCCTTCAATGGCAAGAAGGTTTACATAAATGTCAGTTTGAGAATAAAAAAAAAAATAAGAATAAATTTCCTCTTCAATGTATAGACCGTGCACTTTATTTATATATATTTCACCTGGCAATCATTTTTAGTACGCTATTCATTTCAGTGCATTGCTCCGGTTTATTTAATAGCGAAAGCTGTTGAAACATTACTTACTCTCTAATGGCAATTTCAGGACACGAATGGGAATGATTTTATGCATTCTCCATGCTTATAGGAGAGCGTCATCATCATCATCATCATAATCATCATCATCATCATCAGCAGCAGGCAGCAGCAGGAGAACAGGAAAGGCGCTTGAAGTTACAGAGTTAAAAGCAAATTTATAGCAACAGCAACAGAAGCATTATTTACCTAGGAATACCATACAACACCAACACTGGTTAGAGTTTATAGGCACCAGGTAAGGGTATAGGTTCCCATTCCGTCTTCCTGATGCACTGTTATAATAACTAACAACGTCGACCTTTCACAAGCACCTTCTTTCTACTCACTCGTCAAAGCTTTGCATGCGAAGCAGTGATTCAAGATTACATTATATGTCAATTCAATTACCCCTTGGAAAATGGCTGCAATAAAACAAAACATCAAGACGTAGCCTCTATACATGTCTGTCTGAAGGATGTGCTGTGCAGTTAAAGGTAGCATCTCATTCATCGTTGAGCTCACTTTGAATGCCCTCTATATTTAAAGTGGATAGGCCACCTTTTTTCCCGTACTCTATAAATGATAAATATACTTACCCAAGAACGCCCGCCCGTGTGAACCCCTCCAGACTATATAGAGAGGCATCATCAACATCACGAAGAAAAGATCTTTGGCCCAGACCATCCTTTTCCTTTGTCTATTACTCAAACGAACGACTTTCGAATTGGGAGCATTCTTCATATTTAAAGCTGTGAAATATTTTTCGGACCATAAGATGGATTCGTTCCTAACCTAAATAAATGATGGTTCATTCCTTTTTGTATTCAAACGAGGGCAAACATTTTTTTTTTTTTTTTTTATTATATTTAACTTTTTTTCTCTTTGCCATTTGCCTGTCTTGCTTCTTTACCATTTTGGCCTTATGATGGGATGTTGTTTTATATTTTTGTCTACCCTAGTTTTGGTTTAATAAATTACTATGTGAATGTGTCCCACCTGAGCAACTGTATACATATATGTATATAGAAGTAGAGACTAGATTGCATACCCATTCAGTTGTTAGACCGCAGTGTCAGCTTTATGGCATTGCCACTTTTTATCGGTATAAGCTAATTAAAGTAAAGCAAACCTTTTTCCTTATTTAATGGCAAGAAATTCTATTGTAACAACAAGATCTAAATAATAACAGTCTTAAATTTGATCTTTGTGGGCGTTAAGGTGTTTTGATAAGGGTTAAACGATATATCTATGTTTTATGGTTAAATCTTCTTTTCTTGTATCAGTTTCTCTTTATAATGTGAAGGATAACAGGATGTATTTATTATTATCTGCAATATTTATGGTGATGAGCATTGTGTAAATAAACGTTAGCGGTTATAAATGGTATGAGTTATGGTTAGGATCGATATCCTTTTCCAATTTGGTGAAGAAAAACATTATTTATAGCAACATCTTGAGGTCAGAAGTCTTGCCAATACCTTTTTTCTGGTGAATGTGATCTAAAAGAGTTAATAACTCAGAGGTAAATCGATTAAAATTTAAGTATTTTTTTTTATTTTATTTATGGACGTCGAGAAAATCCTCTCCTTAACCTTTTACTCAAGCAAAAGACATTTTTTTTCGAAAAACTGGAGTATAATTTTAGACCTTTACGATATGGAGAAATGATGGACAAGAAACCATTATGTTGTAATATAGGTTACTTTACAAACTAAATAATGCTTTTCGCAGGAATTCTGCAAGGTGGGTCTTAGAAACACTTCTCAAAAAAGTCACACAAAGTGGTCGGAGTAACTCAGAGTAGTATGGATGTGTGGGTTCTGGAACATACCTATTTTCCCTTTCCGCTTTCTTTATCACAAATTTTTCATCACCAGAGTTCTCAATATATTTTAGATATTTTTATTACACGTTCTAGTTCAAACACCCATTGTTGATTACTGTGATTACACGTTGGGCGCCAATAAAATTAATTCAATTCACATTGAATAAAGCAACACCTGGGTACACAAACACAGAAAAACTAGCACAAACACAAACAGCTAGCTCTATGAACTTGGCACCCGACTTTGGAAAATCGAGTTTTTTTTTTGTTGATTCTTTTAGATTTTTGTTTGTAGTGGTAGTGTTTGTAGTAAAACTCAAAAAAACAAAATTACGGACTTTGATAAAAACCCAGCTATCCGTTTTATCGGTACTCAAATTTAATTTTTGATTCTTGAAGACGATCGTTTGTAGTTAATTGTAGTGAATATCTCGGTCAATATTCTAGCAAATTTAACGTTGTACAGAACATACCTGAACAGTTTTACCGTAGAACGTAAGATAAAAACGGTACACGAGACAAAAAAGGTCTCGCATTTTTTTCTTGATTTTTTTGCAAAATTTGAAAAATTACACCTTTTTTTGAAGCGCTATATCTTGGTAACGACGTAACATACAAACATGTTTGATTAATAAATACTGCAGCAAATTTAACGTTTTACAAAACGTAGGTACTCAGGTACGTAAAACGTAAGAAAAAAGTTATAGAGGAAAAACCGGAAAAAGTCCGAAAATTTTGCAGTTTTTCCCCTCTCCCTCTTTTAGCACAGGGTCCTTAAGGCCCAAAACTTGACACAATCTTAATTAACCATCCCAAAACAATATCAGAAAATTTCATCGATTTCCGACCTTTTTCCGAAAAAAAAAAACTACCTGCCGACTGGACTATTTTTGAAATGCTATACAAGAAACCATGTGTTGTAATATAGGATATATATATATATGTAGGATTTGCAACAATTTTAATAAGACTTTCGCAGGAATTCTCCAAAGTGGATTTACAAAAAATCCTCAATATAGTCACAAAGTGGTCAGAAGTGACTCAGAGTAGCATGGACGTTGGACGTGCGGGTTCTGGAACTTCCCTTTTTGTCCTTTCGCGCTATCTTCATCATTAATTTTCCATTACCTTTTTTGCAAAGATGTTTCAAAATATTAAAGATATATATTCTTTTGGATTACTGGCCGCACGTTGGGCGCCAAAATAATTATTTCAATTCACATTGAAAAGTGTTTGAATGAACCAACACCTGTTATTTGTGCACACAAACACTAATTGTTTAGTCAGAAAATAGCAAAAATATGTAATAAATGGTTTAACTTTGGGTTAAGATCGATATTTCCAATTTAGTGAAGAAATACATTATTTATAGTAACATCTTGGCAATGATGTCAGAAGTTGTTTGTCAAAATGCCAATATATACCTCATTTTTTTGGTGAATGTAATCTGATAGATAGAGTCATTAACTCTGAGGTTAATCGATTTAAATTAAAGCTAGTTTTTTATTTTTATTTATGGACGTCGAGAACAGCCTCTATTACTCAAGCAGCAATTATTTTTTCAAAAAACTGGGTTACAATTTTCCTGCGATAATATTAGACTTGTACGATATGGAAGCTTTGCTTGTTGAAATGCTATAAAAAAAAAAACCATTGTAATTTACTAAAGATACATAATGTAGGAATTCCAGGAATTTTGCAAGGCAGGTTTACAAAAAATCTGTAATGTAGTCGGAAAGTGGTCAGAAGTGACGCAGAGTAGTATGAATGTGCGGGTTCTGGAACTTTTTTTCCTTTCCCGCTGTTTTCGTCTCTAATTTCGCATCACATATTTTGCAGAGAGTTGCCAATTTATAAGAGATTTTTCTACAAGATGACATGTTTATAATAATGTACTCGACCTGCTGCTTCTTAGGTCCTAAAAAGTAAACATTTGTTTATAATCGATACAGCTTGATGGGAAAAACACACTAAATGTATAGAACAGTGTTGGTATAAACAAACGCTACGTAAAACTTTATGATTGTCCTCAGACATAGAAATAGAAAGAACTAAAACAAAAAGAATTTTTTTATTAAACAGCACTTAACTACAGAAATTATATGAGCCACAAAATGTCCACCATTCGAAAAAGACGAAATTATATGAGCCACAAAATGTCCACCATTCGAAAAAGGCGAAAAAGATATTCGACAAAGAGTCAAGATTAAGTTTTTTTTTAACAATCAATTATTCTATTTTACTTAAAAAACAAATAGCTATTTACTTATTTATTTAAAGAAAAAAAGAATATCTTAATCCAATAAAAATATAACTTCACAAATAATTTTCATCCGTAGCGAACTACTCTTCTTTAATTAGCTGCAGTCAATTAATTATTTATTATAAGCTTAAGTTAGGAGCCATCATCCTCCAAGTTTATTTCCTTTTCTTTATAAAGTGAAGAGCTTATAAAAAGCATCATCTTTTTGAAATAATATTCTTCTTGACAGAACGTCACATTAACGTTTAGTATTTAGTTTGCAGTATCATAAAAAAATCAAGAAGGTTTATAACTAAATCAACAGCACAAGATGAATAGACGGTTAAGAAGGGTATAGATAGGTTGGTACTTTTCTTCCTCAGACAACATTAACGAAGGAAATAAAAAAAAAACATTATAAAAATTATTATATTAACGAAAAAAAAAAAAAAAACTCAAAGCAACTCGAACTAGAAACTTAATTAAAAGTTGAACCTTTTTAAAACTCTTCAGAAGTTCAATATTTTCAGTTTTCACCCTGATATGCATTGTGCATTCCAATTTCTAACCCAATAAAAGGAGGTATCCATCCTTATTCTTGATATATGTGTTTTACTGTTAAATGTATAAGGAAGTGTGTGTCACTTAAGAGTCATCGACGGATAGATGAATCCTAATTTGCTCTGTATATTTTAAAACTAAAAGTTTGTTTAAAAAGTTGATTTTCTGTTAAATGGATTTTCCGTTACTATAGGTACCTTTAGAACCTATACGTAGCTTTAAGTCCTTAGACCCGTTTTAGCTAACTTCCTTAATGCTGTTAACAATGTATATAATTTTGAAATCTCATATTCAGCTTAAGATTTTAAATTATAAGAAAGACCGTATCAGGTTTGCAAAAACTTACCTTCATATCTCTGTGAAATTGCTTTTGCTTTTGAGCTTGAAGTTATGCTTATGTTTCGTCAGGTATATAGTTCAGGTAATATGCAAAAATATGTGTTTGTTGAGCTAATTTTTACAAAAATTGATATTTACAGCTAGGTTCCACATTTCACTTTTATCGAAATGAAATCGAAATCGCCCGAAACTAAAATTGGATGTTCTAGAATTCACCGCCATCGATTTGGATTTCATGTTGTCCGAAATCGTTAACTGAAATTGTTGTGTTCCAAAAATCGATTTTATCGATTTTTAATTGATTTCAAACCGATCGTACATAATTCAATGCGAAAAAGTGGAAACGAAGAGACGCGATTAAAAACATGCGTACAAAATACCATGGAAAGGTCATCAGCATCTTTTTGAATCGATCTTTGGATATTTGCTTCGCCAAGAAAACTTAAAACTGCGTCTAGCTGACGCATGCGAATTGAAAATTTTGCAAGTAGGTACTTGCTCGACAATTTGCAGTACCGCCAAAAAAGTACAAATATTAAGACAGTATTATGATATGCACCTACTTACATATATTTAAAAGCAAATAATAACTAACAAAAAACTTGAACTTACTTTCTTGGCAATTTAATTTCCAATGGGTTCGATTTTTTATACATATACAGGGTGAGTCATGAGCAATGCGACAAAATGCTAGGGCGTGTAGGTTGTGTTGAGACAAGAAAAAAATCGTATGGGAGGGGGGGTCTATTCCCCTCCGTTTAGCCGGGAGGGGCAATTTTCGAAAAAAACTGACTTAAAATGGGAAAAAAAATATTTAAAATCAACGGCTTCATTCACAATGCTGTGCGATACGTTTTTGAAAAGCCAATAACTTTTTCTTTCATTCTGTGTTTAAATAAATCTATTATAAGAAAAAGTTTTTGAAATATTAATTTTCAAAGTCAAAATTAAAAAAAAAAAAATTGAAAAAAAAATTTCAAATTCATTTTTTTCAAAATTTTACGTAATTAAGTGCTAATTTTAATTTCAAAATTCAATGCTGTTATTAATTTTAAGTCTAAATAAGAAAACCGGATGCAAAAATTTTATGTCGTTCTCAAGAAATTAAAAAAAACCAAAACCACCTTTTTCTAAGAAAAACATTTATTTTTATTGTAACGAAGCAATTTATTTATTTATTTAGCATTAATCTTAGTTTTTTTACTTTTTTTTTTAATTGGAGTTTTATGAGTACGTAATAAAATTAAATAGTATTGGAATAACCCTGGATTAATATTATTTTCATTGATAACTTCTGAAAACTGACCTGTCAATATTTTTGCCTTGGCCTGCCCGCAGCCCATGGGTTCTACCTGTTATGGGGACAATAGGGACAATAAAACCGCATTTTTTTTTAATGAAAAAAAAAAAGAAAATTGCAACGCAAGATAAATAAAAGGCATTGCAGTTTTGCTTAGTAATTATTTCAAATTTGAATATTAACTCATTAACACGTAAAGATGTCAAGCTCATACACCCGAGAAGAATTAACGGATATGCATTTCTGCTACGGTTTAGCTAATGGTCGAAGTCGTGAAGCCGAAAGACTGTACGCTGAAAGATATCCCGATAAGAGGTGTCCCCATCATAGCACGTTTCCAAGAATCCACCGACGTCGAAGAGATCATGGAGTGCTGGAGCATCGAAGAAGCGAAAGGCCAATTTCTGATGAGTCAAGAATCTTAGATGAAAGAATTCTGGATTTAGTCCGAAATAATCCCTCCGTCAGTACAAGAAGGATATCCACTATGCTTGGAGTGTCCCAATCTAGAGCATGTCGAGTACTTCGGGCGGAAAATTTACACCCGTACCACTTTACGCCTGTTCAGGAACTCACCTCAAACGACAAGTTATTGAGAACCGAATTTTGTAGAACATTACTACTTAGAAATGAAACCGAACAAAACTATTTTAGAAGAATATTCTGGACGGATGAAGCACAGTTTACTAGGGATGGGGTTACTAACTTCCACAATTTACATTATTGGAGTAGCGCCAATCCACACAAAAAAAAAACAAAACAAATCACAACACCGCTTTAGTTGTAATGTTTGGCTTGGTATTGTTGGACACACTGTGATCGGGCCCCGGTTTTTGAATTCCATTATTAATGGAGAATCATACCTGCAATTCCTACGAGACCTTTTACCCGATTTATTAGACAGCGTTCCATTGGCTATAGCAGATACTTTAATCTACCAACAAGATGGTGCTCCAGCACACTACAGCTTACAGGTGAGAAACTGGCTGGATGATCATTTTAGTGACCGTTGGATCGGAAGAAGGGGCCCCACGGAATGGCCGCCTAGGTCACCAGATTTAACTCCCCTAGATTTCTATGCATGGGGAATAATGAAGAATTATCTTTACGAAGTGGAAATAGTATCATTGGAACAACTGAAGGAACGAATTGAAGTCGCTGGAGTCAAATTGCAGGAAAATTTGTCAAGCATAAACTTATGTGAAGCCATTACAAGGAGATATAATCTATGCCTTCTAAACAATGGAGATCATATCGAGAATTTTTTATGAGTACTTCCAATAAAAAACATAGTAAAAATAAAAGGAATAAAAAAAACTAAAAAAACTAAGATTAATGCTTCTTAAATTGCTTCGTTACAATAAAAATAAATGTTTTTCTTAGAAAAAGGTGGTTTTGGTTTTTTTTTAATTTCTTGAGAACGACATAAAATTTTTGCATCCGGTTTTCTTATTTAGACTTAAAATTAATAACAGCATTGAATTTTGAAATTAAAATTAGCACTTAATTACGTAAAATTTTGAAAAAAATGAATTTGAAATTTTTTTTTCAATTTTTTTTTTCAAAATTTTGACTTTGAAAATTAATATTTCAAAAACTATTTCTTAGAATAGATTTATTTAAACACAGAATGAAAGAAAAAGTTATTGGCTTTTCAAAAACGTATCGCACAGCATTGTGAATGAAGCCGTTGATTTTAAATAATTTTTTTCCCATTTTAAGTCAGTTTTTTCGAAAATTGCCCCTCCCGGCTAAACGGAGGGGAATAGACCCCCCCTCCCATACGATTTTTTTCTTGTCTCAACGCAACCTACACGCCCTAGCATTTTGTCGCATTGCTCATGACTCACCCTGTATATATTTCAGCCTTCGTCTTTTTATTATTTCTTATGCATAATATTTATATTTCTTAATTAATGCAGCACTCATAATAAACAACATTAATGTTTCGAAATTAGTTAGAAACAAAATATATTATCAAGCAAACAACTTTCAAAAGCTTAAATTATTTATGACAAATACTATCGGAGTTGCCAAAACTGTCGATATGTGGAATACTGAAATTAAATTCACTCGTTTTGCAATTTCGATTTCGGTTTAATTTTACTCGACTTCTGGAACCTAGCTTTTAGTTGGTTGTTAATACCTTTTGTCGTATGTTAGAAATCGCCAGCTGATGTATATTTAGAGACGCAGCGAAAAATGTTGTAGCGATCCAGTGTTGCTACAACTACATATTTGACTGAGTCCATAAGAGTACAGACTCTGAATGAATTTGTCGATAGAAAAGGAGTGAGATGTTTGCAAAAGGATTTAAAACAAGTATGTATTTATGTTGCCGGTTTATGAACGCTGCTTCTTATTTTTTTTGCCAGACACTCTTTCAAAGGATCAATTGAAGAAGATACTACCCGGGTACCCGGGTCAAAAAATATCCGGGCAATACGCGATTATTTGGGTACCCAGGCAGTAATTAGAATACCCGTGTTCTCAACTACCCGAATTCAGAAAAGTGCAAATAATTCGAATTTAATAGCTAACAAAATAAATTTCTACCTTCAGAAATTATAACATGAATTCTAAACATTTAAAATATATTAACACACATAAATAATCTTTATTTTAAGAATTTCGGGTAATGGGGTACACGGGTACTAGTGTAATTTCGGGTACTCGGGTATCTGGACTAGTTTTCGGGTACCCAGGTTTCAAGAGCTATAGTTATGACATACTATCCGTATCCGTGCTAGTTTTCAGGTACCTAGGTTTCAAGAGCTCTAGTTATGACATACTAATTTCAAATCACACACGAAAACTTCTGATCACTCAGATTAATTCAATACAACGTCAGTTCGAAAATTCTTCTAACAACTTGGAACTAAAAAGACTAAAATTCTTTTTAAAAAACGTGAAGACTCTGCTGAATCAGCAGTTTCGGAATAGTATCAACAATTACTGGAAAGAATTTGGTGAATGCATAATAAAATCAGACAGTAGGCAGTTTTTTAATGAATGACCCTAAGAACATTACCCCTATTCGAAAACAAGAGATCTTTGGATAGGGTTCTTAGGGTCGAAATCAGTCTTTATGGCCAACTATAGGCAGGTTGCTGGATATGGCTTCGGCCTGCTTCTGAGATCGCACTATAAAGAATACGTGCGTTTCGTTGGTAGCCATAACCCGGAACTTACTTCACATGGGAACTAGAGGGAACTAATTTCACTTTTTTTTTTGGTGAAGTAAATTCCCACTAAAGGTGAGAACTAATTTCATCTGAAGATTGTGTGAATTAAGTTCCCATGTACAACTTGTTTACCTACTACAAGAGATATAAAGCTGATAAGGGTGACTTTAGTTCCTGCATGAGTTTGGGTGGGTACAAATATGGGTACGCAATATGTGCATTTTTTATGAATAGTGTAACGTCACCCAAAATAGTGAAATAATTTCCCACAAAAAAGATAAGTTATTTCCCACTCAAAGTAGGAATTTACCTCACCAAAAAAAGTGAGGTTAGTTCCCACTGGTGGTAAAGTTAGTTCCCATGAGAAGTTAGTTCCCATGAAAAGTTAGTTCCCGTGAAGTTAGTTCCCTACACCCACACAATAAATACACTGGATGTAATTCCAGATCTGCGTGTTTAACCGTAAGACGTTAATATATTGTCAATATATTTTGGCAAATTTAGTTTCTCACATTAATTAGTTCCTTAAATTTTTTGTGTGCAGTATTATTCTTCATAACATTTATAATAATTATATTTTATTTATAATTTAATTTACGCTTTTGTTATTAGCAAAATGGTGATTTAATCTCAATTAAATATTGATGAAAAGTAATTATTTTAAGTTTAATACTCGTATTCTTAATGATCTAAAATATTGTATTTCTCGTAAAGTATAGTTTAATTTTTTTTGTTCATATCCTCATTTATAACTATCAAACACATGTTACTTATGTTTTCATAGTTTTAAGAAATATGTATCAACATTAAAATAAATATACCCTCAGGAAGTGTTAGCTATAGCCAAACAATGTTTTTTATAAGTTTTAATCTAATAAAAGGGTTTTAACGTAAGGTGCATTTTAATGGTAGGTAAGGTATACACATAAGTTACACAAACCCAAACTTAACCCAAACCTTTTAAAGAAGATAACAACAAATAATAATAATCATAATTTCTCAGTCTTTACTCATCTATATAGGTATGGGTATAGTGAAAGAAAGGATGGTAGGAATTTATGAAAAGGTTTAATTGCCATCCTTTTTTTCCTTAACTCACATTCAGGTTGGTCCTTACCATCAAACTTTGAATGAAAAGGTAAAGTGGTCTTCAGAAAATAGAAAAGCAAACATTTTTCAATCTGGAAGAAACGTTGGTATACTTTTTTTTTTTTTTATAAATCATACAAGAAAAAATATTATTTATATATATAATTAATCCAGTTAATGTGTTGTTGTTATGAATATCCTTCAAGAAAATTTGCTAACTCATTATGAATTAGAGCAACAAGGAGTTTTAAGCATATCTATATACCTACCAGTAGCGGAAGTAGCCGGATATACACGGATGAACGAACATGCGGACACAAAAACAAAAGGACAGGAAACAAGAGTTTATATTATAAAATAAGTGATAGTAAGCGAGATCTGTTTTGTTAGTCCTTTGAGGATATCCCGCACAAAAGATTTACTCCGAGAACAATCATTTCATTATGGCAGCCACTTGCTAAACGTTTTTATCTTTTAGTAGCAATTTCTTTTTAAATTTTCTCACTCAAGCAAAAGTGGTCTTAGTATATTTATATATGTATACCTAGTTATATATAAATATTATGTACTTATCTCTCTATATTTTGTTTGTTTTGTGCTTCCTTTTAGCGCTCCTTGCACTTCAAATTTATCTTATTTTTTATTTATAAAATTTTATTGCATAGTAAAGTAAGACAGAAAGGAAGAAAAACAAAAACAAATAATAAACTGAAATAAGAGGGGAGATTTTCTAGCTCCTGGGAATTATATTTATTATGAAGTTTCCCTTATCCAGGATATAATGTAGGATATAATTTATATAGGTATAGGTTTGTATTATATCTAGACCATATATTAAGAATAACGTTGGATAAGTTAAGAAATGTTATATGAAACATGAGTTTACAAACGCCTTGGTAAGCGATTTTGGGAATTGACCAACAAAAAAAAAAAAAGTTATTATTTTTGGTCGAACTATACATGGGAAGGGGGGAACTTCATAAGTATAGTATTTGTATGCCTAAAACACCCTCAAGGATCTTGTTGGGGGTATAAAATGAAATCATCTTATTGTATTGCATTGATTTTCTATTGTAAGCAAGGCCCCACATGGGAATTCAACAGGAAAGATTAATTGATTTAAAATGTATAAGCAACTATTGAATTACTTTTTATTAAAAAAACCTAGCGACACAATAGCTGTATTCTTTTACTTTCCAAAGCAGTGGAATTTCCGCTACACACACAGCTTATAACACGTTAAGTATTTCTCAAAACTGTAACCCTTTGGGTTACACAACTGCAGAACAACAACTAAAAAAAAAATAGAAGCAAGTTTTGCAGAATTTCGTGCGTTATGGAAGTAGTTATTCTCTAATAAAATAGCCACTATTCCACCAGGCAATGTCGATTCGGTGCTTGACACTAATTCTAGAGCTAGTAGAAATTATCGGATCAAAACTATGCGGATTTCGGTAGTAATATTTACAGATTTGTCGAAATATGAGAGTGGCTAGTTTAAACGTTGGTAGTATGAACCGATGAAGCTATGAGCTTGAAAAATATGACCTTGTTTAGTCAAAAAAACAAAATGGCAAAATACTAAAAGTAAAGTGAAGACGAAAGTATTCAAGATGTTTTACTGGGGAGCAGATTATGTAGGAACAGAATCAATATCATCTTTGCGGAACTATGACCGTTTTAAGTCTCTGAAACTGTGAGCGGATAATTGAGTGAACATGTTAGAAAGTATAACTATAGGACAACATGGTGGTTTGCGATATTGTATCAGGAGTTTTCGTAATAGAGACATGCATCATATTGCTTATCATGTGCTGTCTAGGTCATATGTTGTTATTGTATTAAACACAAGTAATAACGGACAGCAGTTACGAAAATTTTTAATATTAATTTTTTAGCCAGTATCAGGAATCCGATTGTAAATGATAAAAACTGAAACTGGGAGAAGAAGTCCAGCAGTACCGTCTCTTTTGAATGGTGACGTTAAAGAAAAGCAAACAAACAAACAGACACTCTGAAGGATTCCACAATCTAAACTAAGGAAAGGACGATGCAATTATTTATAACATGATTTTTTTTGTGTCAAACCATCAATATACTTGGAAAGGTAGAATGGACAAAATAATGAGGAATTTTCGGCTGCGAACTTACCTTCAGAAAGAGGACACTACCAATAGGAAAAACAAACATGATTGTGTTAGTGATAACGCCAGAGTAAAGTTATACCAATAAAAACGGCTTTCAAACTGTGTCAATGTTTACCATAGATGAAAAATCATGCTTCAAAGTGGCCCACAGACTGCGGTGGTAAGAAAGAAGCTAAGAAGTATTTGAAGCAGATAATACAGAGAGCATAGACCATATTCCTTACAAGATGCTGTGTCTCGGAAAAACATAAGGTGTACTCAGTGTACGAACCAAGACCTCTGGCTTGATAGTCCGGCACACTAACCAATTTTTTTTGTTTTTTTTTCAATTTTTTGTGAACTATTAAAAAAATGTGCCTAACAAAATCTACAATACATTAAATTCAATAAAACGTATTGTAATATTTAATTTATAATAATATAGTACTGACAAAAAAAAAAGTAAAGATAAACTTACCTCCAGCCGGTGCAACACAATAAAATAGATGGGCTATCATAAGAGCCCTAAACGGGGCAGTGATTCTCATGACGGCTGTTGCAATAGCGATTCTGCTTGGTATAGTAGAACGCTATGATTTAAACGCAATCTTAGGATTCTTCGTTGCCATTCGAATAGGACGACGACGCTGATGGTATATTATTTGGAACTACAACGATGGAGCGCATTGATCAATAAAATTATTATTATTTTTAAATTTCTAGTATTATATTATTTTATTTGCAGTGTTCTATATTAGGATGGTTCATTTAATGTATCCTTTTAATTTTTATTATGATATTATTATCTTCTATTAACTAAACGCGAATTATTTAATTTTATAGTTATTTTTATTTTTATATTAAAATTCCAGACTATTTATTTAATTTTTGGCTTTGGATAGTGTTTTGTTTTTTTATTATTTATTTTTTTTTTGTGCAAAAACGTATTTTTCTTTTTTTTTTATTATTTTTGAAATTATTTTAATTCTTTTTTTAATTGCATTAAAGAAGGTTTTGAATGTTATGCCGTCTTCATCTTTTCATTGGTGATGATCTGAAAGAAAAAAAAATAAAGAAACATGAATAAAGTTTTTAATCCAAAAAAAAAAGATATTTAATTTTAAAAATTAACACCACTTTTTATTATAAGAAGTCAGATAATATCCCCTTAATGGAACCCGAACTGGAATATGATGCCCTAGCATGAGAGGCAAGATGGAGAGTTTCCTAGTCTCACCCGTTTATATACAAACATACATAAATCACTTTTAGCATTGTTAATAAAAAAGCAATAATTCTCGAATACTTTAATGGGCCACAACTTCATTATAATAATAATCCAAATCAAAATGCTTTGTCTAATGATGATGACAATTTGTTTGATTTTGAGTTTAAGTATCGATGAAAAACCTAAACCACATCCATAAAATATTAATTGAAATGCTTTTTAGATGAACATAATATAGACTGAATAATGCGCTGAGAGCGGTGCGGCTTATTATAGTTTTGAAATTAATGTGCTTCAGAGCAACAATTAATTTCAGTCAAAATATATATGCATTCTCTGTCGTGGTATACTTAGTTTATATTCGAACAAAAGCTTGAATGCGGCAGTATAAATTGTCATTATTAACACAGGATTATTTGTTTGATATTAATTAATATTGCTATACAGAAATTCCAAATGCAATTACCACATACATTTTTAGCTATACCCGTTTCTATGCCGCTAGCTTTAATGATTTAAAATCTTAGTTTATGATTTAAACGTTTTTGAAATCTTTTTTGTTTGAATGAAAGAATATACCAGAGTATTTAAAGTGGAATATGTTTGTATCTGATTGAAGATTTGAAATTCTTATGTAGGACTAAAATCCACCAAAACTGATTCAATAATATTTATAATTAACTTATTACTCACAATATTCAAATCAAAAGTTGTATACACATTCCTAACTTTTCTGTCTTTTGGAAATAAACAAACATTTTCGTTTTTCTTTTCTTTCTACCGATGGCATACACATTTTCTTTCATTATTTAGTTTTTTTTTTTATTTCTAATTTAATTTTATGATTATCTGGTACATTCCATTCACAATTAAAACTTTAAATCACTGGTAAGCAGAATTAAAAAAAAAAAAAAATTTTCATCTAAAGCGCAGTTTATTGTTTTTGAGGGATGTATAGCAAATCAATAAATTCAGGCAATGACGTTTTTTTTTTGCCAACCGAAAAGGACGAAACAAATTTATTTGTATTAAAAAAAAAAAGATAATTGATTTATAAAGAACCGTTTAGCCAGAAAAGAACGTAAAAATTGATTCCACGAAACTTCTATGCGTATCCACGGCAAACAGAAAATCACTGTCAAGACTAATGAGAGTAGCTGCAGAGGGTGTTACACAACCCCCGCCAGCAAAGAAATATTGTTGGACAACAATCAATTATGCTAATTGCTGGAAAAGTCAAACGAACATACATACAAGCACCACTATACCTTCAACATCATCAGCGGATGTATGTCGCCAACATCATCATTATCATCATCATCACCTTCATCTTCCCGGTTTAAGTATGAGTTAGGGGATGTTGTCGTCAGATGTCTCTGTTTTTATATAGAAGGCCACTAGAACGATTTTTTTCAACAGGTCCGCTTTAATGTAGGAGACGGCCTGAATGCAACATATAATAATTGCACAAAGAAAAATGTATGTTCAATTTACTTGGTTTTAGAATGATTGCGCAAGGAAACATAGATTTTGTGGTGTTAACCGTGGTGGTGGATGCAATATGAAAAACAAACTTGAGTATGCATGCCATAATGCGCGATATTTGTTGAAAGTTACTCAGACACTTGGAATTTATCGAGGAATAATCACACTAAATGTATTCAGTCATGTTTAAAAAAAGCAGGTGTGAATACTGCAAAGTTTTTTTTATAGAGATTGTGTGAAAGAAAGGTGATTGCGCGTGTTGGTGGGAAATTCCGGGATAGCTGAATTATTGTACAAAGCTTCCTTATGGTGTTCTAAGGAAACTGTGAAAAGTCCCCATTGATATAAGCGCCTGTAACGATATTACGGATGGTTAAAGGCCCGCCAAAACCGTTTTTTCCGCAATATCTCCCTTATTATTACTGCTTGAAAAAAATTAAGTTGTTCCTCCCGCCTAAATGGGAGGAGATAGACCACTTCCGATACGATTTTTTTCTTGTCTTGACTCAACCTACTCGGCTCTTTCTTTTTCGCATCGATTATGTGAATCACCTCGTATATAGAAATAGATGTGTGTATGGATTTTCGCTATGGATTCCAAAACGGATGAAGCGATTTTGATGAAATTTGCAGGCAGTCTTCAGATAAACCCAGCGAGTAATAATGTGAAGATTGGTAGCGATAGAAAAAGAGATAAAGAGCAACCACAGGCCAGGGGAGGGAGTTTCCGATAAAAACAGTAAAGGTCGTATCTAGCGATCGATTTATTTTGAAAACGTTATTAAGACATTTTTTGTAGAAAATTGTCTAAGCTACAAGATTGACTTTTGACTTTTTTTTTAGCTGTGATAGTTAGGGATATATTGAGGAAAAACGGTTTTGGCGGGCCTATGACCCCCCCGTAAAATCGTTAGCGGCGCTCATATCGATGGAGACTTTTCACAGTTTCCTTTGTCCACACCCGTTGCGATTCCGTACAGAATACTGTGCTAAAACGCTGTACCACCTTTTAGTAGGGATTGACTTTTTTAATGTTAAATTTTGTATTTGTTTATAAATTTTTAAATATTAAAGATACATTACAAGAGTGTGTATAAGATTAACAATTTAATTTTCTACAAACTCGTATTGATTGAATTTCTGTCCGATTAACGGTTTTCGAGTTAATTAGAGTAAGACTGTTTTCAAAATGGCTTCTAATGACACATTCCAACAAATAGGGAAACAAAGTGTACTTACAATTAAGCTTCCATTTTAGGATCTTTTTTTATATAGCGCGACATTTAATCGCTGAACCAAATCAAATTTTGCACTTTATCGCGCTTTTGAGAGTTCAGCAAATTGCAACATGATTTTGAATTGTCACTCTTAAAAGGGCTACCTACCTAATTATATTTTTGAACTTTATTGCATTTATTTAAATAATTTCCCATTAAGGATGGGTTGATGTAAACAGTCTGTAGCGAGGTAATGCTGGGTTCATTGCTTAATCAATGGTGCTACTTAGTGAGTTGGAATAGGTATAGGGAAATAACTTCAAAGAAAATAATTTCACATAGAACTTTACTTCACCTCGTGCGAATTAATTTAACTTTTTTTACAGTCAATACTGCCCTGTTTTGAGGACATTTTAATGTTTGCTACAGCATCGGCCATATTGTCAGTCAGTGGAATGGAATCTTCCATGTTGTATAACAAACGGTACATAGGCGAACAAACGATAAACTGATTATCACCAATGTCTCTGTCACAGGCGATGGCAGCTCTTTGTTTGTCAATGTACAGATATAAGGGGGGTGCCGAAGGTTGCAACGTCCTATATGGTACAATATTCGCATTAATTATTCTTTGGCTAGAGATTCATCTCAAACGTGATGCACTACTACAAATGCCACTGCTTCCACCATTCCACTACTTGCACACACTTCTTTGGATTTTAATAGGTCTAGATTTTTATAATTTTTTTTTTATATACATATATACATAATATTTTATATTATTGTTGAATGCCTATGTACCGCTATAATTTTTGTAGTCCCGTTGGAAGCAAAAATGATGAATTTGTTAATTAGCGCAGCATAAATTAGTGTGCAGGGTGCACACACTGATTGATTGTTGGTCATGGTGGTCACTGGTTAGTTGGGCACATCAGAGCATGAGAGGAGGTCAAGTGGCAAAAGTTTACTATGCTTTGTTTCGCAGAGCGCCAGCCAGCTAGCCAGCCATTTTTTTTTTTTATTATTTTTTGCCTGGGGGTGGTAGATGTGGCTTTAGTATTGAATACTGCAACAAAGTAAGAAGTTTTCTTCTTCTTTTTTTTATTTTTTGTGTGTATTTTTGCTCAAAAAGTTATAATTGGCAATTTTAGCGGAAGTTTTGAGTTTACTATTCTTTATTTTCAATAAAACTGCAGGCGTGTTTTCTCGATGGCTGATGTATTTTAATTGGACGGATGTGATCATTAAGCTACCCACCGATAGGTAATATTCACGATGTATGTGTATAGTATTGTAGGAAATAAAGGTTTTCATTGTTCCATTTTTTTTTTTATTTTAATAAAAATTCATTATTGTAATATTTAATGGTAAATTCAATAGAATTTTGTTTGAAGTTTAACAACTTTTTTTTTTAAGCAAGAGATCGTATTTCTATAGAAAGAAGTGGTTCCTGGCTTAAGGCAAAATTTACATTTTAGTGATATGGAACATAATTATATACTAATTATCTTAAAGTATTAGTTTCCTTTGACTTGAAGACGTTTGGTGGCAAATATATTTTTTCCTACAACTTAGTCCCTTCTTCTTCTTCTTCTGGTTTAAAGTCCAGGCAAAGCCATTTCTCAAACACCAACATGTCCATTAAGAAAGAAATAATTAGGTGACCTTTAGTTTCGGAAACAAAGTTTTTTGAAATTTGAAACAGTTGATAGATTTGCTCGTTTTCTGTTTTAAATTCACTTTAAGTACCATTTTAAATTTCGTTATCCGATCTTAAAACAAATTGAAAAAAAAGAACAACTAACGCCGCGTTTTTGTATTTGAAAGGTGGAACTACTTAACTATCAGTCAAAAGAAATACGAACAAACGGAACCACACTTATTCAAGTTTGCATTAAATTTTCAAAAAACTGTTTTCTGTTTTCAGCTCTTAATATTCTGTGAAATTAAAAAGTAAGCCCATTCTTCAAACGAAGAAGTATCGTAGGTGCTGTATATGCTAAAATTATATTTAAAAAAATTTAATTTAATGCTAAGTCTTCTACTTAGTTGAAATTATTTTTATTTATTACTATATATTTATTAATTTTTTCAATGTAGGTATATAGAATTTGTATTATAACAAAAACATTTTATATAAAATTATATTGGTATAATTCTGTCAAAATACAAAATATCAAATTTATTGCCTCTAATGACAGTTCGTACTGAATCCTCAGCAATTATCAAAATTAAATCCGCACAATTTATCTAACTACAAAATGTCAAATTTATTACTTGCTAATAAAAGTTTGCCTTCAATAAAAATTAAAATTTGATTTGTTATTATCTGTCAGTTGCAAAATGTCAAATTATTTACTTGTTGATGATAGTTCATAAGTGAATACTCTGCAAATGTCAGAATAAGATTTGCACATATCGTTCAAACTGCAATGACCCTGATTACACCTGCCCGTTTTTCGTATGTGACGTGTTTCGTCTTTCTGACAGGTACTAATGGTGATAAGACGGTTCGTTGATATTTGACGTTTCCATTCGTCATTTTGACGCTGGCAAGCGAAGTTTGACGCCATTTCCAACAAAATTATATCAAAACAGTTGCAATATTTAATATTCTAAATAATTCGACTTCGCTTTCCGGCGTCAAACAAGAAACGTCAAAGCTCAGACATAAAAGTCTTAAAATGTTCATACGTGCTTTCTTTACTTCTTTCCTCCTTCGTTTCTACACGTCTCACCCAAAATGTCGAAAAGACGTATGACAAATGTACGGACAAAGGACTGGTCTAATTAGTGTCAATGTATATTGCCTATCTGGTGAGGCATACATTATCAAAAATAATGTCAAGATCGGACTTGTAAGAATATGCTAAACTAACTAAAAATTGTCAATTTTTTGAAGACACTTCGCACTGAATACTGTGCTTATATGTCAGAATCAGATTCGCACAAACCTATAGAACTACATAACAAATTTTGTTTCGATACTCGAATGAAAGTCGAAAAACCCTCAACAGTAAGACCTGGCTTTTGCTTTTATATTAGCTACTTCCGATAGCTTTTACAAAAAAAAAAATGTGCACGACTGGGCCCATACGAACTTGCTTTCAAAGTATACAAAAAATGGTGTTTGTCTTTGCCTGAATATATCTACATAAGTTTACCAAAAAAATAATTCCAAAATCTTCAGAGCGGTTTTTAAATAAATCAATGTTTATTTAATAATTTTTATAAAAAAGATTTTTACGAATTTGAAGTACACCAATTTTAAGTGCTTAATAGTTTTCATTTTATGCGCAACAAATAATTTTTTTTATTCAAGCCGTTTTCCAAATACATGTATAGAATTTACAAAAAAAAAATTAATTAAAAAATTTACAAAAATTGAAACTAAGCACTTTCGCAAAATTTTAGTTTGAAGTCATCTATATTTTTCAACAAAAAAAAAATGGATTAAGAGATATGTTAAAGTTATTTTGGAACACATTAACGCCACAACCATCACATAATTTTAAAATGTTAATTATTAGATTGTAATTACTGCTTTATGTTAATCATATATTTCCGATTCTGGTCGATTATTTCAGTTAATTCTAGGTTTTCCAGAAAATAAATAAAAACAGTATTATGTCACTGATAAAAATATATACTAGAAAATTGAAATTAAATTGAATTTTTGTTGAATGCATTTTCCTCCATTTATCTATATTAATATCTACCTATCTGCCTTTTTGACATATTAAAAAATATTTTTTTATAAATCTATACAAAAATAACAATGGAAAAAGTCAGTCTTTGTTTATACACAGACTTATTAATATGCATTTTCTAGAGAGTCCATCATCGACAGAGTAAAAATTCAATACTACACAAACGAACGACTACCAATTAATCTGACGGACAATAGAGTTAGCGTTTACCATTCACGTGTCAATTATTTTTCTGTCATGCAGGACAATTGAGCCAAAGTACAGAGCATGGTAGAAAAATAAAAATGAATAAAAAATAATTATGAACGACAGACAATCTTTCAATCACTCATATGGATAGAGTTTTTTTTTTATTTCATCATATTTGTGTCTCATCGCTTAGTTGGTAGGTATGCATTATTTGTGCATATATTTCAAAGATTGATTTTGCTGGTTCTGTTTTGTAATTCGTTTTGTCTATTTATACACAATACGTTTTTTCTAAACGAATTCATGTTTTTTTTTAATAATTTCATAAGCCAGAAATATTTTTGTATATTTCATATAAGGCTTGGTAGTTAAGTTGTGCGAGAAATCACTCATACAAGTCTAAAAATAATCGTTCTAAAATGAATAAAGTTCACACAAAAAATATTTTGGCCTTTAAAGCTTCCAATAGATGACGTGGCAAAAACTTTATCTATAGGAAATCAAAACTATCCTTTAAGTCTTACAGATCACAATCCTGGGACAGAGTTTTGAAAACGAAGGATTTCATAATTGAAAATGTGCGTAATTCTGAGTTAATCCTTTCTTTAATAAAACCGGCCTAGAGTTGGGTTGTTTTTAATTGTATATTTTTTTAATGCTATGTTTTAATGCGATGCTTTGATGCGATCTTATTATTATAAAAGAGGTGATGATGTATGCTAAGCAGAGATAAACACCACAATAAAAGCTCAAATGAAGCTAAGCTAATCTAATCCGAATTAGAAACATATAATTTGAATTTAAAATTTTGACCGAAAGCAAAGTTTAATTTAAAATTTTGACTCGCAGCTAAGCATTTTTGGGAGAATCGGTAGAAACATCTTAATCCATCTATATTTCAGCAATCACTAGAACGTTTAACATGGCTTCAGACGTTGTTGAAAGGGAAAAACGTCTGACCAGGTCGTGGGAACTATATTTCTAGTCAGATGTCAACGGTTTGACTGGCAAACGACCCTAAACTTGCATTTCCGGAAGAAAACAATTAAATCAATTTATTATTTAAAAAAAAACTGACTAAGCAGAGACAAGCACCAAAATGAGCTTAGCTTTCTTAATTTAGGAACAATTTAATTTAAACACGATTCGAAAGAACAAAAATGCATCCAAATATTGGATTAGCATAGCGAAAGACATAGCTGTTGCATACAACAGCAACACAAGATCCAGCTTTTTTTCTAGATCTTGACAAATTCCAATCCGTTCCTAAAATAAAATATTACAAAACTATTTATTTACTTGATGGTTCGAAAAATCTTGAAGCTTTCTTCGGAGAGTATATGAGAAAAGTGAGCATTCAAAATTCGAGCGAATTTTTAATTTTTACACCCCAAGTCGATTTTTCCTTATCTAAAATGCTTTTCGCTACGCGCTTGTTCCTTTTTTTTCGACCACCAAAAAGCTGCTCGCTTGAACTAGGTATCAGTTTTTCTATTAAAAGGAGAGTTTCGTGTTTGTGCTTATCTACTAACACATTTTTTGTTCATATGGTCTTATTTCACAAACTCGCGTTTGATCTTATTTCACTTTTGCAAAGAACAATAAGGCCAATAAAAATATGGCTTTATTTCACTATTGCAAAGTGAAATATGGTCATATTTACATATATGACCTAATTTCGGAAGGCCTTATTTCACGGCACCCATTTCCACCGCATTTTTTCACACGCCATATTAATGGAAATAAAACAAAAACGCATTTTGTGACACGGAATGGGGGTTTCGAGTCGTAACTGGAGTTTTTTTTGAGAATCGAAAATAACAGTGGATTTTTTTAAGGGAAGAAATTCATAAAGGACGTACGTCCCAGGATTTTAATTTAATATGCAGTTTAGTTAAGGTTTAATTTTTATTATTTATTTAATTTAAATTAATACACATTTGAGCTTTATAACATTCAAGTATGTACCTTGTTAATTTTTAAAAAATTTAAAATAAAATTAATTTTACATAAAATTATTAAATATTTCAGCAAGAGCAAACAAATACGTACGACCCACTCGTAGACTTTATTTTTAATACATTTCGTTGTCAATTTGAAAAACATGAACAAATTTGTTTCGCTTTTAACAGCGTATTAATCTTAATACCACCCGGCGTGTATCTCAGATTAGTCATAAGAAATGAATGCGTTGTACGTTAAGTGCATTTAATCTACGACAACAGTAGTTTCAATAGATACTATATACGCATCTGTGTAGGTATATATGCGAAATTCAAAAGTGTTTCAAATCCTCTCATTCTGTATGCGTGTAATGTTCACAGCCAAAAATGGTTTCGTACTTAGCAATCACATCACAACCGGCCAGCCAAATATTGTACAGTGAAAACTATACACAAGCATTTTCTATATACATATATATTATTATAGCAGTAGGTAAAGTAGAAGCAGAACCACCACCCGCACTCGACACCACACTATCTTGCAAATGGGTCATCTTGCAATTTCAAATTCTAAACTATCCTAGCAAAACTGTACCTATGTATATATACTGCTGGGTGTGTTGTTTGTTAGTGTAGTTGTTATAGTTGCAACTTGCCGATAGCTGCTGTGGCAGAAAACGTTACCTTCAGCTGTAATTAAATCACCGTGCTCACCAGTGACTGTCATTAGAGAGAAAGCTTTTAAAATCTCACCCACCCATTCGTCAGTCCGACAGTAGCTGGGTCTGGATGTAGCCATATATACAGCTTTACAGTGCCATCTATCGTCGCGTAAGTTGTGTGTGTACGCCTTCGGTGAATTGATGGTAATGACGTTGTTGATGTGTTGTAGATAGTGAAGAACAGCAGGACAGAAGAAGCTTCAACTAATGCACTTGCCACTGACTTGTTCTTTTTTTATTTTTTTTTTTTTGCTCTATTCCCTCATACATTCCGCCTTAAAGATCTTACAAATTGAAGGCAAATTTGTAAAACAAGAAAAAAATGGAGGCAACTTCCATTACATGGTGTCGGTAAGGTGTCAGGTGCAGTATTTTTTTTTTAGATTGTGTCGTATGATGGGGTCGTGCAATTTTTTTTTAATTCTGACAGTTTGTGTCTGCTCTAGTGGTTTTGCTTTGAGAGATCTGTCGAAACTTGTGATGTGTATTTGTTTTTCAAAAATAAATTGAAAGTTGTTGAGCTTGAAGTAAGTTGGTAAAAACAATTATTATATCTGGATTACAAAATAACTTTTGTGCAATTAATATTGCAAAATAAGTTACATTTTTGATTTCGCTTAATTTTTGTCAAATATTTATATCATGGTTCGTCATATTTCGAAAGAGTATACATAAAAATGAATCCTTAATGTAAAAATTGTGCTCTGAGATCAAAAACGGCACTGTTTCTTACTCTGCAAATAGTTCTTTTCTTTACATTTCTCCCGTGTTAAATCAAAGTCGAGGTTTGTATCAAACCAACGATCATGGAGTTTTAAATAGGAAGACTATTTCACATGCTTTTTGTAGGACAAATGCTGACTTGAATCAAAGTTGCTAAATTAACAAAGAACAAAAAATTATCTGATACCTTTGATGAGATAAGAAAAATCGATAAGTACTTCTCGGACCTGCTATGTTGAGCAGTATTGATGATTAATCTGCTGACATAAAATATGGCATATTTCAACCTGTTGAAAGATGCTGTAGTTTTTGCAAATGGCTCCAAATTTTCTTTTCTTTTTTGAAATTTGCGAATACAAGTGAAATACAAGATCGGGATAATTAATTGTTTTTCAATTTTTGACATTTAAGTACTAATTGTCAGCGGTTTTTTGTGAAGAGGGCCACAGATTAAAAGCCGTATATCGTAATCGACAAATTAACCGCCATCAATCGTCATCAATCAGCGGTCTTTTCAGAGTTTTGATTAAATACTTGTAAGAAGTGCAGGCAGTGAACCAGTTGTTAGCTGTAAATCGGAACCAAAGTTTTTTTTATAAAAATAATTACAGCCAGAGAATATCGGGTTACAATTTTTCCGGCACCTTTTATAACCCGAGTTATAACCTATGTTAATAACTACGACGAAACTAGAGCGTTCCAAATTGGTGTTTTTTGGTTCAGTGAGCTATTGGTCACAAGCTATGGAGTGAGTGGTATGAACTATAAATTAGGGGTGGACATTTTGGATATTGAAAGTCTAAGTAGGACAGGGAGAGGTCTTTTGTGGCTTTGCGGCTGTCAAGCTTGGTGGCCTGGTGGCGATAAAAAAATTACCAGATCCTGAATTCTCGTTCCAAAATTCATATTCGAAACCGAAAATTTGCGTGTTTAACGTTGGAAAATTCACATCGGGTATCCGAAATCCTTTTGAACTCAAACTTAAGTTTAAAACCAAAAATTTCCGTTTTATTTAGTTATTCGATATCCAAGACCATCTGGTTTAAAATAACTGTTTTTATTGCTTTCCACTGCTGTTTACTTTTTCAATTTAAAGTATTTTTGACGTTGACTGCGATAATTATTCTGATGCGATCACCTTAAGCTCTGGCTCCAAAAGCTCCACCTCCACCAACTCCCTAAAACAAACACTTGTCTAAGCACCGCAGAGCCGCTGGTCTAGAACGCTTTTATTAAAACTACTAGTAAACGAGCTGTACAGAAATATTAGTCTGCATGGTCATAAAACTTAGTGTTCAATGGTTAAATCGGTTTAAATATATAAACCGAATGAACACGTATACGCCTTGACTGGCAGTCTTCATACTAAGAGTACATACAAGCAGTGACGGGAAACAAAGCGAAGCTCGACCTTTGGTCCAGTGATCAAGTGGAAGATCTTATCTTTTACGTCACTGGAGACGGAAGGCTTGAACTGACTTTGGCATCAAGTCACCTCAAGCCAAGAAGACCCAGACCTGAAAAAACAGCTATACTTACAAGGTATCTGAATACTCGCGAGTTTCAAAAAAGTAAACAATAAAACCTAGTATTTTCAAAACATTAAAATTTTCCAGATACCCACCCATCATTTTTGATCCTTTTTGTCAAATCCTTTTAAAAATACACTGGAAGTCATAAGGATAGAAGCACGCATTTTCGAGAAGTTCAACGACCCATAAGTCTGATTTTATCTAAAAATAACTTAAATGAAACCATTTCTATAGCCAACACAACAGACAAACAAAAAGTGTTTATGTCAAGACTATGTACACCTATATGCATTTCCAATTCAACTATAAAAATGCGACACAATAGCAACATCAATGTATGAAGTACCACTTGAAAGGTAGCTATTAGTTTTGTTGTTTTTTTTTTATGGTACCTACATAGGTACATAGTTTCAATTCTTCACAATAAATTTTCACTTGATCCAGTTTCACAGAGATACATATGTACAAACACAATCACACTAAATATACACAAACATCAAAAGCAAACATTTCACTTTCCATCACTCAAGTTCTTCCGTGCGCCATCACACAATGATGCTCTCACAATGGATGAAAGGATCTTAAGGATTTCCAAATACTGCATCTCACAAAAGATTTCAACACTACCTATATATATACGTATATATACAAAAAAAAAATGGCAAAATATAAGCAAGCATGCTTAACCGCATTTGAACAGAAAAAATAGAAAAAAAAAACTTTAACCGAGCGATTGGTACATTTTGTACAAATTGTATCTTCCTGAAGGCATTACCTATAGGAGGCAAAACCGACTCAAACTCTATTAATAGTTATTTGTGGAATTCCCAATTTTATTGAAGAGCCTAATTTAGATGATAGTTAAATCTGCAAAGGTTGACACCCTAGAAGAATCAAAAAACTGTCTTGAAACAACGAGTCGTTTT
This sequence comes from Baccha elongata, assembly GCA_951217065.1. Lineage (NCBI taxonomy): Eukaryota > Metazoa > Arthropoda > Insecta > Diptera > Syrphidae > Baccha > Baccha elongata. Next base: position 22,016,058 of record OX578272.1, on the reverse strand, counting down.
AAACAAAATATGCAGCTGGTTTAAATGTAGATGTGTAAATACAATTATAGTTTCTTGTGACCACAATTAATATGACTCTATAGCTTACAAAAAATCTTCAATTGCATATGATTAACATTAACCATTTTATTCACAGCACTAGGGCCTGTCACATGTCTATCAAATGTCAACATTTCCGTGTCTTCAATCTTATTTTAAACGCGGGATTTTTCTTTTTCATAAAAAAAGCTATGTAGGTATCTCCTCATTTTTTCTGCTCGTAGAATTCAATACCAGACCAAGTTTTTCTATAAAGGATCACCTTATAATCCTTCAGTTTCGCCTACGTCGGTCGTCGTCGGTCTATATATTCACCATCAAACAGTGGGTTTCTTTTAAGTGGCCATGGACCCATAGCGGAGTGAATTCAAGCACACCATATTCAGAATTCTTGGCTAGAGACACGATCCGCGAAGTCTCTTTACCGATTGCAGATTAAAGAACTTGGTATAATTTTTTTCGTTTACTTGAGGTCTTAACAATCCACTTGAGGTCTTAGAAAACCACTAAAACTAAACAGCCAAGTGGATTGTCATTAAACTATATTAAGATGTTCTTCTCGTAGTCTTCTTTCAATGATAAAACCAGACCCGAACAATCGAATGTTCGACTACCTACGGTCTATTAAGTAATTTATAGGTGCAGATCGGACGCTCGTAGTTTACAAATAGTAAGTCAGGCTCGTCAACATTACATTTATTTATTTAGCGCCACCATAAAAATATACTATTATACTGAAAATCTGTTTAGAACGCTGTGGACTGTTAAATTTTACTGGTTTATATTCAAATGGAACCAATTTTAAAATCAAAATATGAAACCAATTTTAAAATCCCTTTGAAGAAACCACGCAATTATTTTTCGAAGTAAGTATTTGATACCTATTTATGAACTACTTCATTGTACCATTTATGTATTCTCAATATCTCAATTGCTTAAAGCTTAGCTGTCTGAAAATTTGTTATTTTTGTCGTCTCTGATTCTTTTCTCTTTTTTATATCATAGTCTGAAACTTCTAGGCGTCCTTTTACTGTGTTGCTGACGAACGGAAGTGGCATCAGTTTTTCAGATTCGTTACCAGATTAAAAACCCTGATCTTTTGATCTACAACTAAATTTTCTATTAAAATTACCAGTTGCATTTACTTACTTAGACAATTCAAAAGTAATATTGTCACTTCACTTAATGTCCATCAGTTTATTTTAGAACCTAACTAGGACATTCCGACTGCGGTAAGTAGAGAGATATGTATATTTTTAAGCAGCACTCCTCAAAATATGGAATGCTTTAGGAATCATGTTTAATATTTTCCCTTCATTATAATGTTCAAAATGTGCATCGATATCTTAATTATCTTAATCCTTATCAAATTTTTCAAAAATAGTCATAATCTCTTGATTGCAGCTAAGAGTTCATATACAAATATAAGAAAAGATCAGGCAAGACTATTGACCCAACCCAGAATTCAAAATGAAAACAGACTTAAACTTTAAAATAGCCATCAGCAATTATGGTCAATTATTTTATATGTCTGCACCTCAAAATTGTCATCGTTTACATCGTGCTCTACATTTCACATAAGATATCTGACAACAGCAAAAAAAAAACTATCACACAAAAGGATACGTACAGAATATTCACTAAATTGTCCTTTTTTACTCATTCAAGGATCCTGCAAAATCACAATTAGAACAAATGACGAATTAGAGTGAAGAACAAAAAGCCATTTTGAGACTTAAAAAAAAAAAAAAAACATGAGAGATGATAGCTTGGACGTGGTATAATTTTTGTGAATGGAGCTCCTGTACCAACCCATACCATTTCTCTGGAGTCTGGGACAATGGCCCATTTGAATGGCAGGAATCTGAATGCGAGTATCGTTTTTAATACATTCGTATCATGTTGTGTTCCACATATACCTATCAGAAATTAACACATATTATAATTAAAGAAAATACAAAATTTGTACAATCTATCTGATGGCATTTTATTTTGTTAACGTAGTCCATTTCAGTGGTTTAAATATATTTCTTTTTGAATCACATGTTATTTTGACACTAAGAGCTAGGCTTTTTCTTTAAAAATCCACGTTTTGCTAAGAATCCAGAAGGTGCAGAAAAATAACTTCACAGAATATTTATAGAGCTTCAACTCTGGTGGGAATAAATATCACATTTCATTTTAATTTAATAAATGTATGTGAACTTTTCATGTTAAATTAATAAAAATTGTCCTTGAGATACAAAAATATAGGAACGAAAATAATAAATTTTAGAAAAAGAGGAACACAAACATAATATACTGTTATGAACGCATTTCCTGTTTGTTTAGTTTCCATTTGTCGTTTTCGTATAAATATTGAGGTCCTTTCTCTTTTTGCTTGAGTGGAAAATGAAAACGACAACATGTTGTTTATGTGTATCCACTCTGTGGACTGGTGGATTTTTCTAGTACATTATTATGATGCCATGTATCTCGTTCGATGAAAATTGCTGGCATTGCAACAACTACTTTTTGTTTACTTTTAGCATTTTTTTTTCTCATATAGCACAATATACACACGATGAACGTACACAAACACAATCATACAACAATGTGTGTTGTTTGTTTTCAGATGAATGAGTTTACGGGTCACGCAAGGCTAAACAAACATTAAAATGTATCATCATCAGACAAAAGATAGGCATCTCATTAAAGAGAGATATTAATTAGGTATAGTCGATAATGTTCATTTATAGAGCAGTTACCTCTGTTTGAAAGCAAGGACATATTTTTTTTATTTCAACATATAATGAGACTGTTTTTGAAAGAATTTCAATTTAAAATAAAATCGATATTTAAGCTTTTAATGTGAGGTTAATTTTTTTAAGGGGTTTTAGTCAATTTTGTATGTAGGTACCGTACCTAGTGTTTTTTATCAGACGCATGGGGATAATATTTATAACAATTGAAAAATTAGCAATTGGATTTTAATTAATTTAATTTTTTTCTAAATTTTGACCAAATCAAGTTGGTTTGTGATTATAGGCAGTCAAGAGCGGGTTAAGTAATAACTGCCACTAATCTTGATGCTGCTACTTAATTTGAAAAAAAAGCACTACTGCATCGCACAAAATTGCTCTTGGGGCAAGTTACTTCCGTGTTCATGACTTATAAAACAAATAAAATTCAGTATTTTATATTTCGAAATATTTTTTTTAATTTATGGAATAAAAAAAAGATTAATATAAAAGACATCACCTTCGGTGAAAATTCTATTACCGACATGAAATTTTATTAAAGTTGGAATTATCGGTTTTACAAAAAAAAAAAAATCAAGAATTACGTTTTTTTTAAATTTTATTTGCAGTATTATTGAAGTTAAGAAGTAGTTTTAGAAAACAAAATATGGTCAAAATCGGTGCAGCTGTTCAAAAGATAATCGGAGTAATAAAAAACGGATCAATGGCAGGTACCGTTAATAAGCTGATTCGGAATAAAATTTTCAGATGAAAGACATCACTTTTGGGAAAAAATCACTCATATAAAATTTTATCGAAATTGATCGTATTTAATCGAGAAAACTAGAATTAGGTAGGTAGGTACATACATAAAAATTTTCCAAAAAAAAAAAAAAACTTTTTTACAAAATGTTAAGTACATTCAAAATTTTTTTTGCAGTATTAATCAAGTTTAGCAGTAGTTTTAGAAAATTAAATTTGTTCAAAATCGGTTCAGCCGTTCAAAACATCGTCGCAGTAATAAAATATGGTTCTATGGCAAGAACCCCTGATTGAAAAAAAGAAACTTTAGATGACGGACATCACCATTTTCCAAAAATCACTAATATAAAATTTTATCGAAATCGATCGAATTTTTTTCGAGAAAATTAGAATTTAGATGACGGAAATCACCATTGGTAAAAAATCACTCAAATAAAATTTAATCGAAATTATTTGTATTTTTTTCGAGAAAAAATTAATTTTCGGTTACGCTTATATGGTAGGTAAGTTATTTTCATACCTAGGTCAAAAATAAAAAAAGAAGGTGCGGGGATATTTCTGTAAGAATAGTGTGTACCTACCAAGTTTGAAGAAAATCGGTCCAACCGTTAAGGCTGGACGTGTTGATACATACAGACAGAAGTGCCGGACCTAATTTTTTCGTCTTCTCGTCTTTTTTTGTCTTCTCATCGTAATGTCATGTTTTATTGTTAACTCAAAGCTTATTTTTTACAAATGCATAACTTGCCTTATAGTACCTATAATCGCAAATAAAATATATCAAGCCTATTAACCTCCCATACAACCGTTACTTTTTTCTTGTGCTATCTCGTAAAGGGGTAATCGATTTCAACCCAATATTTTTATTAAAGATTTAAATGATTTGATAAAACTCCAATACCGAAAATATGCAAACGTGGTTAGCTTTAATTTAAATTTTTTTCTATTTAATTTTTATATTTCCATTCATTTAATTTCTTTCATTTAAAAAGTTCATAAAACAAAATTTAGCTCGAAGCCATTATGGAATTTATGTGTAACAAATTTTACTTAAAGCCAGTTATAGCTTTCATTGAAACGCACCATTGAAAATTTTCTTTTTTCAATTTTAAGCCGAATTATCCAACGATGTTGGTGTTAACAGGAATTAAAATAAAGGTAATGAATTAAAGAATTTTTTTTATTAAAAAAAAAAAATTTGGGCTAAATACACGAAATATTAACACTTTTGTTTTTTTCAATGATCATTGAAATCACAAATGTGACAATATAACGCGAATCCAGATCAAATTGAGTAATTTTTTTTAATGGAAAAATTCTATAATTCATTACCTTCATTTTAATACCAATTAACACCAACATTAATGGATAATTTGACTTAAAATTGAAAAAGAAAATTTTCAATAATGCATTTCAATTATAGCTATAACTGGCCCCTAACAATGAGATATAACAGAAATTCAGGATATTAATGTTTACCACAGAAATCCTTGACTAAAAAACATTTATTTACTGTACATTAAATGCAAACTATTTATCACTTAAAATTGGTTTACTAAAAATTCGTTAAAAAAAATTATAAAAATGATTAAGTGAACATCAATTTATTTAAAACCGCTCTATATAGATACTTAAATATTTATAGAAAGTAATTTTATAATTTTTAAAAACAATTAATTTTTTTTTTTTATTTATATTAAAAAAAATTATTATATTTATTTTTATAAAATTTAATTTTATTTTTGTGGCAACTTTCTATAAGAGCTAGTTCGTACAACCTAGTCGTGCACTTTGTTTGCAAATCATTTTGCGCGCATAGGGTCATATTTTCTGAAGATTGTTTTCGAATAGGGTAGAGTATAGCTAGTTGGAAAACGAGGCAAGACAAACCAGTAGTATTGTACAAATTTTTAAGCAAAGCAAGTAAGTGCTAATTTTTATTAACATTATAATTTGTAGGTGTTTTTGGATGCAATGTGACGTTTTCTGTAGTCTACCCTACGACCTCCACTCTAGATGTTTAAAATCAAGCTGTGAAGTTGTTAAAAAAATTGTTTTTTTTAAAGATCATCAATATTGTAGAAAATTGTCGGAAAAGAAGAAGAATATATATGTATTAAACGTTTTTAATTTCGTATCAGCCCGCTTTAAAAAAAAAATCGGTCTTATTTCTTTTAGTTTTAATATTCTAATTTATTTTAGTTCTTTTATTTTTCTTTAAATTTTAACACTTTTATGGAATAAAACAGAACATCTTTAATTAAGTCTATAATGATTTTTCAGTACATATTTTTTAGCATCACATGGTAAGGGTACCATGTAATATGTAATCTCTAATAAGTACCTAATACGATGTATCTATTATTTTTAAAAGCTTTATACCTACTACCAAAATAAAAAAAAGTTCGAACTTTCGATGATCAATTATTTGAAACAGGGACGGTCGGTGGTCAACAAAACTTTACATCGAACAACAAATTTAACAAAATTTATCACACATATCATGTTAAGCGTTATATTGTGGGGCTTAAAAAATTTTTTTTTTTATATTCATCATTCAGCTTACTCCTACGGTATCTCTGTCACGTTTAACTATGCACTACGCGTTTCGTATCGAAATATTCTCTTTTTTTTTTAAATTTCCTTTTTTTTATTTTTCGTTTTTCAGCTTCGGTGAGATTATCGTCAGGTCTCCAAATTGCATGCTATCTTGCCAGGCATCCATCCACCTGAATTGGTTGGGATTGGAGAATTGTCTGGCTTTATATTTATACGAAATTTCCTCACAAAATTGCACATATTAAAATGCTGATTTGCAATCAAGGATGTCATTTATTTAATAGCCAATAGGTACACGGGAATGTGTTCTGATAGAGGTTGCTTATATGTATGACTATGTATGTAGGTGTATGAGATGGGTATATAGACTGGATGTGTTGTCCTTGATTTTGTCAAAAGCATATTCAAGTAAAAGGACAAACTTCTGGATGGGACTTCTACGTATAAGGTACCTATATCCAGTTATTTGGTTGTTTTTGAGTATGAGAGAGAATAATGCAATCATATTTTTTAATTTAAAAAATGGCACTCTGAAAGTTGTTTATTAAAAGTCCTGAAAGGCTAGAATAAATGACGCCGTACTCAACGAAATTGATTTTTGTTGAATAACAATAAGCAAAGCAAATTTATAAATCACGCAAAAGAAAAAAAAAATAGTTTTATTTTTTTTAGTTTACTGGGGGATACAAGAGGGTAGGCTCAACCAAGGGAGACAGGCGGAGATGTTGGATGCTTTTGAATAGAAACAAAAATCCTTTTAGGCTAATTAGATGCAAATCGACAGCTATGAACATATTTTTTCATCATGAGTGAGTTCTTATTTGTATTATGGCAAATTCTTCGATCGATATAACTAAACACAATCTTGTACAAGTTTATATATGTATGTATGTATGTATGTACCCATAACTATGGAATATGGATATGAAAAGGGAAATAGAAAATATATAATTCGTTTGTGGTAAAGTAATTGTTGAACTGTGAGAGTTAGACGCGAAAACGTTGGTTATGTAAAGCAAACAAATATTTCGGTTGACTAGGTATTTCCTTTGATGTGGGTATATGGTGTGACGAAATAAAATAGATGCTACGTATTTTTTTTTATTATTTTTTATTTTACTTAAAATGCAATATATGAACAATGTAGTATATTCTAGGCGCTAGCCCATGTCACGTGTGTAGTTATATGTCCCCTGAGTTTTGTCATGGGGCTTTGTTAAACATTCCTAGGGTTATACAACAAAAATGGATCACATCGTCTAATTCATGGTCGTTTGGCCGTCATATTAAAAAATGTCCGTTAAATTGATCAGATTTTGTGTGACGGTATCTCCGTATTTAGCAGTCCGATTTTAATTTTTAAAAAATTGTTGTTTTAATTGCTAAATGCAAACAATTTTTATGAAAACTCATTTTTCGCTTAAACACGTAATTTCTGAGATATTCAAGACACAAGTAAACGACTAAAAACATATATATTCAATTATTTAAATTTTATCTATTCCCATAGTAGAGCACCAATCCATATCACTTGTGCCGTTCTATATTTCCCCAGTTTTGCATTGGAGCTTTGTTCAACACCAATAGGGGTTTCAAAAAAAGTTGGTCACATGATCGAAGCTATTTTCAAAAATAGCCGCCAAATTAATTTTAAAGATATCTCCGTATCCAGTTATCCGATTTCCATTTTTGATGACTCTTTTAATTTGTTTTTTAAAGCCAAAAAAAAAAAAATTATTAAAAATTATTAAAAGTTTCTCGCTGAAAAATTAACAAACCGGAGATTTGTGTTAAAGGTTTCTTTACAAATATTTTGATAAAAATTGGTGTGCGTCATATATCTATGCAGTATTTTTAATATAGCTGCATTTCAGGTTTCTCGCTGAAAAATTAACAAACCGGAGATTTGTGTTAAAGGTTTCTTTACAAATTTGACCATAAATTTATAACGGCTTCTCCGATTTCGTTTCAATTTGGAATGGCATTTAGATTTGACAACCAATACAATATGACATTTTAAGCTTTTGGCTACACGGTCATTTAATGATACTTTCCATACAATTTTATCTCACATTTAAGCCACTTTTTCGACTTTCAGATTAATTCAGTAAATTGAAGTTTTTAAATCCCATATAATTTGCTGCAACAGCAAGTCTGTGCGACCCAGTCGTGCATTTTATTTTATTTCCATTTCAAATGTTTTCGGGTACCTATGTTCGAAAACATTTTTGTTGACAATTAGGAAAGATTAACGCTTTTTGTTTTTTTTTATCAGGGAGAAGGGTACAGTTGGAGCATTTTTTTAGGAAACGTGTGTAAACAAGTTTCTTTTTTTAACTCTTATGAAGAATTTTTTATTTTTGCTACGTTTTATGTGTTTTTAAAACCGAATGAATAAAACTAATGGTTTTTTATGTAGTTACATAATAATTCTTAAACCAATGTCCGATCCTTGGATAGATAAGCAATTCGAAAATACGAACGGGGCCTGTTTTATATTTGTTTATCTTTCGAGATTCCACTGTATTTCAATATAAAAACTAAAGTCCCTACCTTTTTAGGTGGAAGACTTCTGCAGAGGTCAACGCTCTCGGTGGTCGCAGAGAACTGTGTGAATTAAATATCTTTGCGAAAAAAGTCAAGTTGTTAAAATTTGACACAAATTAGTCCGATCAAATGAAAAGCCAGAGAGCATTAAAACCAGGGTTGCAAAAGCTTAATTCATTTTTAGCTTAAGCTTGGCTTTTCATTCACAAGCAAGTTGGTGAGTTTTGAATTAAAAAAAATCAGTTCATAGCTAGTTGGTGAATTGTGAATTAAAAAATGTTCAATTCATAAGCTAGTTGCTGAATTATGAATTGAAAAAAATTTAATTCATTAATTTTTAAATTGAATATTTTTAATTTATGAATTGAATATTTTTTAATTCACAATTCACCAACTAGCTTATGAATAATTTTTTTTCCAAATCATAAGTCAACTGTTAGCTTAAAGTTTAGTGTTTTTTAAATTCATAAACTCGCAACCCTGTAAAACAGAAGGTCAAAACATTTTGCCGATACACTGTTTGACTGAACTACCTGACTGCCTGAACTTAGTTGATGAATACATATATTGAAAACTTAGTTCAACTTTTAATAAATTCTCAAGTTCACACTGAACTTATTTTATAATCAAACTCAAGAAAAAAATAGATGTTTAACAAATAATATTTAAAACAGAATTGGTTGACTGCGTATCTTGTTGTCCAAAAAATTAAGCAATAAATAGTAAATTTATGTATATATATTTCAAAAAATGACGTAATATATTAGTAAATATTTAAATAGAGGCAGTAATATTGTTCTTTATTTTAAATGCCACCTCCTGATGCCTTCTATTCTTAGTACTAAAAGCAGCAGGTGTTTTAAGCTGTTTCTTCTTATAACGTTGTACAAAGAGTATATTATTATGTAATTTTGGTATAAATTATTTTGGTATACTTTAGTTGTTTTCCTGACAATATATCTTAACAAAAAAAAAACATTCAAGTTTCACGCGTGAAATACAACAATCAAAATGTCTCAAAAAAATAAATGAAGAAGAAACAACAAACGATTAATTAAGAGTTCACAATAAATAATGTTACACCATTTGTGCTTAAGTGCGATTACGTTCGTGCTGTAAGTTCATTAAAAGCATATTTCCGCATAAATCAATGAATGTGTCCTCTCTGCGATTTCGTACAGACGACTCATACCAATAGACCGATATTAACAAAACAAAAAAATAAAACACTTAAAAGAAAACAAAATTGCAAGGAAACATGGCTAGAACGACACGCATACTTTCATATCCGGACTGTTATATAGCTTTAGCAAACGAAAATTTGTTCGTTTTTCTGAGGTATAACAATAATAATAATTGCACTGCCATAAACAACACGCTCGGGTTAAAATCTTGTGTAAATAGTGGGCAGAGAAGCACACACTATATTCCACTTGACACTCACATGCACACAATTACATTTTCTTCTCTATAGCAGAAGGACACTGGCTGTGACTAGATCCAGTGAAGTTTGTCGTAGCATTTTCATAAATCAATTTTCTACCACCCGCAGCGTTTGTCATCAACAGAATAGATTATGATGATGTTAAGAGTCCAGTGATGGAAGATTGAAATAGAGATTTACCACCCTGTATACAGTAGTGTACATTGTACAGTGTACACATCCATTATAAGACTGAAGGCAAAAAGTAAACGACACCACACAAAAAAAAAAAAAACCACAATACCAACAGCCAACAAAATAAAAAAAAAGAAACAACTGACCATTTTGGTTTGAGTACGTTATATTTGGCACGTCTAAGGACTTAAATTCCTCTTTTTGAATTTCCCTTTTTCTTAATCCCTTATTTAACAGCATGCTTTGTCAAAATCCTTTTGTAATCTTAGGTTAGCAAGTCCGGCATTTGGATAAACCTTTTTAAGCTATATTGCTTCTTGAACCAAGAAAAACCTTATCGACACGTTAAGGCAAAAACTTAAGTGACCAATGTTTTAATAATATCGATTAATTACAAAAGCATTTAGGTTTGTCGGATTGTATTAATTAAAGTTCACCTGATTAATTTAAAAATTAATTTGTTTTCAACAATTGCAAAGAATTTTATAATGACGAAATCTATTGCGAGTAAGCGCAAGGTGGACGGCGGGAAAATGCCACTATGTTGCATGATCGCAAAACTTCCCTCTTGGATCAAGTTGTTCTCACAGTCAGCCTTGTTGTAAAGTTCGCCCGAATGGCATTCCACCGCGAAAAAAAGAAGTTTCATTTTCCGCCTATTGCAAATAAATATTTAATGTTCGAAAAAATCCCCTATTGTGATCTTTTTTTTGTGGTAAAAACCAAATGGTCATCACAGCTAAAATATTTACATATTTTTTGAAAGCGCACGATTGAATAAGTTGTGAAAATTATGATATTTGCAACAAATCAATATTTGAAATTCCGGGCGAACAGATTTTCGCTTGGCGAAACATTTTCCAGGAGAACTTCACAATAAGGCTGAGTACTATAACAATTTGGGATGTACAAAAGCTATTGCGAGTAAATTGGTAGCATTTTAAAGAAAAATGCTTCGCTTCTATAACTTCGCAAAAGCTTTCCCGTAGTTCTTATATTGTGCTTATTATTAGAATGCAAAGCTAAATGGTGCAGAATTTAAGTTTTATTACCTTTCGATTTTCAAACCTTGGTTAAAATAAAATGCGAAATTTTGAATAGCAAAATAATAAAATGCAAGTGGCAATAAGAAAAATGAAAATTGCGAAATAAAATATTTGCGAAAGAATCACATAGCGAGCCGAGAACTTGTTAAATAAAAACTTCTATTGCGAAATAATTTTTTACATTTTGGATATTTATAATGTTTTTTTTTTGTGAAAAAATCACAAATCAATTTATTTACTTATCACATCGCTTTCGATAAAATTTTCTTCGGAACCTTAACGGAAACAAAAACTTAAAATCAAATTGTAATTAATTATAACATATTATTATGGGGTATGAAGATAAACGTATTGTCCTTATCGTCAAAATTGTTTCGTTCATTTCGCAAATTTGCTTGCATTTTACTATTGGAGATGTTATTGTTTAACATTTTATATCACGAAAAATACGTGTTGCATTTCATAATTTGGCTGTTTATTTCTATTCCTATTTGGCTTTATTATAGTTTCGTATTTTGCTTAGTATGATTTTTATTGTTCCGCTCTTTCCTATTTGACATTTAATTTGGTTGCTATTTTTTTAGGATTGTATTAAATAATATGTTTTTATATTTCGCAAAAATTTAATACATTTAATTTAAATAATTTTTCCGTTTTTAGTTCGCAGTTTTTATTTAGCATTTTCCTGTTTCGCATTTCAAACATATTCGGCATTTTTTTAACTAGTTTTTTTTTCTATTTTTGCATATTTTGAAAAACCTATTTGTTTCTGATTTTTTTTCAGTACTTATACTCACATACTTGAAGTATAATTTTTTTTAAGATTTGTGTATTTCTGAAAAATTATTTCCAAAGAAAACACTACCGTTGGCAACAAATCACTAAAACAAAATTATATAAAAATCTATCAAGCAGAGAACCTTGTGTATTTGCATCTGGGTCTGGAGTACAAACTGAAAAGGAATCTATCTAGACTTTTCTAAAAATTACTTAAATTATATATAAGTATCTCAAAACAACTCCTTAGAATATAATACGATCATGTTGAAAACTGTAGAAATTTTAACACGGCGGGCGTTTGTAGACCATTCCTTAGAGGATTAATTGAATTTTTTTTTAGCTCAAAAAATAACGGTACATGCCATTTAACTGTTTTGAAAAAGCTTAATTTTCTCGAAAACAGCTCCAATGAATTTCTTTACGAAAATTGGAGATAGTTTTTATCTGATTATCTTTTGTTAAGTTGCAAAAAAAAAAATGTTGGAAGCCTTTTAAAGGTACCTCGCATAAATTCGTTATTATTTTGTTGAGCTATCTCGTGAACGGATTAATCAATTTTAATTTAAACATTTTATTTGGAAACATCTAAATGACCTTATAAAACTTCGAAACCAAATTTTTGCAAAAGTGATTAGTTTTAATTTAAATTTATTTTTTAATTTATGTGCAGAAAATGCAAACTATCTAGCACCTGAAATTGGCGTTTTAAAATTCATAAAAAAAAAATATTTTATAATAATTATTAAGTAGGTACCTGTACATCGATTTATTTAAAAACCGCTTAACTGTTTTTCAGCCAACAAAATTTTTTGCATACTTCAATTTTCGTTTGAATCTTCCTCAAAAGTAGTTTAAGCATTTTTAAAGACAATTCATATGGTTTTATTCGTATTTTCCATTTATATTAAAAAAGTTATTAAATTTATTTCTATTAAATTTGATTTTTGTGGTAACTTTCTACAAGAGCAAATTCGTGTGACCCAGTCGTGCACTTTATTTCTTAATATTTTTAAACATACAATTGAATACAAATGCCAGTGCAGAGAAAATGAAAAGAAATTATGTTTTCGAATGCGAAAGTTAGTACCTACCTAATATCGATTGCACATTAAAAAGAAAAACTTGACAAAAAAAAGATAAAATAAATTAGCAGACAAATATGGAAAATTTATTGCAAAAAAGAACCAATTGTTTATTTCTTATTCTGCGAAAGATGCATTTTTTTTCAATTCCATTCAACATATCGCACGTTGAAAACAAAAGTGTCACTAAACAAAAAACCTAGTTTTGAGATATGGCCATTTAAAGATTTGGACTTACTTCAATTGTCTATACCTCGCAGAAAAAATGTTAAAATGATTTGTTACTTTGCCACAATATAGTATATTTATCTTCTTATAAAATGACATTATAAGATTACAAAAAAAATCATGTGTATTTAGAAAAAAATTACTTTTTGAAAAAGTTCGGTATAGTGGCACGTATAATTATAAATAAAATGAAATTTTATTATTGTTAGAACGGCACTAAACAAAATATGACTGTTATAAAATAAATGTTTTTTACGGTTTTTACAAAAGTGTCTGTTAAATAATTGCACTGAACATAAAATCAATGTTTTTTTAGGAGAAAACCGACGCTAAACGAATTATGACATTAATGAATTCACTTTTCAGTATCATAAAAACTCTTAGCTTAAAAATAAATTGACATTATGCAAAAAGTGTCATTTTATCTTTTAGCAATTGAGTCATTTACGTTAAACTTAAAAGTGGCACTAGCGACCTCCTGTGGAAAATAGACGAAGTAAAAAACGTATATCTTCACAAAAGATGGGTGGTATATATCAGATATTGTTTTCAACGTGCGATATGTTTTTCATTAGAAAAATGTTATAGGCAGAACATTTGTTCATAACAGGTTGGTTTTTTACTACATTTAGGTAATTCTCTTGTATAAGACTTTTTAAATCACACAAATGTGTTCATTCTCTTTAAAAAATTTCTTGGTGCTCTAATTTAATTTTCAATATATTAAATATGAGAAAAAATGAAACCAGCTAATTCACTGTGCAACTGTATGGACAATTCACTATGCACAATTCACTGTGAATTACAATTCACTGTGGAACACAATTCACTGTGGTCTATTTTTTCGAGCACAGCTAATTTGATTCGCGTTTTACAAAATTTGCATTTATGTAAATTAACATCTGAAATAGATGATATTTTTTTTATTTTCTTACATCTCAAATAGATATATGAAACTTTGAGAAACTTATAAAAAAATTAATCAAAATTAATATCTTTTCTAACACTTGACCATGTTTAAATTCTTTCAATACAATCGAAACCGAAATCTTTTTATTTTCTTTTTTTCTATGAAGGTAATGATTCAAGAAACAATAATATAGAATATTGTCCGATTAAATAATCTAAAAGAATGGAATGGGGTCCAGTGAATTGTGCACAGTTAATTATTGTCCCCACAGTGAATTGTGTTCCACAGTGAATTGTGCACAGTGAACTGTCCATACAGTGAATTTTGCACAGTGAATTAGCCTAGACCCGATAAAAAATGTAGTATCGTACGGTAAGAAATTGGACCAAATAATGAAACAAAATCTTTGAATAGGTAGGTAATATAAAATTTACAAATAAAAAGTTCAACAAGAAAACACGCTATATCACGTCATAATCAGTTAATGCGAAATATTAACTCTGAAGAGAACCATAAAACATAAAAAGGAATATTCGGAGATTAAAAAGCAACAAGCTTCATGCTAAATGTCAAAGGAAAGTATACAAAGTTTCAAATTAAAATGTGGTTTATAAAATTTGGAAAAGAAAGGATCAGTTATTGTCATAGATCAGCTGTCGATATTTCATCAGAGATTGGTCTGGTTACAAAACCGCTGGGTTCCACACTTCTGGGTGGCAGTTTTTTTTTTAAGATTTCGACATGTTGACAAAAAAGATGTATCTTAATTTTGTTTCAGTATATAAGTTCGTGCGACATAAAATTCTTTTACTGCATTCCTTCTCTCATCAATAAATTTAGTTAAACCATTAAAATTTATATACATTTATTCGTAATATATTTGTTTTCTTTTAATCATTCTATTAAATTAGAAAATAGATAAATTACATAATGTAAGATTTTCCTTATAACAACAAAAGAGACAAGAACAAACAAAATTTCAAAACATTCCCCGTCAGAAATCTCAAACAATTATAACTTAATTATAACAGCGCCCTTTGAAACTGGATAGGTGATATTTTAAGTGGCTTCATTTTGAACAAGTAAAGGATTTTGTATAGTTAGCTGCAGGATGGTGGGAGTGTGGGACTAATATGACATGTGTATATAGATATAATAGCACAACAAATCCAGAAATAAGGTATACAAACGCTCATCTGTCTCTCCTGGAATGCATTAATAGAGTAATAACAAACCCATACACAGCCATCATCAGTCATTGTATATTATTTTACACGACAAGCAAACGGCTTGTGTGGGTTGACAATTTACCGCCCACTCTTTGATAAATGATTGTGTTTGTATATAATAGTGTTTTGCTTATCAAGTATTTGAAAATCTGTTCTTGACATCAAGAAACTATTATTTGCTTTGAATTTAGAACGCTTAGAAAAATAATAAAAAAAATAAAAACACTTAAATAGAATAAACATTAAATTAACTGATATACAACATTTTACTATATTGTTTCACGATAAGCGTGCTTATTACACCCCTTCTAAACGAAAAATTTATTGTTGAGTCTAAATGGTATGAATATAACCTCCCATAGAAACACTTTTTTTACTTTTCGACCTGTTAGAGAGGGTAATCGCGTGTCAGTCATGAAATTTTAATAATTCAGTAACATTTATCCGTATATACCTTTGGCATAGTGTATAGGTAAAATTTTTAAAAGCTCTATACGATGAAAATTGGTATAATGGAATTTTACATTTTTATTAGATTTTTTGTTTTAAAATTAACTTCAATATTATGATGGTATTTTTTTTTTTTTTTGTTTAATGTGACTGCTTACTAATAAAGGCAATATTCTAAATCATGTTAACGTCAACATATATAGAATGGTGACATGGCATTCAACAATCTACCATCTTCCCCATCTCTTATTTTTGCAAAAAAGATTTATTGGAATTTATAGTACAGTACGGTCTCGATTAAAGTAACTGTAACAAATATGAAATAATCTGAACACTATAAGTAAAAGGATGGAAATGTAAAACAAGCATGAACTCACCGTCTAGACAAAGAATAAAACGGTTCATCGAAACCTCTCAATGGTAGAAAAACCTGTATCAGGACGGCCCAAGAGAAAAAAGCCATAGTGGCTCAAATTCGAGGTTCACTCTTGGGGAAGCAAAAAGAGTTGGCCAGGGGGACGGAAATGAGCAAAAGATCGAATTTGCGGATACCTATATATAAATGATCTTAAAGTTTGAGTCGTTCAAAAATTAAACTAATGAATTGTTAGTCCAGTAAAATTAGCAGAAAAATTACCAAATATCTGCCATGAATACTGTAACATTTTCGAGATGGAAATCATTTTTAACGATTATATACATATTTTCGGTAGGAACTTAAATTTATGACATATCTGTATATATAAAGTTTCTCTACAATTATAGTATATAATGACAAAATTCATATAATGCAGTAAATATCTATCTTTTTTCATGATCTTCTTCGCTATGATTTTCATTTTAGTTATTGATTTTTTCTACAACAAATTCGTTCCTCATGAAAAATGAAATATTTGCTGCATAATATGAACTTTGGCATATTATATTTTAATTATTTGTTGTTGTACAGGAAGACGTGTCGAAAATTTAAAGATGTTCTTAAAAAGAGCAAGATTAAATTTTTACAGTTTTTGGCTTATAACTTTTTATGGCAAAAATCTGTCAAAAATATTTGTGAGACGAAGAGAATTCGAGAAATTAACGCCTTTTCAAAATGGCGGACTTTTGTTGTGTGGTCTTTGTGGATTTAGATTCTTCAACAATGGTAGTGCCCCGTGGCGTAGTGGTTATATTATCATGCCGGAAGTCTGGGTTCAAGCCTAGCTTCCAGCTTCGATAACATCTAATGTTTTTTTTTCAGGGGTACTGCCTCTTGTGAGGAAGTGACAAATCCTCTAAGAGTATTATTGTCATAAAAAGTGCTTCTCACCTTAGTCGTTTGATTTCGACGTAAAATTGTAGGTCCCCTCCTCTCCTGTAGAACTAAAAACACACACAAAAGAATTAGTTGAGAGTTGTAAGTCACTAGGCCGTGGTTCTTCGGAGCCGTCAGTGCCAGTAATTTTTTTTTTTTTAAATAATGGTAGGTACTCTTTAAAAACAAAAATTTAGTCTCGACTACAGTATGTTTTGTTAGTTTGAAAGCTATTTTTACTATGACTAAATAAATCTTTAAACAAGTACGACTTCAAAGATAAAAAACTTTGCTTTTTCTGTAATCTAATAGACGGTACCTTGTGTTTTTGTGATTGAGGAATGTGTCTGTTGGGGTAAAAAAATTCTTTTGTAAAAATTCAGCTTTCTAAATGTTGTCTTCAAAATTTTGCATTGCAAAATGCTGCTTCTCAAAATTCTGCCTATCATAATTCTCCAAATAATAATAAAAAAAAAGTTTGGAAAATGTTAAAAAAGGGTGCGCTTTTTTAACATTTTTCAAACCTTTGTTTTTTATTATTTGAAGAATTTGTAAAAAATTGTTTTGTGCCTTTTTATATGGTCGCAAATTTTTTTACACAAATTAATCTCAACAATTTTGAATATTGTTTGCCAGAGTCCAAAAATCTTTTTTTTTTTCTTCAAAATTATATTTGGGCAAAATTCTGTTTTTTTTTTTTCAAAGTTCTGCTTACGAACACTGAAATTCTGTCTTTAAAAAATAACCATTTCTATTAAAAAATATTGAAGCTAAATTGAATTTAGCATTTTACTATTGATATGACATGTATATGAATTTGAAAATTTGAGTCCCCAGAATTTTGAAATACAAAATTATGAATCTCTAGAATCTCAGTAATGCAGAATTTTGTCAGCCAGAATTATAAAAACAGAATTTCGGAAAAATGTCGCTCTGATAATCCTAACTTAATACTGTCAGAATATGCATGGTCATGGTCACGATTGAAGTTCATGGTATATAGTAAGCCAGTTATCGGACTCAAAGCCTGAGTTATTCAGTGGATGATTGCCTAACAAACACGAATAAAAATATATTAAAAGAAATACACAATTTTAAAACATCTACACGTAATAGCTATCTATATTTATTAAAAATAATACAATAATTTTCGAACAAAAAGTTCGATTGTAAGTTGTATTAACTGATTCGTACTTTTTTAATGAGGTGCAATTAATAAGCCAATAATGGAAATAATGATAGTAAGAATTTACATAGATATTGCACCGAGGTTTGGTTTTATCATGGACGTACTGTACCCCCTACATATATGATAATGTTAGTTTGTTGTAATAATACATGTATTGCCTGCACGCTTTGCAAACCAAAATAAACTACAACATGTCACAACTAAAACATTTACATTACAAGTATATCAACAGGATTGTTATGAATTTGTTACTCTCTCCTTCCTTGGGGCATTGGCCGACTTTTGACTTCCGGCGCCATAACAAACTAATTTGTGTATAGTTGTAGTAATTAAATATGGACGCGAAAAACCGGAATAGGAAACCGCAAAAACAAAAATGCAAACGATTTTATTTGAATTTGGTAAATTGTGTATATGTGTGTGTGTGTGCGTAAGTTAAATAGAAATTCAAAGAATGTGTTTTTTATATAAAAGAAGCAGTGTACCAGAAGGAAAAATGAATAATGCTGCCATGGAGGCATGAAGCGAATTACATAGTTTTTTTTCTTTTTTTCGATTCGTTTAACATTAAAAGTTTTTCTTGAAGTGAACTTAATTAAGTTTTTTCTGAGTTCGAATTCGCCTTTTTTTTATTTCCCGCTAACTGTCACACTAATAACATCATCATTCAAAAATTTTACTCCCAAAAGGGAAAAGTATGATATTTTTGTCCAGCATAACATTTTTGTTTTTTTCATTCCGAGTAACTTCTACCTTATCACCTCGAAAATATTTACACAGTTATGAACAAAGAAATTTGTTCATACATATATATAGTAAGGGAGTGAAATCGAATTAAGCTGGAAGAGGGATAACTTAGCGATATGAGAAAAGTTTTCATCTAGATATTGATGATTGGTGGGTTAGTGGGACAGTAATGTGCGCTTTTACTTCTTGGTGTGTTTTTTTTTTTTTGATCAGAAATTCCGAAATAGTTTTTTTTTTTTGCGCGGACCGTTGCATATTGGATGTTTTTTTTTGTTTGTTTTACGAAATATCATATAAAGTTCTGACAGTTTAGAAATTAGTTCAAGAACATTTGAAAATAAAATGACGATTAAAGCATAGTTACCTATCTACATATATACTATATCATTTCGAACGAGTTCAAAAACCAACACATTAAAATAATTGAAATAGAAAACTTCTTATTCATAATGTACAAAATATTTTCTGTGTTAATAATATCAACCAAATGTTTAAGAAATAAAATGCACTACTGGGTCGCACGAACTTACTCTTGTAGCAAACCATTGGATTGGGAAAATTTAATTTCTGAATTATGTTGAAAAGTGAAAAGTAGCCTAAATGTGAAATAAAGTTGTATGGTAGCTATCATTAAATGGCTGCTTAACAAAAAACTTAAAATGCCATCTTGTGTTGATTGCTTAGATTATATACCATACCAAATTAAAATTAAATCGGGTAAGCCGTTGTCAAGGCCTAATTGTATCTTACAGTTTATAAGCATTCACGAAATAAAAATAAAATAAAATAAATAAAATTTGTTAAAAACCGTTAACACCAAATCTCCGTTATGTGAATTTTTAGATAAAAACCTGAAAAGCAGTTATATTAAGAGCAAGAGCACTCTACATATAACTTTCACAAAGTTTTATCTAAATTGTTAGAGCCGTTTTCGAGAAAATTTTGAAAAACTAAAACCGTTATATGGGAGGTACCCGTTATAGCCTTGCTAAAACAAAAAATTCAAATTTTTCCTCTAGGGAATCACCAAAAAGTACTACACTCGAAGTTTGAAGAAAAAACATAGACGGCATGACGAAACCTAGTTTTTTCGTCTTCTCTATCATCGTAATGTCAGGTTTAATTAAAACGTCAAATATTTTTTTACACGAAACCAATAGGTACTTGCCCTATTGAGCAAGTACAAATGGCTTAGGTTTCCAATAGACATTCTGCACGAAAAAAGTAATGTTAGTGTGTCTTGCACATGAGACGCGACATGCGAATTACCAATTGCGTATGGTCGCGCATTTTGAAATTTTATTCACATGAGAGGTCGCCGGCAGCTGCGAATCGTTAATACACAAACAAATAAATTTTAGGTTATACTCGTGCGAATTTTTCATTCGCCGATATTTGGAACGCGTCCTGATTTTGCAAATTGCGATTTCCTTTTGACAATTCGCTGAATGATGTTGCTGGACGCGTAGAAAATATTAAAATGGTCATTTATCTAGTTTAAACTGATTTTTGTGGTGTTATCTATTGATATTTATGTATATTGGATAATTTATTAACTTACCGATGAGTAAAAATAAAAATGAATGGATATTTGCTCCTGAAATCACTTTAAAAAATTTATTCGCATTCGCAGTTCGGTTTGCACCGAGGTTTGGTAGGTTTTTTTACAAGGTTTTATGTTACTCAAACATTGAGGTTATTTATTGGGACAAGGAAAGTAATATGCTATATTACATTTTCGGAAGTCGAGACTTCCTACTATCAAAAATATGTCGGATTTAATAGATGCAGAATGATGCACTTAGGAAAACAGCGAATGCGTCGAGCAAGAAATTACTCCGAGCGGGCTCGAATTTCTATAGCAAAAATGTTCATATGATTTGATAAGTAAGTAAGTATACCAATTATAGAATAGAAAAATATTAATATAAACTCACGAGGGAGTAAATAAAGCTATAAGCATTCCGCTGGAGGAATTGAGAGTTTATTTCGAAGGTTTGTTAAATACCTCTGCAGAACGACAGAGAGTTATGCGACACCACAATGCTGAAGATGACATTCTTCATGCGCAGATAAGAGCATTGGAAGAAAGAAACTGTATAAGAATCGCTTAAAGATAACAGCTGGCACAGTTGGGATCTGTTTAATGTTTTCAAATATCCTTTGACCGAGTTTAAGCCAAAACTACGGTAAGTTTTCATACTGGAATACTTCAGTATTCCGAGAAAAGCACACACTCAAAGATTTAAAGCTCTAACTCTATCATGAGCGAAGTTGCTACATATACACTTTTGAATGTCAACGAATTTCTCTTATTTTTGATCGCATTTTGTTGCGCTCTTGCATTTGTTTATTTTCTGACAATCCTCAATAGCTTAGAACTATTAACTGGGTAGATATTAACAAGAAATTGAGCGAGTATCAGGCAGGACTTCGGAAAGAATATTCTACTGCCGATAAAATTATAACGCTTAGATACGGAGCAAACTTAGCCGAAATGCAAAACTTTATACCTTCCTTTTTTTGTTTCTTCCATAACAAATACATTTTAATGAATGCCAAATATGAGGTTTTTGATGCAACAGCAAAAGCAGCTCTTTTTTTATGGAGGATAATGAAATATTTTATTTAGAAATACTAATATCAAACAAATTAAAATTAATTAATGATGTTTTAAATGAAAGCGTTTATACATACAAATGGGAAAGTTCACAAAGAGATTTTAAAGTGATTATTCAGTAAGATTTTCGAAATAAATGTCTATAATAAACCAAATGAATTAAAAGAAATCACAGATAAATCTGCTCAGATTACGACAAAAAGCTTGGTGGAAACAAAACATGAACTCTAATTCGGAATTTAATTAAGCATATCTTTAAAATGAAAATCTTAAAAACTTTTGCGAAAGTATCCTGAATTTAAAATTTTTTTCGCCAAAATGCACTTACGCTCCGCTTTACGATGTGAATGAGGACGGCGAAACTTGTCCTTACCTACTTTTAACTGCAAGCGCGCATTGTGACATGTACCTTACACGCCAAATTTAAGAATTTCGTAAAAATTCACGAGAATTTTTAATTTTCACACCCCAAACCGATGCTTCTATCCTATTACTCTTTTTATATTATTATTGTTGTTGTATTATACTATTTGTACTATAGAATGTCAGTTTTTATTACTGACCATTCTGTCAATTTTTTCATTGAATGTTTGAACAACAACAACAACTTAAAGGTGCTACCACCAATTTTTATACGAATTTTATTTACTCGTTTTTACGAATTTTATAATTCGTTTTTAACATTCTTGACTTGAGATATAGCTATTTCAAGGAGTGCCAATTCCTATCATCAGTCCACTTATTAGTGGTGTCGAGCTTTAATCGAATTTTATTATGAAAAACTTTTTCACATGCACATCATGAGATTCGAACCCACGCATTATCAGATTTGCTCAGTCTTCGAAGTCTAATGCACTATGCATTCCACCGCTTATGACCACTGACGTCACAGGTCGAGATGTTATGTTTGTTTGTTTTTCAATTTGGAGCTTCAACATTTTTCTAAGCGCCTTTAAGTATGCCGCCTCCATCGTCTCCTAACCTTAATTTATCTTTTTATCTCTCGAATTGGTACACTCAAATTTTGTTGAATAAAACAACTTTTTACTGAATACACCTCTAAAGAAATAAATATCCGGAGAATAAAGTTAAATGAGAAGTGATGTTCCAAAGTGACATACAAAATAAGACTTTAGACCAAAGTCTCAATACTGTGTGTATCAGCGGCATAACGCCAATCGATACAATTTGCCGTTATGTCTGTTTATGAAAGTGTAATAAAACCAAATATTTTTGAATTGGTCCTTGTAACATTTGGACTTGTCACGGAGGTGACGAGAAATAAAGCTGATAAAAAACAAATTGGCTCTATTGCATGGACTCTCAAAATCAAAATAAGACCAATTTTGAAATTTGGCTTTATTTCAATTTATAGATAACGAAATAATCAACAAGTAAAAGTTATTTGAAGTTTACAGCGTAAAAAAGTGAGGTAGGTATGAAGGGCCTCTGCCAAAACTCACTATAGTATTTGAGGTGTGTGCGAATTTGATTATACCCAACTTGTCACATACTAAATAATGCCAATTTGGTATTATTTCATTTTCGAAAAGGAAAAAAGACTCGATTTAAAATTTGGCTATATTTTTATCACAGTTTTTTTCACGTTACCATAATAATGCAAATTACAATCAGTGGTCTCTCATCAAATTGGACCGTTAAAGACTAAACTTGTTTCTTTTTTTTAGCAAAATAAGAAAATAAAATTGGTCTTAATTTGGATGTAAGTTTGCGCAAAGCCAAACTTAAATATGTGTTCTTATGTCACTTAAAGTATCATGAGCCCAAATTTTGAAGTTTGGCTTTATAATTACCTATAGATATATCACGGCCTTATATCACGGCAGCGTAATATTTGAACCATAATTTCTTCAATTTGTAGCTTCAGAAAAGTTTATTGTATTAATTTCACTGAATTTTCGAAATATTTTAAACAAATTCAGCATTTAAATTTATATACGTAACTGCATAGTTAAATGTTTAATAAAATTTTATCTTAAAATCAAATATCCCACCATATTTGTTATTAATTAAGAAAACATAATTGACCGCACCCTTTTCTTACTTAACAACAAAATATTTTCTTTTCAATTTTTTTTTTATCGAAACGAAATAAACTTGAAGATATTAATTAAAAACTAAACTTTTCGAATAATTTTAAAATTTAACTTTAAAAAATTACAATGCTGTTTTTTTTTTTTAAACTAAATTCGTTCTAAACAATATTTGTTCTTAAATTTATTTCACGAAAACTTAATGATGTCAATAATACTGCATTATTTTGTATGTTGATAGATTTTTTGGGTATCTCTTGTTAAAAATAGAAACATACAACACATGCCCAAAAAACAATATTTTGTTACTGTAAAAAAAAGCAACAGCTTTTTATTTTTATAAATAGAAGTTTTTCTAACAAACAAAATAGAGGCATTTCATTTTCCTACGAGCATAGCGACAATCTATCGATACATCCGAATTCCCAAAAATACAATACTGAGAACCCAAAAACAAAAAACAAAAAAAAAATACCACAAGAAACTCACATTGAAACTTAGAAAACAGGTTTGTGAATATATTATCCTTTAAATTCGTCATTCCATCCTCCAGTATGTATCGATTGTTATATTTTTCTGTTAATTTTTATTTGTACACTAAACATTTTTCATATATTTTTTCAATCAAAAACCACACAATATTGACACTTGAATAATTCACAAAAATAATTTTGTTTGTTTTTAGGTACAAAGAAACCTTATGTTGTATAATTAATTACTTAAATATTTATCTTACTTTTCTCACTCACATTTATTTTATTATTTATTATATTATTTATTATACCTATTTATTTAAACTAGTCTTAAAACTTTTAATATGTTTTCAATTACGATGCTACTAATTTTGGATTATTTTTTTTTCATTTGTATTCGAATTTATATATGTGCGATAATTATTACACTCAAAAATACAATTTCGAAAATTTCGTATCATATTTTATTTTCTCATTGAATTTTTTGTATTGGGAACTTTTTTATTATTTGTAATATTTAAATAAAAAGAAAATCACAAGAAAAAAAAGTAGAAATCAAATTCACATCACTTTTTCAATATTTATACAACGTAAAAGAATTATTTTTTGTTTCACATTTTTTTTTACGATAAGATGGCAATCTTTTTTGAATTCTATGTTAACTTTGTTTTAATCCTTTTTTTTTAGCCGCGACGACGACGATGGATGACTTAAATTGTACCGAAATAATTGAAGAGTTTTAAATACAAGTGATGAACGAATAATAAATTATTAAACTATGATATTAATTTACACAGTTTTTTTTTTGTAATTTTTATTTATTTTTTTTTTTGTGCGATTCGAAAATCATATATAAAAAGTACGGGAAATTCTACGTGTATAAGAAAGGACGAAAACGGAATACAACAGGATTCGTAGATTGAGAGACGCACCACCTAGCTAGAAGATTTATCCATCCAGCAGTAGCAGCAGCATACTCATTATTACATTTACGCATGTACCACTATTTTCATAGAAGAGACGAAATAGGTATGGGTGTATGGCAGTGATGGGGGTTGGTGGAGTCGGAGACCAGGATCATCACTTGAATTTATATGTATGTTTAACACAAGGTGGCTATAGAGTGGGTGTGTATGCGTGCCTGTGTTTTTATAAATGTGTGTATGCTATTTTTAATTTTTTTTTTATTGGAAAACACTAAGCAACATTTTTTGTATCTTATATGTAGGTATATCAAAAACCTGATGATAGTCACACACAATCTATTAGTCAAAATAAAAATCACAAAAAACACTTTAGGGACACCATAACCGCGATTCTCAATCTATTTGCGATAATAATGAATGTAGGAAACTATTGCAAAACACACAACAGTATAGATTAGAGGGTAGTTTTATTTTTTTCACACACAAAAAAAAATTGCCAACCCTGTCATTGCTAGAAACACCACCGCCTAAGTTCATCGAGAGTAACCGATTGAGATGAGATGCTGCTGCACGATGTCTCGTGGCAAATGGTGGAAAACTTCTTCTTCTATAATATATACGGGAGAGGTTTTTTGCTTATAACTTAAAGCGTAAAGCATCCATTTGGGATTACATCCCTTTTTTTCATTTTAATGGTATCCGTGAGCGGGGAGCAGCAACGGGTGGGAGGGATGTTGTAAATTTGGTCGCTTTCTCTCTTTTCGTTTGGTTTTTATTATTGTTGTTGTTTTTTTTTTTCTTTTTTGGGGGGAATCGAGTTCAAAAAAAGAGCTTTAATCGGAGAGAGAATAGAAGTATCTTAATTAATTAATTTTAAGATGTTACGCGCTTATGGATGTTGCAGATCAATTTAATAACGAACCTCACCGAGTATTGTTTATCTCTTTGATTATAGGAATGAATTAAGGAACAATCAAGTAATTTGATTTTTTTGTAGATTAGAATTTGTTGTTGTTAAGATTTCGGGATAAGGAATGTATGTCCTTACCATACCACGTGTCGCGCCCAACTGTACCTACTTTCAACTAGGATCCTGCGAAAAATCCTCGAATTCGAACTTTTTGCTCACCAATATTTTTTTTTTTTCATTATATAGGTACCTACCCAACCAACTATACCCAGAGACCAACAACAAAAAAGTTATACTATACAAGAGGATGAAAAATGAGAGCAGCCGGAGGACACAAAAATTATGATAAACTCTCCAAAGTCCGTACCTATACATATTTTATATTTGTATGCTCTCCTTTCGAGATGAATTCTCTAGGTTACGAAATGGTTTGTGTCGAGATAAGTGGGGCTGCTACTCCTGCTATAGATGATACAATCATGAGCATGTGTAGATGATGTAGGTATAAAAATAAAAAAAAAAAAAAACACACAGAAAGAGCACTGTGTGACAAAACAAATTAATATCGTAAACGATATGATTCAGAATATCGGTGGTTAAAGCTTACAAAGAGAAATCTCAATAGAAGTGACAAGAATTTATTGTGTGTATTATTATGTATTCCCCTACGCATTTGAATTTCGGAAAAAGCTTTGTTATTCCGACATTTTCGAATAATTTTCCCGGTGACAATTCGCATTTTTATATGTGGGTGGGTTACAACATTGACAGCTGACGGAAACTTCGATTTTTATGCGGTGTGCGTTCACAAAGTAGTTAAAAATCATTGAAGAACTATAATGAATTAATTTAACTTATTTTTTTGAAAATCAATACCTAATTCATTCATTTCATTTGGTCGACTTAAAAATATGTCTGACTTAGGTAATCTAAACTTAAAACAAATGGTTTTCAACTTTTAATCATGGAAAACCAATAAAATAAATTACTTTCTTTAAGAACTATCTTTTTTTTAAATACAGACTATTCTTAAACGGTTTGAAGCGCCGTTGAAAATATAGTATGATACTATGCATATTTTCAATTATGTTCCTCTAATATTAATGAATGTAATTAAATAGTTTTAGAGTCAACAACTGTCTTATTAAATAAAGGGCACGACTGGATCACACAAACTTGCTCTTGTGGGAAGTAACTTTCGTGTTAAGGACTGGGAAATTTAATTGATCAGTTTAAAAATAAAAACATTTTCTGGTTTTTATATTTTTAATTTACTTTTTTAAATTCTTCAAAACCAAATGAATGCAATAAAAAATGGTTTATACGAAAGACGTCACCATCGGCAACAAATCAATTACATGAAATTTTATCGAAATTGTTTGTTCGAACAAATTAGAATTATTATTTTTGCAAACAAAAAAAAATATTTTTTTCATAGTACCTACCTACCTACTAATTAGGGCAAGCAATAATTTTAGAATATTAAATTTCGTCAAAATCGGTGTACTCGTTCAAAAGATACAGTGTAATAAAATATGGTTCTATAACAGGTACCAA
Organism: Baccha elongata; assembly: GCA_951217065.1. NCBI lineage: Eukaryota > Metazoa > Arthropoda > Insecta > Diptera > Syrphidae > Baccha > Baccha elongata. The sequence goes on along the minus strand of OX578272.1, from coordinate 21,988,318 downwards.
ATAAGCTGATTCTGAAAAAAAATCCAACGAAAGACATCACCATTGTAAACAAATCACTCATATAAAACTTTATCAAAATCGATCATATTTTTTTCGAAAAAAAAAAATGGAATAACCGGTTACCTACGCTTTTATGGTAGGTACCGTTATTTCAAGATCTAGGATAAAATAAAAAAACATCTGGGCAATACACATTGTACCAAGTTTGAATAAAATCGGCGTGTCGACAATACAGACATACAGAACTTTTTTCGTCTTCTCTATCATCGTTATGCCATGTTTGAATGTGTTCTCAAAACTTTTTTTTGTACGAATGCATAAATTGCCTTATAGTACCTATAAAACAAGTAAAAAGAGGAAGAAAATGATTGATTCATGTTGATTTTCATTAGTTTTAACGGGTGATTTTTTAGCTGGTTTGGTTTTGGCAACACTGGTTTTGACAGCTGACGTGTGTTTAGTACCTTGTGTCACTGTCAAACAGCTTCAGTTTGGTTTGCAATTTAACCATGGATCGTCTTACAAATAAACAACGCTTGCAAATTATTGAATTTTACTATCAAAATTCGTGCTCGGTTCGAAATGTTCGAAATGCTTTTTTATCGAAAAATTGTGTTCAGCGATGAGGCTCATTTTTAGTTGAATGGGTACGTAAATAAGCAAAATTGCCGCATTTGGAGTGAAGATCAGCCAGAAGCATTGCAACAGCTACCAATGCATCCCGAAAAAGCCACTGTTTGGTGCGGTTTATGGGCCGGCGGCATTATTGGGCCATATTTCTTCAAAGATGATGCGAATCGCAGCGTTACTGTCAATGGTGAACGCTACCGAGCGATGATAACAAACTTTTTTTTGCCCGAAACGGAAGTTCTTGACTTGCATGATATTTGGTTTCAACAAGACGGTGCCACATGCCACACAGCACGCGAAACAATGGCGCAATTGCGAGGCGAGTTTGGTGAACAGTTAATTTCACGTTTCGGGCCTAGATCGTGCGATTTGACACCATTAGACTATTTTTTGTGGGGGTATGTCAAGGCTAATGTCTATAGGGACAAGCCCGCTTCGATTGACGCACTGGAAGCCAACATCCATGCATTCATTCGTGAGATACCGGCCGATATGTGTGAAAGAGTATGCCAAAATTGGACTCAGCGGATGGGCTAACTGAGACGCAGCCGCGGTCAACATTTGCATGAAATTATCTTTAAACATTAAATTGCAAGGTTCAAACTATCGATTCAAATAAATATTTCATTAATTTTTTTGAATTTTTTGTGTTTTTTTTTTTTAAAGTTCTAAACCTCTTAAAAAATCAATCAAAAAGGCCCAATAAGTACATACATGATTTTATTAAATATCAACACAACATACGGCTTTGCATTTATTTTAAACAATCAGCAATTGATTTGATATATAAAATGAATTAATTCTGACTTCGGTCCAATTGGCTCCAGTTCAAAATAAGTGGCGGTTCGGGACAGACCCGAACCTTTGTCGAGCTACTTTTATTTAAATAACAATAAATAATTGTAAAAAAAATCATATTGACTTCCGTCCATTGTATGGTGGTAAAATTCTATCGGATCATCGAGTTAATCCAAATGCATTATGTACATAATGTAAATGATAAAACATTGATCTGAGGGGCACTCAGATGTCCGAAAATCTTACTGAGCCATATACACAAAGTTTGGTTTGGCTCTGACCCATTTTGGTTCCATGGCTCCATCGTGCAGCCGGTTTAATACAACTTTAATACTTAGATGTTATAGCAAGAGCGTATCGCAATTTTGAAATCCCGCCTGCTAGAATACTGTTTTCTTAAAATCCCGTTTTTTTAAATACTGCTTGTTAAAATTACCTTGAAAGACCTTGAAGCAATCAGCCCTATCGAGGTATCCGTTCGGAAGAAAATTTTGTCCGATTCGTACAAAATCTGAGAATATATTTTCCGAAGTTCTGCGACAACATACTGCTGCGGAACAATAAAAAAAAAAAGAATATTTTTAAAAAGTTGTTGTTGATTCGATTGAAAATAAATTTGTTTTTTTATTTAGTTGCTATGCTTGTTTTTTAAAGCTACAAAATAAACGAAAACAATCTTTTGGTATACCTAAACATTTAAGTTCTCGGTATTTATCCCAGGAATATTTGACAAAAAAGGGGAAATTTACCAAACAATTCCGACAAAGCTGGATTTTGTTAGATTCCTTCACTTTGGTGTCTTGAACAAATCCTCAACAGATCTTCCATGATTTGGTCCGGAGCTAATTTTTTTCTACAAAAAAGTCACTTTTCATCGCATGAAATTATAACGTTCATTTATAAGTTCTACCAAAATCATGGAACCGTTTTCGAGAAAATTCGGTTAAACTAAAACCTTTAGGTACCTACATGAGAGGTACCCTACCCGGTATAATTTTAGTTTTTCCAATTTTATTCGGAAACGGTTTCAATGATTTTGATGAAACTTTGTGAAGGGAACTCAAAGCTCTTAATATAACTTATTTATTTATTTATGTATTCATCTACCAGATATTCATATTATATAAATTTACTTAATAATTATACTTAAAAAAAATAAAAATATCAAACTGCATTTCAGGATTTTAGATTAAAATGCAAAAAAACGGAGATTTGTTATTAACGGTTTTTTTTTTAATTTTGCCGGAACTTGATTTATTTTAGATTTGAAAAGACATTTAATTAAAGAAAATAAAGTCCTAAGCTAAATATTGGACTTTATTACAATTTTGAAAGAGCAATAAAGTCCAAAACAATTTTGGCAATTAAGTCCAAAATGAAAATAAAATGAAATCGAAAGAGAAACTATTCAACAAAAAAAAGTGAGGTGTGTGGAGGGACATGCTGCTTGCCTGCAACCCCCCGCCAGGCCCAATAGAGGATTTGTGGTGGGTGCGAAGTTTTTAATTCAAAATCTTTGACTCGATCCAACCTCGCACCTACCCCAAATTCTATATTACGCCAGGAAGAGGGCTCGCAAGGGACAGCTGCTTCCATACACACGTTACTTTTTTTTTTAAATGATTTGACAAAAATGCGGCTTTTTATAAATCATCTTCATCAGAAAAACAAAAAAAAAATGCAATAAAGTCCAATGATTGAATTTATTGAACAGGATTTAAACAATCTGAATTTTTGATTCATTGGTTTAAATTACTGAATTCAAATTGAATAGGGAATAAAAACAACTCAAATTCCGAAAACATTTTGTGCTCAATGATTTTCATTCATTGATTTTAAATTGAATTCAGTGAAAGCATTCGCAATTGATTCTTTTACTGCTCTGCTAAACATAAACCGATCATATGTAAAGAAAATATTCTTCTGTATAAAATATTTTGCATTGTTAAATCTAATTAATCGATCCTGCCAACGTACTTGTTGTAAATTGCAATAAATTAAGGAACAGGAATATTTAAGAATACGTTGTATATTATAATGCTACGGTATTTGCTTAACCGTTTTGTTTACTTTCTTTTTCGCTATCTATCGGATAATAAAAAATTGTCTCTTCTTCTTTTATCTAGCAGGACTTTTCAACTATAAATGTATCGTTAGCGATATAAAATTTAATAAAAATATTGAAAAAAAAATAAATAAAAAAAAATAGAATGACAGTTAGGTAACATTTTAAACATTCGACTTTAACCTCTTTATCTTCCCTGATTTAATTTTTTTGACGCACGTTGGTAACAGCAGCCGCCATCGACATTCGAACTCGAACTTTAAATCCGCCCTGTGAAAAGTCATGCGCTGAAAATTCAATGTCCGAAACTATAACTGTTGAGTATTGACAACAAACTATGACACCAACACATACAATTGTCTTAAACAAACAAAAACACACCCCTCAAAAAGCTTTCACAGGTTTCCTTATCAGTTAGCCACCCTTTAGATGCTGGAGCACTAAAATAACCTAATTCTCTCTTTCAGAATAGAGACACCCACGATAAACTCACCCATTAAAATACCGTTCCCTGTAAATTGTATTGCTCTTTTCATTGCCTCTTTCTTTCTATAATTTCTCTCATATTCGAAAATGCATGTGGGGCTGCTGACGGCTGACTTTTATTAAGTTGGCCAAGTTGAGTTATTGCATTGCAACGTTTGCAATGTTGTTGTTGTTGACAAACAAAAAAAAAAGACATGAATGAGAATGGAAAATGGCTGAGATAAAATTTCCAGTATTCTATTATTTCATTGCATTTTGTTGCAGAAAAGTTTTAGGCAAAGTGCGTAGAAAATCTGATCAGCTTGAACAGCCAGCGGTTTAGTCGGTCGGTTTTTCTATGCGAAACCTTATGACGTTGATGACAGAGTTTGTAAAATGCTTATGCGAATTGAATAGCAGGTGACTGCACACTTGTTATATGCTCTTGATGCTCCGGCTGACGTTGATGATGATGATGATGATGATGATGATGGTAGTGTTGCAAAAGTTTAACTTATGTACCTATACCGACTCAGCTTTTCATTACATGATGTAACCAAATCCTTATGAATTTTCCCAGGGTATGGTTTGCTGTTTGGCGTTTTTTTTTTTTTCTTAAAACATACCGAACGATTGAAAAGGGTGAAAGCTTTAAGAATTCCAGGGAATTGTGATTGAAATATCACAACTGAAACTAAAGAAATTCTATGGCAGACGAAATACGAAAAGTATATATATATCTATTAAGGCAAAAAATATATGCAAAAGCATGTGTGTTAAAAAAGCGCCAGCAAAATTGGATGAAAATATTTACAAAATGCAAATGATGACAGTATGTCGTTCTTCTTAGAATATGGGTCTGTCCATTTTTAATTTTTAATACCCAAGGGATTTCCTTTTGGGTTATTTTTTATAGACAGGATAAGAGAAATCTCAAACTTGTCTGCTTGATTATTATTTGGCTATATAGAGAAATATAATAATGTTTGGCTCATAATTTTATAAATGCGCTATGGGACTTGCTGCGGTGACTACTGACGACATCATATTTTGTGGATTCGTGAAACTTTTAACATCCCCCACATGCCCGACTCTCGTTTTATGTGTACAACAGTAACAATAATCTGTTAGAAAGTTTTTGTATTAAATGGATTTCAAGTCGGAAGGGGTAGGCTATGCAAGTAGATGACAATATTTATATCAAGCTGTAAATAAGCAATGGTGTTTGTTGGTAGGCGGACTGAAGGATACATATTATAACATTATATGGTCATAATTTACAATTAGAAAGTGTATTGATAAGTTGGTATAAGATGGCACCCATGTTATAGAGAAACAGAATTTATTGCCTATATCCTGTAAAGATGTAGGTATATTGTGGTCAAGGAGGCACAACACTCTTATAGTTTATAAAATTGAGATTTTAATAAGATCTATTGCCGGTCTTGAAGACACGGTATTAAATTACATATATAAGTACCTAACTACAATTTTTTGTGAATGAACAACGTAATTTTTTTTAACCCACACATAAGCATGTTTTTATAATTAACCATTAAATTTTACCTCGGCTAATACAAAAATATGGGTTTACATTCCATGAGGCATTATATATGAAATATTAAGTTTACTTTACAAAGATACGTCATAGGAACATGCTTTTTTCTAAAAAATTAAAATAATTAAAAAGAATACGAAAAGGAAATGACGCAAATTATTAATAGAAAAATTGAGCTTCATCTGAATTTTATAGAATTGCTAAAAATTGGTATAAAAATTAATATTTTATTTGATAAAATTTTAAAAAGTTTTGAATTAATCTTCTCAAAAACCTGCATGCGAATAATTGACTAGACGGATTTTGTTTACAGATTAGTTCAAATATGAGTGTAGCTAATTGGAACTTTGAAAGCTTCATAATGGATAAATACTTTTTTTTCTATCTCTCAAAGTAATATTGGTTTGGTTTAAAAAGTTCGCAAAATGAGATATTTTTGTTTGACATTTCCCTTCATGACGGAAAATGTCAAATAAATTGTTCACAATGATCGAAACTTTTATCAATCAAGGTTTACCGATCACCTCTTGTGGAATGATCACATATTCGAAGTCGCGAAAAACGTTGCTAAATGCTTAGGTTTCCTCAAAAGATGTTAACAGTTTTTTTCTCCTTCTGATCTGGCTACAGTTTATAAGGCATACATTCGCCCAAAATTTGAATACAACTCTCATATCTGGGCAGGTGCTCCTAAAACTCAATTGAATCTATTAGATAGAATTCAAGAAAGAGCCCTAAAACTGATTGGAGACATATCCATTACTGAAACTTTTGTTTCCTTAGAACACCGTCGTAATGTTTCTTGTTTAACGTTATTTTATCGTTTCTTTTATAAACAGTGTTCAATTGAAATAGCCAGTTGAATTCCTCCCCTTAAAATATTCCGCCGTAATACTCGCTTAGCAATGAATGCTCATCAGTTCACCCTTGAGCCTAATTTCGGACGTACTGTTAAATATAGAGATTCTTTCTTTAGCCGAACAACACGTTTGTGGAATGCCTTGCCTCACACGATTTTTGCCCCCTCTTTGTGACGTTCAAGTATTCAAAACCAATGTGCATCGAAATCTCCTTTTAAATCCTCTCCATATTTCCTAAACGCTCGTACTGTGTGTAATCAACATTATAAGGGTAGTCATAACCCCTTGAGTGCGCGCTAATTATATAAAAAAAAAAAATAACATACTTTCAACTTATTGATAAATTTAGGCAATTGTCAATTTGTAGATAATTGACAATCGTTATAGGGGTGAATAATACGACAAAAAATACGATTTTTATTGAAAATTGTGTAGGTACATTGAATAAAAAGTAAAAAATCAGATTGGCAGACGCACAGACTTTTGTAGCTGAGTTCTCTTTCTCTTTAATTCGAAAGTTGACTAATATTAAAATTTAATATAAAATCGTTACTTCTAATTATATCGTCTCTTTTTTAAATTAACTTTATATTTTTTGAATATGATGTTCAACATAAACCACAACGACTTTGCTCTGCTAGGCAATTTATTTGAAAGAGAGTACAAATATATATAATGTATCTGTCTGTGCTTTGATGGTATAAAAAGTATAAAAAATAATTCCTCAACGACCTAAATCGACAAACCTGTGCTTGTTTTTTTTTTTTTTTTGTCTCATGGGTCATGACTGTCAAACGCTCTTATATTTAAAGAAAAAAACAATTTTCTTCATTTCTTTATAAAAGACAAAATATGACTTGACTCTGGAATTCAAAACGAATAAAATTTTCTAACTCTTCTAACATGACAAACAAAATTCTTGCACTCTCATATTTATATTTTAATTTAAACAACCATTTTATCTTGCATTTGTTTTTCAATAGTCTTGTAAAATATCATCATATATAAAAATAATAATTCATATATGCTTCAGTTTTGGGTTAAATAATAATACTTAATGTTGCCAAGTATGTGTTTTTTTTTTTTTTCTGAAGACATTTCAGAATATATTAAATTTCTCCTTGACTTGGTTCTTATTTTTCTTATTGCCGGTATAATGCTGGGTTATGGAACATACATTATGTTTCCAGGAAGCTTAGTTCCCAAACCACTGACCCCCATACCGTGACCTATTCCATAATGAAAATGGCAGCCTCTGACTATTAGGACGAACAAAAATCAAGCCAAGCGAAAAAATGGAGAAAATACATTAAAATTATAGAAGGAGGACGAAAGTCCTTTAAAAGTACTTTGCATAATCGCTCTGTGGTGTTTCGCTGTGTCATTGCTGCATCGTTGGTTGTTGTTTGTATGGGCAACCAACGTTTCTGCATCCCGCACGCTAAACTGTTTACCTTCGTCAACCACAACAGATTGCTTCGTCACCTGCCGGTGGCACTTGACCTGTATACAGGTACCTACAGCCCATATAGCCTTCCATAGTCACATTATCTGTGTGGCGCGTGAACTATGATGACATATATAACCAAACATTCGTTCATCTCTATTTTCCATGCTCGAAAATCCGGATTCCTGATCTCAACACAATTTAATGAATTCCAAATGTGTGTAATATGGTGCGAGTGTTTTCATAGAGTCCTATAGCGTAAACGTTGCAGTAGTGAACTGCAATTTCTGTCAGAAATTTTCCAATCTCAATGGTGGATCTACATGTAAACCGAGTTTATTTAAATTTTTCTTACGATAATTTTATTGAAATAGAATTCCGATTCCCTATCTTGGATGAGGTTATAATCATTATAGAAAAACTGTAAGATTTATCTTAGAATTATGTATAAGTATAGGTAATATGTATGTACCTATATTAATAAAACTATATAATTATGTACTACAACTACTACTACAATCTATTTTTGTCTGCGTATCCCGATAGTTTAACATTTTGAACATGGAATTAAGCCATTGTGAAAACCACACAAGACTAGTTACAGAATTGTGATTCAAATGACAGAATATGAAAAAAACTACAAATAAAATAAAGCGTAAAAAAAATCTAAAAACGCAAACTTTTGACTTAACATTTAAGAAAATCTTAAACTCACAAGCTAGTTGAGAACTTATGAATTAAAAACAAATATTCATAAGCTTGTTGATAAATCGTAAAATAAATAAAATTCTAATCATAAGCTAGTTGGAGAATATTGGAAGCAATATTATTAATAGGGAAACCCTGAACGAATTAATTCGGAATTTCAATATTTGGATATTGTAATTCAGGTTTTTTAATACGGGATTTGGAAATCCAGGGTTTTTGTGTCGGAATTTCAGTTTCGGGATTTTTATTCGGGACTAAATAGTGCTATTGGGGATTCTCTGATTCGGGATTTGTAATTTGACCTTTTTGGTGTGTGAATTATAGAATTCAGTATTTTAATTTGGAATTTTTAACTCCGGATGATGGTGTCAGGATTTTATAGTTCGGAAGTGATTCGGGATTTTATGGTTCGGAATTTTAATTTCGGGATTGCGTAATTCGAGATTCTGTATTACGGGATTTTTTGTGTCGGGATTTAATATTCGGGATTTTATTTTTAGGCTTATGTAATTCGGGCTTTTCTGTAATATTTGTATTGCGAGTCTTTTCCTTTCGATATTTTACTATTCAATAGAAATTCAAATTCTACCGTAAATTCTTGTTCGACTTTTAAAAAAATAGACAAAGCAAGTCAGGAGAAATTTCAAATAAAAATTAATGAATTTTGACATTTGAATCAAAAGCTCAGTTGAAGAGCATTTTCTATTCTATTGTACTTCGCGATACCACCTCAAAGCTTAATAGAATCGAAAAAAGGTCTAGTAGACTTTTTGCGAATATAGACTCCGCAATAAGGCCCTTAGACGGGTATGTTAGTGTCGGGATTTCGTAATTCGGGATTTTAGTGTTGAGATTTTCTAACTAGAATTTTCGTAATTCGAGATTTAAATGTAGGGATTTTGTATCTTAATGTAGGGACTTCAGAATTTGGGATTTTGCAATCTGCAATCTGGGGTTTTGTAATTCGGAATTTCGGTGCCAGAATTTTGTAATTCATGTGTGAATCGGATTCTGGAATTCTTAAGCTTGCTTAAGCTTTTTGTACAAACTCCGCATCTCTTCTACAACCAACCTTATGCTTCACTTCTATAAAGCCCCTAAAGATGCACTCACAAAAGACTCCATCCCTAGCATGACCCCTAAAAGACCCAATTAAAAAAAGCTCCATCAAACAAAACGCTGGGCAATCGCCACAAAAAGCTCTGCCCATTCACCCAGCGAAATACTATAGCAACCGCTAATTGCAACTATACTATTCAGGATCAAATTTGTTTGCAAAATTTCAAGTTCATTTATTAGTGGAAACATTTTTTATTAGGGAGCGGTTCAAGAGATTCTGGTTTTCAAAATTCTGTTTTTAAAAAGAAAATTCTTTTTTTTTTGCGATTGGAATACACAAATTAATTTTCTTTTAAACTGAAGGAATTAAGATTCAGCTCTGAGTTTGCAAATAACACAAAATAAAAGGCACGACTGGGTCGCACAAACTTGCTCTTGTGTCAAGTTAGTAAGAGCTTAAAAGAACCTGCCACGAAATTATTTTAAACGAAATTATTTCTTAATTTTTTTCAAATAACTGAATAAGAAATATTTTTAAAAAAATAATAAAAATAAATAAATTTGAAAATCACTTTATAACAGACGAAAGTTTTCCGAGAATATCGTGGTATGCCAGTAATTATTAAATATTACAAAATATTTAACTTTTTTTTTCAAAATCGTAGGTCCAGTTTTCGAATAAATCGATTTTTTTAAACATTTTTTTAAAAATATTTTTTAGAAAATTATGGAGAATGCCAATTTTGGCTAACTAATAATTTTCATTCGAAAAAGATTATCTAAAAACTTTTTTTTTGCACGAATTCATAACTTGCCTTATAGTAGGTAGCTATAATCGCAAATAAAAAAATCTTATTTTAAGCTAGAATCTAATAAATAAAAAAAAATTTAATTTTATTATAGAATTATGAATTTACAGAATTTTGTATGTTCATGGATGCATTGTGCAATTCTGCATTTCGAAATTCTGGAAGACAATAATTCTGTAAATCTAAAATTCTGTAGACACATCTAATTCTGTACTTCAAAATTTGGTGAGAACTCGGGTTAGACTGAGAATTATTTGTGTACAAATTTGTATGTTAATGCAGAATGCTGTGTCTACAAATTCTTAAATTACCACGGAATCCTACAAGAACATAATTCTGTAGGTATGTTCTAAATTCTGTATTCTAATATTAATTTCAGACATATATATGCACCTGCCTGATATACGAAAAGGGAATAAACATTAGGTATACGAATCCCCAAAGACGGGCAACTGAGATAGTTATATTTGTTAACTTAGAGAACTGTTGTCATAAGCGAATTTGTGTAATACACAGTTCAGATACATATCGAATGATGAATATAGATTAACCTATAGATTAGTAGATTTTTCAAATTAAGAATTTTGGGAACCTAATTTTGATATTACAAAAAAAAAACAGAGTCGAATTGAAGATATATACCCATCAAGGGACATAATTTCCATTTATGAAAATATTTGTGTACTTGTAACTTCAAAAGTTTCAATCAATTTATGTATTAGTTTGAACATGATAACATTCCCAATGAGAGGAATCATAAAATAATTTTAATGAACCAATTTCTATTCTATTTTTAGTAGAAAAATGACGTTGAGTAAACATAATTATTCAATTACTCTGTAAGAACTTATTTTCATTGCCCACTCCATGAAAATCCCATTTCTTTTGCATTAAATTTGCCGGCAATAGGTACCATTATACATACATACCTCCGCCATTATTGTTGATTCACTTCACCCTCTTCATTAATTTATTTATAACGTTTGCTTGACTAGTCACCATCATCACCCAGGTAAAAAGTTGTTGGTCATACCTACATTAAAATAGGTAGATACATACCTACAAAATAATACATATATTTTTCATCAAACTTAAATAGGTACAAAAATAAACATACACAAATAAACAAGTACGTTTTTTTTTCGACAGGATGCCTTCTCCCTTAAGGTATAGGAAAATCATCATCCAGATAGGCCAAAAAATATCTTGTTTTCATTTTTCGTTTTTTTTTTCATCAGATTTTTTTCTATGCCAATAAATTTTACAAAAAAATGCCGGTAAAACGTTTTCAAATACAACCACCCTTAAATAGGAGAAATAAGAATAAATAAGAAAAAAACATACCTACATAAGCGCGTGTACTTTCATTTATTGCTAGAAGTATGAGCTTGTACCTACCACTAGGACCACATAGCGAGAATCTCCTTTATTTTTGAATCGATTGGTATGAGAAAAAAGAACATCAAAGAAAAGTTTAAAAAAAATATAGAAGAAAAAGCGAATTAATGTAAGGTTCTCACATTTGTGAAATTTGAGATTCGTATAGGATATTTGGTTGGCATCCTATTATGTCTGATGGATTTATTGCTTTTGTCAACTCTTTGAATATAATAACATTTTGAAATTGTATATCCTTGTTAAAGATGTCCCCTTTCGTTTTTCTGTAGATTCTGGGATGGCCTTAATTTATTGGAAAATATTTTATCACATCGTTGATTTGAATAAAATATTAAAAAAAAAATTATTAAAAAAAAATTGTTTTTCTATTTTTATTGATTTCGATAAATTTTTGATAGTTTAAGCAAATAAAAATATTCAAATGATGTTTGATTTCGTTTTCCAAATTTGTAAGTTACTAGCTGTCCCGGCAGACGTTGTTCTGCCCTTCCGAGCAGTTATCGCGATGATACAAACGATATTATAAAACATTTTAAAATTAAGCGTTAAGTTTGACTTCTTATTTATATTTATACTCTCCAATTAGTTGTACATTTATGCACCAAACAAAAAAACTAAGAACATTGTATATCCACTGGCATTACGTTAGTAAAATAAAATATTTTATCAAATAAAACAATAAAAATATAATATGTCTACATACTTAAAAGTTCTTAAATGATAACCATTGAGTAATAACACTCACATTCTGAGTATAAGCATTCCGTTAAGCATGCACAAAATGAAATAACGATCGGATAACTAAACAAAATTTGCTGAAACTATTAATTTTCAAACGAAAAACAACGATAAATCAGACTCTTCTGAGTTTATTTTGTTTACAAAAAAAAATCATCTATGTTCCCATATTTTAGACCAACTAATTGGAGGGTATAAATATAAATAAGAAGTCAAACTTATCGCTTAGTGTTAAAATGTTTAATATTATCGTTTATATCATCACGCTATCTGCTCGGAAGGGTAGAACAACCATTCAACCATTCTGGTTGAAGGCTTCATTCACTCCACGATCTGATGCTGGAATTCGTAACCTGACCAATAAACTGCCACAATTTTAGATTCAGCGAGGTATTGCATATGCAGAAAAATGCAATTTTTTACCATCTAGTTTTAATCAAACCAATCTCAAAACCTATTACTGTAATGTATCACTCAACTCACAAAAGTTTCATAACTATCGGCTGATGGGTCGGGAATGCAAAAAGTGCAATATACAACCATACGATTGTCTATTATTTTTCCAACAATCGTATTTTAACCAAACCACTCCTAAATTTGTCAAACATACCTATAGTTTATTAATTTAAACTGAACTGCATCTGAATAGTTTGTGAATTATATATGTCATGCAAAAAATGCAATTTCTAACCCTATAACACATCAAAACATATTACAGTAATGTATCGCACAACTCACAAAAGTTTCATAACAATCGGATGAATCGGTCAGGAATGCATAAAAATGAATTATCTTACCCTCCGATTTTCTTTGACCAAACCTAAACAGGAACACTGTCGAAATAATACCAAAGATTTCCTGAAAGTTGAAGCCCAATTGGATGTGCGGGGTTCGGAGTCTATAACACATCTACAAACAATAAAACATCCATTTTTATATATAAGATTCGGAATTTCAAATATTCAATTTATTAACCTGTTACGGGATTTGATGTCCATAGGTATTTCTAGACTCGGCGTCCTTAGGGAACTGACAAAAGGCTTACTAGAGCATGTCTAACAAAGGGTTTCCTGACCGGTTTCTGATAAGGACCTTATATAACCTGCAACGGAGAACCCTGAAAAAGTAGATCGGGTTCTGATGCAGATAAGGCTTGCCCACATTATTTTTCAGCCGGGATGTTGTCAACAACTGACAATGTAACATCGCAGTGTTGTTGATATCTGTTTTTGAAGTTTTGGCGTCGTCTGTCAAATCTGTTATGCAGCCACGTATAGGAAGAACCATCAAATTTAACCCAGTGACTATGGCCATACCAATCAAAAGCAAAAGTGTTTGAAACTGGCGAGATTTCAAAAAGTGAAAAACTATACCCTGAGTTATTTCCTTGCATCAAATGAAGCAGTGACCGAAACTACAAAACTTTACCTTTATTTACTTTTATGTTTAAATATTCATATACCTACAAAATCAGTGTACCTATACATAATGCGTCAATTCATTAAGTACATCAAATGGAAATTTATTTTCATCAAATCGAAGTCTTTACCTTGATATCTGTAAGCAAAATAGCATTCAAGTTTCATTTAATTTGTTTATTTCGAGGACCCATCGAAAAAAAGACGAAGAACAAAAACGAAAACAGACAAACACCCGAAACCCATATCAACGAGTAGAGAACGACAGAATATTCTGCCACTGATAGGTACTGTTATTGACATCGTATATGGTATATATACGTAAAACAGTGCCATTGGCAGCAAAATGAACACATATAAAATCCTGTCCCACTCACCTTCTGCAAACCTAGCCCAACTTCGGCATAGCCTTGTAGCCCATGTAGCGTATGTCAACCGTGCCGGTCGTCCGCCAAAATGATCACCCATTCTCAAACCCAGAGGGTCGAAAAGTTGTTCTAGTTGTTGTTGTTGTTGTTTTTGAAATTCTCACTCCCAATGATGGTTGGTTCACTGGATAAAGGAACAGTTCAACGGTTAAAAAAAGGGAACAGGGGAACGCGTCAGAGGCACAACAGGATTCAAGTTTGTCAGCTGACTTCATGCTCGTTCAATTGTGATAATCGTGTTATCATGTGCAATCGCCAATTTAATTTTCGATAAGGTGTTCCTATTTCCATCTACCATCCCTTATGGTGTGTGGTGTTTTTCTCATTTTTTTTTTTTGTTTTTTTTTTTCTCATTTGATCCCAAACGGTGGCACGAACCACCCAATCAGGCATCCCTCAAAATACCCCACATGGATGTGGGCCATATGTGTGACGTTTGAAGTACATATCTGCGTTCTAAAGGATTTTTTTTTTGTTTTTCATCTGATAGCATGTTTTCGATGAGTTCGAAAAAAAAAAATTGAACTCGCCTCGTAAGCATTTGTATTTTTACTTGCGATACAGTTACTATAAAAGGTCATGTCAGGGATTTGTAAAAATTCAAGATTTAAATGTGAGATTTAACTTAAAAGTTTTAGTTATCTCCACCAACTGCAGATGATATAACCAATTTTTTGAAAAAGTTTTTGATTTATTTGTCACTAATGATTAAGGATACCTACCTTAAGAGAAAAGTAACATTCGTAAACAAAATCAAACTAGAGATAGATTTTGTTATTCTATATTTCTTGTTTTATCGCCAGTGAATATAGCTTTACCTTTACCTTACACTATTTTGTACCGTCAAGGTGGACACATTTATAGAATGTGAATAATTTTTTTTCTTATTATGAGACATTTCGTCAACTTTCTACAAAAAACAACTTGAAAAAACAAAAGAGACCCGCAAAACATTTCAATGAAGTTTCAAAATTGATGTTCAATATTTGAATCCAACTAAATCTTTGTTTGGAGCTACTTACATATATCTAACATAAACAAGACTGTGCGCCATAGACATATGCTTTTAATTTTTTATCGACTAACCACTTTCACCGAACCTCGTCACCGGCACCGCCGCCTCCTTTAGTACTGCCATATCCACCAAATTTCAACGTCATTATTTTATTTTTTAAAAAAGCTATCCTCTCTCCTCTGCGATGTTTAACATTGAATTTTTACACTGATCCATCTTTAAAGTGTAACTCCTCCTTTTATCGCCTTTGAATGGTTTTGCATCTTTGAAACGCTTGTTTGATTATGGTTGTTATCCCACCAACAACCAACTCAAAAAAAAGGGGTGCGTTCGAAACCAAAAATTTACTTTTGGCCTGTTTGCCCTTCATCGATTTGCTTGAAATTGCAAATAAACGTTTGACGTGTTTGTTTTTCCATGCGGTCCGTAATTTGGAAGGGTAAACTTAAACGAGATTGAGGGGGTAAGATACTTTAGTTTAAGGTTAAAGATGATTATTGGAAAAGTTTTGTTCCTTGGTTCTTAAGAGGAAAGAGACAATATACACAACAACAACAGCAACAAACAACAACAACAAAGAAACTCTTTCAAACAAAAATCTTTAAAAACCCATTCCGTGTAATGCGAGGCGATTTAAGTGGAGAAAGAGATTGTGTGCGTTAGAGTATAGGTTAAAATGCTTACACCTACCAATATTGTATTGAGCTCTATCTTAATATCCAATAAGCGGCATTGGAATTCACGGAGTTGTTGGGAATTTCATTTTTGGTGGAGTTTAATCGAACTTCTTTGTAAGTTCGGGAAATCCTTTTACTTATACTTCGATTCAATTACTTAAATGAAAACCAATGTTTTTGAAAATAAATTGACGGTTTTCTCATCGGAATATAATTTGTAAGATAAGAATTTAATGTTCTTTTATAATCGTTGCCTTTGGTGGTTTTGTAAAGTAGGTTTATAGTTAACTTATTACTTACAAGGATACTGTTCTATATATGGAACTGAAATTGAGAAACAAACTTCAAATAAAATTCAATCTTAAATTTGAATTTTATTATGTAAAGGGAATCTCCTCGATCTTTATCGGCGATGTCTTTATTAATGATAAATATTTACGAAACTATAACCATAAGAAAAAGAGCTAGACATTTTTAGATATTGGCAGTCCTCCTACTAAAAACACAAATCATCTTGTGCTGTTTGAACTTAATATTTAAAAAAAATGTTGAAGAAGTTACAGCTTAAATATAATCTCAATACTTAAGACAAAATATACATCAAAATTTGTGTTCTACTGTACGCTAAAAAAAGAAATACATTTTTTGTAATTGTTTAAAAAAAAAGGGAAATTTAATTTATTTAATAACTTTTGTACATAATGCTAGCGGATAAACAATATTTTGAGTTGAGCAACATATAATTGGCCGTGCGAATAACAGGAATTTTCTAAGTTCAAACCAGCAACACTTTTCGATTGGCCTTGAGCCTTGTTAATGGTTATGGCGTAAGCCAGACGTACTGGAAACTGTAATCGCTTGAAATCAAATGGCAAATCCTTTGAAATCATTGGAATTCAATGTATCAGACATATTTTCCTTTACATTTGCCGCTGATAATTATGGCTTCGATTAAATTCGGCTATAGTTTTTTAACAGCTATAAATCTTGTTCTGTTGCACAATAAATTGCCAAACCATCAAAAGCTCAATAATAAAATACCAGACAAAAAATTGCGAAATGATCAATGCGAAGTGAAAAATGACAACAAAAATTCGCCAGTTGACCCCTAGCCGTTTTACTTCTGCCTCCCTAGTAAAAATCCTGCGGGCACTTATTCTTATATTCTTAAAGGATTGCTTGCACACATGACATAAAGGTATCTCTGTATGTCCGTCTAGAACTACCACTTTCAAATTTCAAAAGTTTTTACTATTGGATTAATTGTCGTGGAATTTGTTTTAAATTTGTCATGCAACTAAAAAATTTGTCACGCAATTATTTTTTTTAATTAACTCCTAATAGTGCCAAATTGACTACCAGGAGTTATTTAAAAAAATATAGGGCGAATTTTTTTTGTTGCATGACAAATTTACTACAAATTCATGACAATAAAATCCAATAGTAAATTTCAAAATGTAAGTGCCTACTCGACGGATATGAATGAGATGCAATTATAGTATATTTCTCTTAGTTTTAGTTGTAGTCGAGACTCAGTTATCCGGGACTCTTCCAACGGGGACACTATCAACCGGGATTTTTCTTTAAAAAATTATTATATGTTTTTAACTCTAAAAAGTTAGTTGAAAAAAAATAACTTCTAGACAAAATAAATTTAAAACATTTTCTTATAGTGTAATACAATTTGGTTTAAGTAAGCAGAATGAATTTTTTCAACAACTCTCTTAATTCCTTTTAATTTTAAGTTAGGATAATTTTACTTTTTCATAACAAACATAAATCCACATCCATACACAACACATGTATCTTTACTTAATTAGTACGAACAACTTTT
Source organism: Baccha elongata (assembly GCA_951217065.1). NCBI lineage: Eukaryota > Metazoa > Arthropoda > Insecta > Diptera > Syrphidae > Baccha > Baccha elongata. The sequence continues at coordinate 21,970,411 of OX578272.1, read as the reverse complement.
TAATCCTTCATATCATGTAATTCAACCACCTCATAAGTAAATGTGCATGAATTTTTGTATAGTGACGCACCTGCTTTTGAACATCAAGGTAAACTTCAAAACAAATATTTACGCTACTTGATTTTGATAATTATTATGCACCAGCTAATTGCTTCTGTTTCATTATAAATAACTTAATTTCCTCGGAGTACCTACTATTAATTTCAAAATAACAAATAACTTCTTTTGTACAAACATGTTATAAATTATGTGTAATTATAATTTAAAGAAATTTGCGTTAGTTTATCAGCAAGGTTTTTTCTTCTTTTGAATGCACTTAATAAACATATTATGAATTTATTGATTCACTCGTTGAATCCAGATGTAAAATTAAATCCAAAAATTAATTGTTCACATTACTCATTTCTTAATATTGTTTGTTCACAGAAAATACAATCAGAAAAGATGGTTTTTATATGAAAATAAACGAAAAGAAGAATAGTTTAAATCCGGATTTAAGTTTTAAACTACTGAATAATATGGCAGTATATGAGTTATCGAATTGGATTCAACTGCATTGGGGAACTCCGTTCCCAAAAGAAGTGAAACAACCAATTTTTTTGTGCGTTTCTATGTGGTGCCGTAAAATAAAGCCAAGCGAAATAATAATTCGTGCGAATTTTTAATTTTCACACCCCTAATCAATCCGCCCATTAGCAATTTTTTTTTCACTACGCTTTTCGGCCTTACCTGGCTTACTTATATCATTCTCGCTTGAATTTTATTACTATTGGTGTATGATTTAAAAAAGTTAACTACCTACTACCAAGGTAATAAGGTAAGGTACATTATTCTTAAAAATACTGAACTGTTTTGATTCTTAAATATAGAACTAATCATCCTGTTTCTAGTAACAATACTATTATTATCTTCTGACTTTAAATTTTCTTATGATCACCCGTAAAAAATTGATATGTTCTTTAAATTGCAGCTGCAACTGCCCAAATTTTTTAATTGTTTTGAAATAGGTGCGTGGTTGGGTGCATGCGTAGAAACGAAATTCGGCCTTATTTCTCGGTTGAGGCTCCGTGTTATTTCACTTTAAAAACGAAATTAAGCCGAACGTTGAATTTCGGCTTTAGAAAGTGTAATAAGGCCGAATTTTAAAAGTCGACGTTATTTCATGGCACCCTTCGATGTTGATTTGATACTCTTTGTGGATTAGTTAAAGAGACGAAATCTTTTTGAATGCAAATTCAAAAATACCATAGCCCATAACTATATAACCAGTCCAACGCTCAGCGGTAGATAGGTATTAGAAATTATTTCGTATTGCGCAAAATTTCGTCAAATTATACATCTTTTGTGGTTTTCCCGTATCAAGTTTAACATCTACATAAAGAAACTTATTTCCGTCCGTATGAAAACTTTGGCTAAACTCTCTTTCTAGATAAAAAAAAAATCATAATTTGGGGTTTTAATAGAAGGGTTTATCAATTTTTTGAAAAATTTCCTGATTAACTTCTTATTTCTGTGAATTTTACTCTGCCCCAAACTTGTATTAAATAAAGTTGATTGTATAATTTGAATCAATGAATGTAAACATTTCGTAGAGCAGAATACATGTGTATAGGTATTCTTGCAAGTTGTGTTGACTATATATTATAAGCTTCCTCCTCGTTTTCGAAATTTCACTCCAAAATTATTCATATACAGATTTATGATATTATCTATCTATGCGATTACGTTTGAAGAACGAACCAATAGCATTTAATGACTTTCAATCTATTAGTGTTATTTACCGTCTTTTATCTTAGCGGAATGTGTCTGTCACAAGGAAAGTCACAATTGGATAATAATGTCATCTTTTTATTGGTTGAATTTATTCTCAACTATGAGACATACACTCAAAGTCATAACTCAAAATTTATCCAACTAAGTAAAGGAAAATTAAAAGATATTTAGCTCATATTTATTTATTACAAAGTATTTTTAAGTAGATGAAAATAGTGCTGCAATCAGCTTAACTCAATTGGTGTTTAATGTTAAATGAGATTAATTGTATGCAAAATTTACTTCGAAAAAATTTATTCAATATACTACATAAGTCTTGTTTTATAAGAAGTCATATCTAAGTAGCAACACTATCATACAATGATATTGTATAAAAAGTATTTGAAACAACTCTTAGGAATATGGATACCACGTGTTCGAGAATGTGCAAAATGTCAACTTAAAATAAGACGAGTGTAATGTAATTGGCAGGGCTTTAGTTGCACAAGGAAAAACCTTTCACATATAAAATAGAAGAAAAACACTTAGATTTCAAATAAGAAATACAGTACCAATAATATCTGGACGTTATTTCCAATCAATGTTTTAAATAAAATACGTGTAATATTAAATGTTTTCTTGGCCAAAAACATTTCTGTTTTTTATTTGGGCGATATTTCCTAAGTAAGGCATTAATTCATTTTTTATTTAAGCTTCAAATACTAAGCGTTACTGATTGTTTTGAAAATGAAACAAGAAAATAACACTTTGAAAGAAATACAACAATAATTTAGTAAGCATTTTCGGGCTTTATTTATAAATGAGATTAGAAGATATTTATTCGCGTTTTACAATGTGGCGGCTAAAGCGGACAATTACCTTCCTGAAATTTCGATGCTTTCAGATGGTGAAAACACCTATAGATGTCAAAACAATTGTTGTATACTAAAACTAGAGTAACCGATTCGTATTATCACCAGGGATGTCAACAAGTACTAGTTTACTTCGATATAAAACTTTTAGAAAATGAAATAAAAGGCACTACTAAATCGGACAATTTTGCTATTGTACAAGTTTACTAACCTTTGGCTTAGGATACTAAGCAAGAAACAATAATAAATAACCGGAAGTAAAAATAGTTTCTATAGCGTTTTTATGGCAGGTACTGTAAATAAAGTGATTTTGAAAAAAAAAATCTCACGAAAAATTCTTTATTAGCAAAAAATCAGTCACACAAAATCTCATCAAATTCGATCTTATTTTTATCGAGAAAAAACTGATTTTCTATAGAATTTATATGGCAGGTACCGTTAATAATGTTATATTGAAAAAAAAATTCCAACAAAAAACTCCGTCATTGGCAACAAAAAAATTTATCAAAATCTATTGTATTTTTTCGAGAAAAATTGGATTTTCTGTAGCGTTTATATGACGAGTACCGTTAATAAGGTGATTTTGAAAATAAATTTCTAACGAAAAACGTCATTATTGAAAAAAAAATCAGCCACACAATATTTTACCAAAATCGATCGTATTTTTACGAGAAAAATGGATTTGTCTGAAACGCTTGTATGGCAGGTACCTTTAAAAATCTAGTTTTTAAATTATTAAATTATTTTTTGTCGAAAAATATCACAGTTTTCAAAAAATCAGTCATGTTAAATTTTATCAAAATCGATCGTATTTTTTTCCAGCCGTTATTTTCAGACCTAGGAATAAAAATCAAAAATACGCCTGGACATTTATTACTTTAAAAATACAGAGTACCATGTTTGAAGAAAATCGGCTCAACTGTTTAGGCTGTAGGTGTCGATACATCCAGACTGACAGACAGACAGACAGAATTTTCAGACCTACTTTTTTCGTGTTCTCTATCATCGTTATGTTATGTTTGATTGTTATCTCCAATTTTTTTTTACTGTAATCGCAAGTAAATATAACATCATGTTCATAATCCTCGTATATACATAAATTACAATGAATTGGCTGAAGAATTTGAAAAATTATATCAAACCACGCATCATCTGTCCTGTAAATGCTTCAATCCACAGAAACAATTCACTGAAGTCTCAAAATTCCAAATAATTTTCAATTTTCTAAGGAGTGACACCATCTATCTTTAAACGATAGAAATTGCATTGCAGAGAATTGAGTATTCTTACCCCTACTTTGTTTCCGCACCAAGCACTTGATCTTTATTTGAACAGATTTATCCATAATCTCCTTTTTGATCACAAGATTTAGCATATACAAATTTAAATTTGATATCTGACTGATTCTCCATTTTTCCGCGTTCCCAGTCGAAAACGAATAAAATATTAAAATAATTAAAAATATTTCGGGGTCTCCAGCCTCCAGGTTCTGATAGTGTAAGTATTTTCAAGTAATTTGGCATACAAATTAAGCATTTTGCTCCCAATCATCATTTCCGTAACGTGTCACCAACTCGTTTCACAACACAGAAAAGTTCTCTTTATTGCTCTTAAATTTAAAACAATCGTAAGATGATAAGGTTAAACTTTCAAAAAATTAATAATAAACAAAATTATACAAACAAGAAAGTGAAGTAATTTGAAACAACCTATCTGAAAAATTTTAAGAACGTGTCTCCAGATATTTGAATCATTACCATCATAAAACAAATTAAAACACTCTTAAATTGAAATAAACTGCCGAAACTGTATTACATTCAACATAAATTAAATGAATCAATCATGTTCTCTTTTAATTATACTCGAAAGTCCATGTAAAAAATCAGTTTGGTGTGTAATTTATATGTAAGTGGTTGAATTCATTACATGTTCCACTAGTTGCGTCATTTCCCGTGGTGAGTATAACTTTTTCTGTGTAAAATATAAATAGATGATTTTGTATGAATTTAATAAAGTTTTGTTGCAGTATTATTATTTATTATGCGTTGAGAAGTAGAAAAACTTAGATTTTCCTCATTTCCGTAACCTGCTACGTAATCATTATAGTAACCTGTGAGTTACGGTAATGACGATATGGTTACGGAAATGATTTCAAACATGATTTTATAGTTTTTTGTGTGCTTAGATTTATTTACTCATGTTAAAAAAGTTTATAGAAAATATTTATAGAATTTCTCCTCGTGTCAAGTTAATCATTTTATAAATCTATATTTGACCGGTGAAAACAATACCTAATCTTATTCTCTCAAAACAAGGTTTTATTTTTGGTACTTTCTAATTATCTCATCATAGTACTTTTCCAATATGGTCTAATGCTAATCCATGAACTCCTGATTTAGAACTCATACATGTTATTCAAAAATTCCTTCAGATCGAATCTTTAAAGTAAAAATTCTTATAAATATCCACACTTCCTGTTTATGTTTAAAAAGATTTTTTGAAATTCTTTCACAGTTAAAATGTTTTCGCCGCAGATGATACAGCTAATTTTTGCGACTGTCAGTTTCGTTTAGTTAAACTCTCTAAAGGTTCAAATCATATTAAAATATATCAATCAAAATGTATAATCTATGCCCAAAAAATTCATCAGGTGCACATTGAACATATTACTGTTCGAGACAATTGCCAAAACAGAATTTGGTTGTTCGATTGGCCCTTATAAAAGTTTTGTCAATTTTATCTTTAAAAAAACATCATCCCCATTGAATTCTTTTTTTAAAAATTAAAATAAATTCTTCCATATCACCTAGGTAAATTAAAATCGATTTTGACTGGTTTCATTCAGTGGTCTTGAGCAATTTCATCACAAAAACTTTACCAATAAATGGCTACATCGTTTTGATGTTTTTTTTTTTAAGGGGTTTTCTTTCTTGTGGGTTAATGCTGTACCCAGGCAGGTGCTAACAGAAATCACAGTTTTGGCAAAACGATTGGAAACATAAAAGAAAGGTAAAGTTGTTTACAACAAGCAAGGGAGCCCTTCACATGCCAAACCCGTAAAACCCAGTTAAAAGTTTATGGCGAGAGTTGAATACTTTACTAAGCCACTTTTTTTTTCTTTATCAGTAATATGTTTTATGATTTGAGGGCCATGCGGGCCGTGCGGGCTGTGCGGGCGTGCCTATAAAGTTAGAGAATGGATGTTAGAAAATGCGTTCGGAAAGTCTTATACCATAGGTATGTATTAAAAAATCGATTTCCTATTCAAAGAAAAAAAAAAATCTCATCCTTGATTTTGATTACATTTTATTTCAATTCAATGGCAAATATTTTGACATCAATATTCAAATCGTATTAATCAATAAAAAACAAGTGAGTAGATACGCAAATGTTAAAATATAAAAATATTCATAGTAATAGAATTAAATTTTCATTAAGTTGCAAAAGGTATTCTATAGTTAGGCTGGACTTGGTTTAATTTTTTCTTCGTAAGAACTTTGGCCAAAAATTTCTCTCCACATCACAAAGCTCAATTTAGAACTCGAGCTGCTTAGAATTGATTACGGCTATTAACCCTTTTAGGCAAGAGTTTGTACTTCCTTAATGGTAACTAACATAGTCAAGCATACAGGTAGAAATAGACATTATTCTGAATGCAGATGTATTGCGGTTTAATTACGAATACCTTTGCATATGGCTTGCCTTGCCTCTAACGAACAGACCGTTATATATAGGGAGAAATGAAATTGCAATTCAGTTTTGACAAGTTATGTGCGTTAATGCCCAACTTGGGGTCGGCTGGTGTTGTTATGGGAAACCTTATGTGGCAAAAGACATATTTATGCGAAAGGATTGCAAAATGTCCTTGTATAAATATAGTTAGCATCAGTTGAAATGTTCTTTGAGACAAACGTTTGGGGTCATTGGTGTTGTATGTTCATTTATTCAAGACTATTATTATGGTAGTTTCTAGAGGCTATATATATGTATGGAAAGATAAGTGGAATCGTCGTTACAATGAAGCACAATAATTATTGACTTAAAATGTTATGGTATGCCAATAGATTCAAAATGACTTTTATATGATCTGGGGTTAAATTCATAATATACTTCCAGTCATACGTAAGTAACATTAATTTCAATAAATAATTACAATGTTCTTTGCAGAGATTGTTCGTTCAAATTGAAATATACAAACAACTTGTTACACGTTCTGTTAATTTTCTTAATTTAGCTCGATATAACTATAAATATATTTGATAAACAAAGTTATGACATATATAAGGAACTTTACCAGAAAAATAATTTTAAGCCATGACCTGCGAAGCCTAATCATCCCTGAAATGGACGTTTTAGTTCAAAAATATGTAAAAATGTGTTGGCAATTTAGTAGTAGGTGTTTGAGAGTTCTGGAAACGGCTGTGGGGCCTCGAAGTGTTGTAGAACAAACACTCTTAAGGTGGAACTTGTATTAAAAGTTGTCAAGATTTTTAAATATTAAAGAAATTATTGTGCTACAAAATTAACATGGCTTTCATTGAAACACTCAGAAAAAAACATTGCTATCCGAAGAATTTTCAATTCTTGGAAAATTATGAATTATAAATTGGCTTACCAAAAAATTCATGCAGCAAAAACCAATCTTCAATTTATTAAGAATCAAATTTAGTCTAGTCAAACGGTAGTTTCACCTAGAACAAAATGAAAGACCATTTAATTTCATATACAAAATTCATGCATATATTGTTTATTTCTCAGGCGTTCTGTTAGCCCGTTAGAATGCGTTAAAATTTCAACATAATTTCACATTTCTGTACAGAAAATAGTTTGCTTTTACATGTGCTAACGGTACGTCTGAGAACGAAACAATATCCATAAATTTTGTAGGAAATTTAATGGTCTTTAATTTCAGTTAAGGCGCATAGTTTCCGAGATGTTAACCAAAAACCAAAACTGCGATTTTTCGCGGATATCTCAAAACGCACCAGGAAATTTTGTTGGATTTCTTCAGATTCAGATTCGGCGACCTAAAAAACATAGAATTCGGAAAACAAAAAATTCATTTGTAATGGGTGATTTTTTAAGAGGTTTAGAACTTTTTTTTTTAAAAACACAAAAACTTCGAAAAAATGAATGAAATATTTATTTGAATCGATAGTTTGAACCTTGCAATTTAATGTTTAAAGATAATATCATGCAAATGTTGACCGCGGCTGCGTCTCAGGTAGCCCATCCGCTGAGTCCAATTTTGGCATACTCTTTCACACATATCGGCCGGTATCTCACGAATGAATGCATGGATGTTGGCTTCCAGTGCGTCAATCGAAGCGAGCTTGTCCCTATAGACATTAGCCTTGACATACCCCCACAAAAAATAGTCTAATGGTGTCAAATCGCACGATCTAGGCGGCCAATTGACCGGCCCGAAACCTGAAATTAACTGTTCACCAAACTCGCCTCGCAATTGCGCCATTGTTTCGCGTGCTGTGTGGCATGTGGCACCGTCTTGTTGAAACCACATATCATGCAAGTCAAGAACTTCCATTTCGGGCAAAAAAAAGTTTGTTATCATCGCTCGGTAGCGTTCACCATTGACAGTAACGCTGCGATTCGCATCATCTTTGAAGAAATATTGCCCAATAATGCCGCCGGCCCATAAACCGCACCAAAAAGTGGCTTTTTCGGGATGCATTGGTAGCTGTTGCAATGCTTCTGGCTGATCTTCACTCCAAATGCGGCAATTTTGCTTATTTACGTACCCATTCAACCAAAAATGAGCCTCATCACTGAACACAATTTTTCGATAAATGAACATTTCGAACCGAGCAGGAATTTTGATAGTAAAATTCAATAATTTGCAAGCGTTGTTCATTTGTAAGAAGATCCATGGTTAAATTGCAAACCAAACTGAAGCTGTTTGACAGTGACACAAGGTACTAAACACACGTCAGCTGTCAAAACCAGTGTTGCCAAAACCAAACCAGCTAAAAAATCACCCGTTATATTTTTTGTTACATGAGGGCGATTTTAACTTCGCTTTGACTAATTGAAATTCTTATATTTAATATTTTTGGAGAGAACGTGCCGGTTGAATTTCCAGAAAATAATATTGCAACGTATTGGACTATTGGGTTGTGAAACGCTTATATATATACCTATGCATATAAATAGCTCCACATCAATTACAACAGTAAGATTTTATAAAAAAAAAAAGAGACTAAGAGAGGAGCAGCAACTCATCAAGATTGTGCTGATTTAAATAAAAACGCAAACCAACAAAAAAATTATTACCGGGAATTCGGTGATAACATTGAATATGATGTGAACATTGTGAAGATTTCTCGTTTCATGCAAGTAGTTCTCTGGAGAGCTTGAAAATAAGGTGTGCCGACTGCCGGTACTTTTTGTTATCATGACGACGAGCTTTTACCACCTCAGTAATAAAATGCACCACAAAATGAGAGTAGAAAAAAATAATTGAAATAGTTAGAGTGGAAATAGAGGGAATTTTATTCAAATGGTAAATTTACAACAAGTATAAAACAAAATGTTCGCGTCATGTTTATTATTGATGATATATTTATAATACAGTTAACTGGACTTCCGTCAATTCTTATTAAAATGTGTCCGATAGCTTAATTTAAAATTGTTCAGAGGATGTGAAGTAAGCTTACATAATTTGTGAAATCAACTAACATTTAAAATAATATTTCAATTTTATTAGTTACACATTAAGCATTTTTTTGCAAGCACTTTTTGTTTCTAATCATAATAAAATTCATTCTTAATATTTCGGATGCATGTTACAAATAATTGAGTAGAAACACTTAAATGCAAATGTGTAGCCATTTAGTACTAAATAGTACATTTCACTACTAAGTAATTTTTTTTAGGGAGAGACCTAAAAGTAGGTACCTACTTTCTTCCTCATTACTAAACTAACCTTTTAAGGATCCAATGCACTTCTTTTTTAGTGCCCCATGGCGAGAAGTGTGTCAGACTATCACGAGGTTCGGGTTCGAGCCCTAAGTACATCTAACGTTTTTTTCAGGGGCACTGCCTCTTGTGAGGAAGTGACAAATTCTCCAAGAGTATCATTGTCATGAAAAGTGCATCTCACTTTAGTCTTTTGGATATGACCGAAAATTGTAGGTCCCCTCCAATCCTGTAAAACTAACAACGCACACAAAACGATTGGCTGAGAGTGTAAGTCACTAGGCCGTGGTTCTTTGGAGCTGTCAGTGCTACTTAATTTATTTAATTTTTATGCACTTCTTTTTAAGCTTTATATAACATAGTCTTTTGAATCATATTTTATTCAAGCATTTTTAATTTTATTTGTTGAACTCGTTGATTTTTGTAGAGATTACTTGTTCAAAAAATGAATTTTTATTTAAGTCATCATATATGATACATTGGGCTTTTAGGCAGGATGGGAAGACATCACACATTGATAAACCATGTATGAGCAAAGAATAAAACTTGTGTACAGTGAAACGCTAGTAAGAAATCATGTTTTTTTAATCAAATATGATTCACAGACGTTCAAATTTAATCATATAAGTCAAATATGATTCATTCAACAGCAAAGTTGAAGTCATTTTTCCAAATGAAAACTGTATACAAAATCGATTGTTAGTAATCCAAATTTGCTTACCATACTGTAAAAAGGTTTTTACAATTTAACAAGTGCAATGAAATAAGGCTCACGGAAAGAAGGCACGTATCGTCTTAATTCTTAAAATAAATACCACAGTCACCGGCTCTCTGCTCTTTTAAAATGGTAGTACAACCAAACTGGCAAACACTTCAAATCCTTTAGTGACCCCGAGAAATGGGGGTACCAACCGAAAATGGAAATAGCACCCAAGGGACATGGGTCACGTATACGACATACCTATACTTAGGTGAACTGCTTTGCAGCATCACAAAATTTTGACTGCTGCCACAAAGAAGTATTTCGACCAAATTAACTTCATTGCTTTCATAAAGACAGAAATTCATTCTTCTATAATATTTCTAAATAAAGTTTGTTCAAGAATTGTACTCCTGTACAATTTTTTTCTGTCTCTACCCTACTACTACCCTAACAAGCTCTAGTTTCTTTATGTCAGAACAGTAAAATAGAATGTAAGGCAATTCCACCTTAAACATGAATCTGTGATTCTAGCAACATGACGAAATCGGCTAATACGCATGTCTAGTAAAATACTAGGAATATTTTAGGGATTTTTGTCGGTTTCTTGGAGCGCCATTTATCTCCGATTTGAAATGAAAACAATACATAATTGACTGTGACACGCGCTCTTTTCATATAGGGAATAAGGTATGTAGATGTCACAAATCGTAACCGAAAAACACCTTATCCTCTCTGACTGACTGACTGTGTGAGGGAGGAAAGCTTCTCTGGTTCATCAGGCGATGAGTGATGAGATCTCGCAATGATTGAAAACCTGTAGGAAGGACATCAACAAGCTCAATTGAGTTTTTCTCATTTTATTCGACGAATGTTGTACCACTCCCAGCAACCATATCAGCCCAGCATTTATTGCTTTTGCAATAATTAATGAGAACAGTAGTATGGGGGACCAAAATGTATCTACAAAAAAAAATCCTTTCCAATATTCTGCACGAAATGGTCGGTGAAACGATAGAAATGGCAAAATAGCTTCAGAAGAACCCCACTGATGGCAATGACGTCATACTTAGCACAACATAATATAGTATGGGTGTTTTAGCTGCATTGCAATATAGTGAAAAGCCAGGAGTAGATATGGTTTACTGCAAGGATCTAGTGAAACCTATTTATGCAACCGGGAATTTTATTTTTAAATCCTTTTAACTGACGCAATGCAAGGCATTATCTATAAGCAAAAGGGATGGTGTATTCTGTCGAAAGCAATAAAGATGCGATGACGTTGACTACTGAACCGAGCTGGGGTGAACCCCGATTGTGGTGACGCTATTGGGTGCGGTGCATATAGATAGTCAAGTGTGATGGGTTGGGATTCTGTCAATTATAATTAGTGGTTAATCATGCATTGACACATCGAAGGCAACTTAATTACAATGAGCATATCACGCGGCAACAGTATAACGAAAAAGGACTTTTGAAATTGAAATATTTGACAAATTTATTGCTAGGTGAATATATAGTCGTCATATGTATAGGTATACCGTTATTGAAAAACACTATATTCAATATCGTTTGTCCGTTGCGTTGGTTTAAATTATATGGTACATTGGAGCAGTATTTTACTTTGCATCAGTTTCTTTGCAAAAAACCAACACCATCACAGCCAAGGGCAATGTTTAGATAACGGATGGTTGGTTAATGTCGGTGTATATAGCTTTGTGTTCTGCATGAATCTCCATGGAATTTTATTGCGCGGTGATAGTATGGTGTGATAGTGAAATGACGTTTGACATGATGTCAACATCAATTGATAATAATTAGATATTCTGATACAACGCATTCAATGGGAATTTAATCCGATGAGCATTCGGAAACAATTTTTTTTTGTTTAGTTTAGTAGTCACAAATAAAAAAAAAAAAAAAAACAGACACTAACGTATAAAACCCTGTCAAAATTTAGCACAAATGGGCATGAAATTAATTCAGCTTATGTGTATGGTTTGAACTTTTCAAAAGAAACCAATTATGTAATTGCATGACTACCGGTAAAAGGCTTAAGCTCGTGTGGGACGAGGATTTTATCGATCGAACATCAAACATAGATCAATTATAATAAGCAGTCGTGTTTGCTGAAGATGGAACGAAAGTGTTACGAAATGCATTTAAAGTGAGTCGAGTTTCAAAAAAACTTTTTATTTAATTTATTTTTTTATTTCATTTAATTTAAAAAGAAATTTTAAATGCGATTAAAACTGGTGAAATCAGAAGGTCGAAAATTAAATTTCATTTAAATATTTGTACGGATTTCACGCGGTTCAACAAATTATAATAATTTACTCATGTGGGCGTTTAGTGGGATTTAACTGCGTGAATATGAAGCAAATTATTTAATCGTGCAGTGTTCACGGAAGAAATCTTTTTTATTTGAAAACGTTATCTTATGCAGACGAAGTTTACCAAATTTTATAGATTTAATTATACAAATACAACTACGGTTCATTTTACTAGAAATTTATATAAAACTGAATATAAAATGTACCTATGATTATTTTATTACCTAATGTTTGATAGAGTGTTTTTGTAAACTTCAGACTATAACAAATTTCTGCAATTACAAAAATTAAATAAAAACACATTTTTTAAATAAAAAAAAGTGACTTAGAATCACAAAATATCTAAGTGTTTTTCATCAATTTATTGTGAATGCCATGATCTTATTGTTAGTCTGCGTTTATGAAAACACACATTACCTTTAACTCATTGTTTAATATTCTTATTTTAACTTGAGATTATAGGTACTAAGTATTGGGCAAGTTATGCATTTGTATAACAAACAAATCTTAACGGTGGGACCCAGTTTTTTCAAACTTAGTAAAAAAAAATTAGAGACATCCCCGGACTTTTTTTTTTATTTCTGACCCAGGTATACAAATAATAACCGATGATATAAAAGTAATATACCGATAATTCTATTTTTCCCTTAGCGGAGCAACGTGAGCGGGATTGGCTATAATATCTATAAGTTCATAGGTCCCATCCTTTCCCTAACACTTTAAGTTCACAAACATGTTTCAAGTTAGAAATGGTGTTCTAACTTTAAATCTTTGTTCTTTTAAATTTCATATTTAACTACCTACCTGACTTTTTGGATTCAAAACCTTATTTTTTTATATACTATCAAGTATCAGCTATCAATAGAAAATAAAAACAAAATCTAAAGGTCACTACATAAAGCCAAATAAAAGATTGACAAAAAGCCACACAAATGACCTAGTATACATTTTTCTAAAAGCGCACCGATGCGACAAAAGAAAAAAAGAATCTGCCTTTGCAATATCCGTTAAGGATTTGCCAACAGAAGAACTATAGGTATATGAGTCTACGAGAAAAGGGTTGATTCGAAAAAGGATAATATATATAAAAAAAAAATTCTAGCTTAAACAATTTTTGCCGTTTACAGACTAACCCCTTTCATATTGCTTGGCAGCCATTCAGACAGGCAAATGTGTTTAACACGTTGGCAAAGACTATTTTTTTTAATAGATACATAAACAGATATTTTTTCGGAGGGCCATATTTTCACATGGCGCATGCATAAGGTATGTTTCATTTGTTTCGAAAGTGATACTTTTTAAGTTGGTCATATGTTATTCTTTTTTTATATGCGGTTTGTGCTTTGTAAGTATGTAAAAAAAAAAAAAAACAAATAGATGGCTGTTAAAAAATACTCAGGACCACAGTCATGTTTTTTGACTTCAGTAGAATATCAACTTTTCCAACAATTCATTTGGACTTCCTGAGTTACTAAATTCATAAGGACCAGATTCAACAGCTTTTTAATCAATCTTGATAAGTGTCACCATTTTGTTTCAACCCAACTGTGTAGCTATTCAACGTTCAACGGGAACCCTTATTCAAAGATGTAGAGAAAGTTTTTCATTTCAGAATTACGCTGTATTAGACGTAGACGTATAATGAAAAAACTGATTTCCCCAAGTTCTATTAGCTTAAATGCAGGAAGTCTACAAAAAATTAAAAACGAACAAGTTGACCTGCGAAAACATCGGAAAGCCTACTCTGCCGCTAACTTCGTAAAAGCCCTATCTACAAAATTTTATTTTTTGAGTTTACGACATGTTTATTGTTATGATTTATTATCATTTTGCTTATATACCTTCAAAAAATAAAACCATACGAGCGGCAGACTGGTGTCGTTGCATTTTTTGTGCTAGAAGTTTTCTTAGATCTGCTTCCTTTCTTAGCGATTGTAACGGAACGCACTATGAACAGCTTTAGCGCTTGGTTCTTTTTCATATCACGGCATGACAAAACCATCTGAGTTGATCAAGCAGAATTTTTTTCACGATATAATTTTTTGAGGTCAAGGATTGCTCGAAGTTTCTTACTTCTATTTCGATCAAGCCTTGTCATTTTTTCTCTCAGCTGCTGTATCTTATAGCCTCAGCTTCAACTGTGAACCGTATAGACATATCAATCATTCTCATCATGCATGGAAGAGTGTGTTCGATCTTCAATCAAAAGTTAAAATTCAATACTTTTTTGACCAAAAATTCAAAAATTTTGATTTTACTTCAAGCAGACACACAACGTATACGTCGATTATGAAATTTTAACCTTTGTATACCTATTAGTCCAGTCGATATGACGGGAAAAATGGGTCTTGCGAACTTAATGAAACTTGCACAAATTGTTCGTAAGTATACTGGGAGACCTCGAGGACCCTGTGCTAACTTGGCAACGGGCGAAAAACCTCTAATTTTCCGACTTTTTTCAGTTCTTCCCTTATATTTCTTAAAATTAGCATATTTTGTGTACTATTATTGCATAACAAAGTTAAAGGCTATTATACTTCCTAAAAATTGGTTGATGAACCAGATCTGTAGACCCAATATTGACAGAGATACAACTTATTTATTTTTGGGATATTTTGACCTCTACAATAAAAGTAGATGGTGTATGTACAGTAACTCTACATACAAGGTTATTAACACAATTTGTAAAAAGCAAAATAAAGCTAGTAGTAAAGAAACAAATGATTTTAAAAAGACCGGAACGCCTACATTGACATGTACTACCTTTTTGTAAAGCCAGAAATTCTCTTTTGTTTTCTTTTTTAATAAAGTTTTTGTATCAAATTGTTTTTGTCTTATACTTGTATACTATAAGGCGGGTGTGTTTCACTGGACACTTAACAGTAGTCCTCTTTATTGTTTTTTTTTTATAATTCACAAAAAAATAGCTTGACCCATTTTTAAACACAGAAATATTTTCACTCCGATGGGCGTTCAAAATACTCTTTCAAATACAATCTTGGCTAAGAAGATAAAACTCACAGGTGGACAGAGTGACACAAAAGAGCGAGTTGTTCACGACATAGCTATACATATGTGTTTGGAGGGGGGACCATAATATTCAACTGTGCATGTGCTTGTTCAGCACTGCTGAAGAATGAAAAGGTCAGAGGGAGTTCTCAAATCCTCTATACATACATACATATATATACGGATCTAATACGTTTTGGATATGTATAAAGTGTAAAATCTGTTCACATCATCCTTTAAGGATATAGCCCACGAATTGTAAATATGTTATCGAATTCTCGCCTGCCACTCGCATTTTGGAACCAAAATAAAGTTTTTTGTATTTATGGTGAAAATTATTCAACTAAAACACACCCGGTATTGACGTCTAAGGGTTAGAATATGTCTGAAAGTGTTTTTGCCAACTCGCAAACAGAAAAGTAAGTTTTATAGATGATTAGTTTGCGTATATACGGATAGAGGTCGAAGCGTTTAGTTTTGGGAAATTAATTGCAAAAGTTATTTAGTTCTAGTATATTGCTGGACTATCGAATTGGTTTAGAGACAAATTTTAGATTTGAAAAAAAAAAAACTTCTAACATTATTGTAAAGCATCGCTGGTGTACTTGAATTAGTTGATATAGAGCAATAGATGATTTATCTTTTTTAAATTTTAGTACAAAACAATTTTTTATAATAGGTATTGCTTAAAAAGGATAATGTTTTGTTAAAATGGATTTACATACATAAGTGTTTCTGAAAGGTTTTCTTTGACAAGTATTATGATCAGGAGATCAGGAGTTTTCAGACACTTTCGCTGGCTGCAAAAATATTTCCGGCAGCATACTTTCATTTCAAGTAACAATTTTCCTCTTAAAAGACACTTGCAAAATATTTATACAGAATTCTTATACCAAGAGTTATAATGTGTTACGAGATGGTTTTAATTACTCTAAAAGCATTAACTTGTGTATTTACTGGAGTAACTTGTTTGCTCAAAAGATATGCTTTCATCTCATTGCAGTAAAAAAAAAAATTGTATTTAAAACATGAGCAAATAGTCTCCGCAGCTAGGCTCATTAGTTTAAGTATTACCATGTAATTTTAATTACTTGTTAATAAAGTATAATAATAATAGTTTAAAAGTCTTTAGTTATTGGGGCACGTGTAACACTATTAGAGTTACTAAAAAGACCTGTGTAAAAACTTTAAACAGTGGGTGAATCCAAAGCTTTTACGAATTTTAGTTATTATTGATGGGTGTATGTAAATTGTATGGATATAATTGGAAAATATTTGTATTTGTAAAGCGTTGCCTAAAATTCACACCAACAAGTAGTGATTTTATATACACTGCTTTTTGACAGTTTTGCTGGCATATACGAACTTGTTTGTGGTATTTTTTCACGATTTCTTTCACTAAATTTGATCAAATTTTGTTTAAAAATATTTGTTTAACTATTTGTTCTTGTCATTTAGTTCGCTAGTGTGCCTAGTTACTATTAACAAAAACCGTCTTGAAAAATATTTGTTAATATGAAAGAATATTTATATCAATACAACAAAAATTGTATTTATGTCAATTATCCTTGTTCTATCTCTTCCAGATTCAACTTGCAGGGGTTGCTTCTTGTGAAATTGTTTTGAAATAAACAAAATATTTTGCTAATTAAACAAACAAAAAATCGATGACTTTAATAAAACATTTTTGTGAAATCAACAATTTTTTAATTAGATTAACAATTGCTTTTGCTGAATATAATTTTTTTTTATTAGATTAAAAATTTTTTTTTGCTGACATAACAAAATATTTTGTGAAATTAAGATTATTTTTGTAGATAGTACCTGATTTCGGCAGTAAATTTTCTTTAAGGGAATTAAATGTACTATACCATCTCAAATGGATTTTTTGTTCAAATTAAAACTTTGAAGTAAAAACTTTTTACTTGCAATTGGTTTCGTGTAAAAAAAACGAGATTTTAATCAAACCTGACATTACGACACTAGAGAAGCCTAAAAAAGTAGGTTTCGTGCGGATGTCCGTATGTACGGATAGCGGATGTGCGGATGTGCGGTGCGTATGTTTGGTTGTGTGTGCACCGACCTACAGCCTAAACGGTTGGACGGATTTTGTTCAAATTTCGTATGTAACATTTTTTGGTGATTCCCTAATGAATAAATTCGAATGTTTGTTTTAGCCCGGCTATAACGGGTACCGGTATTTATTTTTCCCAAATTTTCTCAAAAACGGCTCTAACGATTTTGATAAAACTTGCTGTTCGTTATATTTGCAGTAGTCTTAATATAACTTATTTTTTTTTGTTAAAAATGCACATAGGCACATTTTTGGTGTTAACGGTTTTTACAAATTTGTCAATAACTTGATAACGGCGAATCCGATTCCTTTTAAATTCGGCACAGATTTTAATCGTGATATTTAGCACAAGAAAACATGGAATACTTACAATCTAACCTTGAGTACCTTTTTAACACGTTTGTTCCTCTTAAACACAAAATTTTGACTCATCGATCTCGACCGTGGTTCACGCCACAAATCTCCTCGCTGATTTATCAACGAAACAAGGCATATTCTCTTTGGAGAAGATACAGGTTGGAACAATACCATAGAACTTATAGTCGGTTACGTAACCAAGTTGTTTGTAAAATTCGAACCGAAAAGGCTAAGGTTTTCAACAATCGGCTTGACTTGTCCGTGAATGGTCGCAAGTTGTGGAATAATCTGCGGAATGTTGGTATTGGTAGGCAAAAGGCTACAAGATGTAGTGAAAATATTGACTGCAATGAGTTGAATAAATTATTTTTATCTCTACCCACTCCATCGTCATTTGAACCCACCTCAGAATTCCATGAAGGAGAAGATCGTCCTATGGCCGCCGAAAATAAGTTTGAGTTTCAATGTATTGAATGTACAGACGTTGTCGAAAGTTTTATGTTGGTGAAGTCAAATGCTATTGGAATTGATGGTATACATCCTGTCTTTATACGAGCTTTACTTCCAATTATACTAACTTACATAACATATTTGTTTAATACAATATTAACGACTAGCATATTTCCTAAAGCTTGGAAGCTAGCTAAAGTAATTCCGGTCCCAAAAACCTCTAGTTGCAAGGAATTTAGACCCATCTCGATACTGCCTTTTCTTTCCAAGGTTTTGGAGAGGATTATGCAAAAACAAATAAATAGTTATCTTAACAGAGCAAATATTTTGACACCATTTCAGCCTGGCTTTCGTCCAAAGCATAGTTGCACTACAGCGCTTATTAATGTAGTAGTTGAAGATATAAGGCAAGCCATAGATGACGATAAAGTCAGTTTTTTGGTTCTCTTAGATTTTTCGAAGGCTTTTGATACCATTGATCATCTGACTCTTGCACACAAACTTTTACATCAACTTGATTTCTCATCTTCTGCGTCAAAGTTGTTAATATCGTACTTAAGCAAAAGAAAACAAGCTGTTTCCCTTTCCAATATGTTGTCTTCCTTCTTGCCTGTCTTGAAAGGTGTCCCACAAGGATCGATCTTAGGCCCAATCCTTTTTTCACTTTACATAAATGAATTGCCTGCGAAAATTAACTTCTCACTCATAAATATGTAAGCTGATGATGTGCAGCTTTACTTGAGTAGTCCACTTGGTCTCATTGAAAATTGCGTACATAATATAAATCAGGATCTTCATAATATTCATATATGGTCACAGAAAAATGGACTGTTCTTAAACCCTTCTAAAACTAAATGTGTAGTTATTTCCAAAAAATTATTGGATCTTTCCTATTTTCCACGTTTATTACTGAATAATACTCCTATTGAATTTGTCGAACTTGCTAAGAATCTAGGCATTACTTTTAACAGAACTTTAAGTTGGCAAAATCACATAAATTATTCAGTGGGTAAAGTATATGGAGCCCTTAGAGTTCTTCGCGAGTCCCAATATTTAATACCAGTTGTTACCCGTATGATGTTGGCTAAGACTTTGATCATTCCAATTCTCACCTATGGCTGTGAATTGTTTTGTAATTGCGATGCTGAGATTCGACGAAAACTACAAGTGGCTTTTAATAACACCGTACGCTACATCTATGGTCTAAAGAGGTATGACCACATATCCGGCTTTGCAAATGCTATGTACAACATGCATTTCAAACATTTTCTTGAATACAGAACAATATTGCTTCTTTTTAGCATCATGCAGACCCATCAACCACAGCACCTGTACTATAGACTACAGTTTCCTTTTTCTAATCGATCCAACACTCTTAACATTCCACGACATAATTGCCTAACATCTGAGCGTCAGTTCTTTGTCAACGCCATATGCCTCTGGAATTCTCTGCCACGTGAACTAAGAAACATTACAAATTGCAAAATATTTCAGTCGAAACTCAAACATTATTACTCAACGTTGTAGTTCTTTCTTGCATTTAAGTTTAACTGATAATAATACCACAATACTACCTTTCTTTAATTTTGAATACTCAGTTTTTAATTATAGAGTAATGTAATAGTATTTTCAATTCTAAATGTATTTTAATCTTCTCTAGCTACTCTCCATTTATAGCTTTTATTAAATTATGTATCTATTATTTTAAGGCTGGCACTAGTTAATAAGATATTATATCTTAATGTGTTAAGCATACATGAAAATAAATAAACTAAAAAAAAACTAAAAACATTTAAATTTTTGGCAAAACAACCGTTTAATGATAGCTGCCATACAACTTGATCTAACACTTAGGAATTTTTTTGATATTTTTCGAACTTTCTTTAGAAATTAATAAATTAAAGTTTTTGTAGTCTCATATTTTGTTACAAGAGCAAGTTCATGCGACCCAGTCTTGCATTTTATTTTATTTGCAATGCAGGTAGCTCAGAAATGCTTCAGAAATAAAGTGAAAGTATGAAAAACAAAAGTTACAGAACTTTATGGTCTTTTGTATAACCATACAGATTTCTTTTACAAAACTTACCCTTTCCGAGATATAAGAATAAAACACAAAAAAAGGAACTTCGTATCCTCCCCCTCCGGCTAACCTCCCAGATATTATCAGGACATTTAGTATGTTAACTCATAAATCATATTGACCAATTTTCTGAAGGAATGGCTCAAGTTCCTGCTCACGCACTCTACAACCCTCTTGAATGATTGTTACCTCATATTTGAATTTATTTTTCACTTGTAAAATTATGACTTTCCATTTTTTAAATGCCTTGATTTTGGTCTTATGCATTCAACAACTAAATTTTAAGGGTTAGTTTCTTAAATGCAATTTAATTCTCTAGAACTTCCTTCAAAATATTCTTTTTGTCAGATTAACAGTTTAGTAAGACGATATGCCGGAATGTTTGATGAAAAATATGGGGAAAACACATAATTTTTTAGTTTTTCCCCTTTGGAATGCATTTAACTCGGAAACGGCTGAGAATTGGAAAAACTGACATAAAATGTAGGAAATTTGATGGGCTTTAATTTATTGTCAGACATTTTTTTCCTACGACGGTCCATTCCTGTATTATAAGCGCAAAAAGGGGAACTTAATACCCTTCAACCTCCTCCGAATCACCTCCCAGACTTGTAGTATGTTGACAACTTAAGCAGTCTGAACAATATTACGAAGGAATGGTTTATAAGGTTCCCCTCACGCACTCTTCAACCTCTTTGTTGACTGGACTAACAGTTTCTTCAAAAATATTGTGTATTGCCATATTCATAAAACATTTGGTTGTACTGACGGAAGTTTATTTTTGTTAATACAACAATCTTTTTTGGTTAAATAAACAGTCAAGGTCAGTTGTAGAAGAAAAGTAAGTGGATAACCGGTGCAGAATTTTATTATTTAGCTTTTACATTAAGTTTTGCAAAATTAATAAAAGGCAACAATTGAAGTCGTTAAATGCAGAATTAAAATGTACAAACACATACTATGGGTAATCAATCATGCCATTTCGTTGTTTATTCGCAGACGTCAATTAAACTTCGATGACTCAATAAGATTTCAATTTTTATCTGGATTCTTAAAAACTGAACAAAGGAAATGATAAGACGACCAACAGGATATCACTCATGGAGTTTTAAACTTTATGAAAATCTCAACATACCATACTGGAATATAAAGACAAGAAAAATGATTGTTCGGCTAATATAGGCTCTTATACTATATACCACGGAAGTTAAATATTTGTTTTTCAAAATGCATCAAATGGAAACGATTCAATTTTTCAAAATTAATGCACATAACATTATGAAACAATCTATATGTCTAATATTTCCTATAAATACTTCCAGAGGTGTTCAATTTTTACAAAATTATTTCGTTTACAAATGCCTTTCCATTTAATTTTGTCATCACCTTAAAATATTCCATATTTATACATATATGTACCTACATACTTACTTACCAACATTGCATATATCTACAATTCTACATAAACCAATACATCACCTACACACATGAGTATTTTAATTAACTCTGTAAAATTCATTTAGGTACGGATTGATTTTTACCATGTTCGTTCCTAAATCCTTTATAAATCCAATAATATTTTTAACTTGATGTTGGAATAAAATTGATTTGGATGCGTGCAGGTATCCTCATAGCACATTCTGAAGTATGGTAAGGTAAAAACAAAACCCTATTTGCTTGGTTAACCTACACACTTCAGTATTGAATTTTATCATAAAAATATTTGTGACGTATTAAAGAATGTCCTTCGATGCCTATTATAGAATATTTATCCCTTGCACACCTCTCCCGATAAATGTCAATATGCCATGGCATTGATATCGAAAAAAAAGTTTCAAAATAAGTGCCTTTTTGTATACTTTATCATCGAACAAAAATTAACTAGTGAAAATGGAAGGGATGGAAAAACAAAATGCAAAAAAAAAAAAAACTTAAATAATAATGAAAAAAAAAAAAAAAAATTAAAATGACCAAAGTGAACTGGAGCGGACAAAATCGCAACGAGATCAACTTTTTTGGCTCCCGGCAGCATCATCACCATCATCGCTGTCGTCGTCATTGCCGTCGCAGTCATTTCATTCGCATGGTAGAAGTTCTTGCACAATGATCCGGTGCTGGATTAACCATAAAATAGAGTGATAGAGTTTTCACGTCTGTCTTTTGACCATAACGAAGAAATGGCTTGACATAAAAGCTATATCCAAATGAAAATATACGAAACTTCATTATTACAACAAAATTCGTTGGCAAAGCACACAAGTGTGTTAAATCCAATTTTGGTCAAAAGTATATTATTTGACTTAGCTCAAAGAAAGATTTCACATGAAGGTTAACACTGTATGAAAACAGTTTAGATAATTAAGTGTTTAGAGTTATAAACTTAAACTACCTACCTATTTTACAGTCCATCAGCTTTAGCTTTTAAACTCATTTCAGTCATCATGGAAAAGAATGACACTTGTCTTACCTTTTGGTCCTATGTGTGTTAATCAAACTAATAATTATAAAAAAAATATAATAGAAATTGTTTATAATTTCTAAGAAATTTAGGTATCAGTCGTACATTTCCAAGTATGACTTAATTAAAGCTTATGCTAAAGTTAGCAGAACAACAAGTCTTCTTCGGAAACAACCTCACCGAGACCCTCCATGTTAATAAAGAATTTATGCAAATGATTCTACATCATTTTGCAAGTTTTCGTTCTGGCAACATGCTTCATAGGGTGCAGCGAAAAACTTCACCGAAAAATAACATTACCTACATGAGAAAAAACACTTATTCACTAGAGGGAAATAATATCACTTTTATGAAGTGAAGATATTTCTCACCTTGTGAGGAGTTAAATAAAAAAAAAAAAAAATACCTATGGGATTGGTATGGAGGGGCCCAACTGCAACCCCTTTTGTTTGTGGTGGGTGCGAGTTAGGTTATAGATATATGTGTTATAGATATATATGAAAAGTTAAACTGCAGAAATTTTTTTCACTTCAAGTGAACTAGTGGTGAACTTTTTAATTTTTAAACGTTGTCAAAATGTTATAAGTTTTCTATCACTGAACCTCAAACTAAACATCCCAAATCCTGAGGGCTATTTGAGTTCATTCATTGATTGAATGGGATTTGAATACTCTGAATTCTGAAATCATTTTGAATTCAATGATTTAAATCACTGAATTCAAATTGAATGAGCAATGAAAAAACTTGATAACGAGGGGCATGCTGCCCCCTGCAACCCCCTGCTTGGCCCACTATAGGATTGGGGATGGGTGCGAGTTTGGATAGGTTCAAGTTTGGGTACACGAAATGTGCATTTTGTATGAAAAGTGTAACGTCACCCAAAATAGTGAAATAATTTCCGCCCAAAAATTAAGTTATTTCCCACTCAAAGTGGGAATTTACTTCACCAAAAAATAAAAAAAAAAAAATCCCATTAGTGTTGAAGTTAGTTCCCATGTGAAGTTAGTTTCCGTGAAGTTAGTTCCCTTCACCGTAGAATTTATGCATTTAGGCGTCTTTTTTTCGCGGTAGAACTTTGTCAACCTTGGCTCTTATTATTGGCCATGTGCAAGGACTAAAAGCGTAGCGAAAACATATTGGCTGATAAGCGTATCGATTTGGAAGGTGAAAATTTAAAGTTCGCGTGAATTTCTAATTTTCACATCTCTCTCCTGTTTTGTTTTATACAATTTGACCTTATATCGCTCTGCGAAATTGTCATAAGACATAAGCCCAAATCGGTTAAACTAGCCTTATTTCTCTTCTTGAAAGGCACATAAGACCGAATTCCTAAATTTGGGGATATGGCGTGACGCAGGGTTACTATATTGGTTTTGAGGTAGGTTTGTGTGCAAAGACCAAACTGGACCTTGTTTTCAATGAAACTTTGAAACTCGGTGATATTTTAATTTCAATTCGGAATTTGAAAAGTCGGTAATATTTCGCTCAGCGTTATTTGAATTCACACATATTAACAAGAGCCATGCGAAAATAACTACCTATGATTTATCGCGTTTTCAAATTATTGTAGTTGTGGAAAATTATTATATCGTTAGTGTCTTATACTTTCGGTATCCAAAAATATCACAATGCTCATTGAAAAAAGCTTTGAGTGGTAACGAAAATTTCAGTAAAATTTTAGTAAATTTGCAGTGAAAGTGGTAAAAACAGCAATTAAAATGTTATCAATGTATTACTATAGCACAAAAAAAATAAAGAAAAGATACTTCTTTGGCAAGTATAAGAAATAAGTGGAATTGGATAAAAGTTGTCAGAAAATGTCTACAAGGTATCTGCTCACCTGAAGAAATCTCGTATCACCAAGCCATTCTTCAATGTTAAATTCATGCTGTATTGAATAGTTTTCATGTGAATAATAAACTGGTCTGTGGAGTGCGCACATTCCTGATGATACGCTACCTCACGTTGCAACAATCTTTATCAGACAATTAGAGTCCAAATTTAATTTTATGCCACACTGCCCACTTGAATTGATCTCAGATCTTCATAAAAAAAAATTATACTTTTGGTCTGTGATCTTTCAGCACATTGGAAAAGCTTTTAAATGATATAAGAACAAAGTTCTGTTGAGCTCAAGGCAACAGTAAATCTATGTACAGAACGTGCTTTTGAACCAGTAGGTACTTTGAGATCGTGAATCTTAAATTTTCATCCATCAAAGCTGAAAAAACAACAAATAAAAATGGGATGATACTCATATACATATATAGGTACCTACTTTCAATTTAGTTTTGTTTTTAATGTTAATAATTAGGTATCTTATCAGTGCAATAGTAATTTTTATGCTGCAAGGATTTCATAGAAATTCACCATCCTAGGCCTTGAACTGAGTCAATACAACCGTGATAACTCGGCCTCTGCCACCTATATCAGTCAACTTTCAACCGGCCGACCAAAAAGACCTTCCCACCCACAAACATAGGGAAATCGTGTTTCCAAGAGGAAATTTTTTGTGTCATTCCCGTTACTCAATCGAAAATTACGTTCAGGCGAACAGGTAGGTTACGTATAACTTTTTCATTCGATTTCCGATGCAAAAAAGAAAAAAAAACTCTTCCGTCCAGGTTCTCTCACTATATAGATACACTTGTCCAACGTGGAAAAGGTAATCTAAGTATAAGTATGCATATAATATATAGTTGGCGAGGAATCTCAGAGTTTGTGCATTCATTGGCACGGGACGACTGTGCGGAGGAGGTATAAGTTTACTGCTATAGATCTAGGATGCTGTGCATAAATTAATGTTCGCCATCCTGACATGGCTAATTTTTTTTTTATACCTAATTTGATTTGGTGACTTTTAAGCTGTGTGGCAATGTCCCAAACCCTTAACGCCAGATAAAGTTTAAATCTGGTTGTTGCAGAAAAAAATAAATAATACGAAAAAAATTAGCTTAAGGCAAAAGAAAGGTAAAAATATTATATAGGGTTGCCATCAGAGTTTCTCATTTATACGTTATCTTTTTTATGGATATTTTTTTAGTACGCCATCTAAGGATCTTTTGATTCTATATATACTCGACTGCTTGTCGATATTAAATAAAAATTCAAATCAGCCTGATATTTTTTTTTTTTTTGCAAGATTATAGGTACCTAATTTATTTCGACAAAGCAGGACTGTCTGAATAAAAGTTTAATTTCTTAAAACTTGTTGTATAGTATTTTACAAAAAAGCCGGAAAAAAAAATTTCTATGTGAGATAAGATTTTTTTTTTTCAAAATTTTATTCCAAGAAACAATAAAAGGCACGCCTGGGTCGCACAAACCTGCTCTTGTTTCAAGTTACCAAGAGCTTAAAAGAACCTGTCACGATATTATTTTGAATAAAATTATTTCTTAATTTTTTTCAAATAATTGAATAAGAAATAATTTTAAAAATATAATAAATCCAAATTTCTTTGAAAGTCACTTTATAACAAACGAGTGTTTTCCGAGAAAATCTTGGTAAGCCAGTAATTATTAAATATTACAATATATTTAAATTTATTTTTTTTTTTTTCAAAATCGTAGGTCCAGTTTTCGAAAAAAAACGATTTTTTTCAAAACAACTTTTTTATTTTTTTGAAAATTTTTGAGAATGCCAATTTTAACTAATTAATAATTCTCACCCGAAAAAATAAATTTCAAAAAGGATTCATGAATCAATTTTCAAAAAAAAAAAAATTTGTTCAGTTAATCTAATTTTTTTAAGGAACGTCATTAAAAAATTAAGTACGCCATTATTGTTTGTTTATCTAATACATATTTTTAAAAATCCACAAAAAAGTTATATGACAGGTACCGTTAAAACTGTTCCTAAAGAAATATTGTTCATGCCATCTGAAAGGCTTTTAGTTTAGTATCACTTATGTCAAATTTTATTTAAATCGTTAGAGCCGTTAGTTTGAGGCCTAGAACAAAAATTCAAAAAAACCCTCTAACTGTCACCCTTATAATCGTGTATACCGAGTTTTAGGGATATTGGTCCAACCGTTTAGGCTGCATGTGCGAATGACAGACAGACAGACTGATAGACTGACAGACAGAATTGATAGACCCACTTTTTTTGACTTCGCTATCATCGTAATGTTTGATTTATATCTAAAAACTTTTTTTTTTGCACAAATTCATAACTTGCCTTATAGTACCTATAATCGAAAGTAAAAAAACATCCCCATCAAGTTCACTCAATTTAATTATTAAAAAAGTAATAGTGTAATCGAGGATATATGGGCACCCTATAACTTTACATAATATGACTTTTTGTTAAATGAAACTGAATAATAGCCAGCACCATAAATGGATTTTAGAAGATGGGTTATTGGTTTGCTATTATATAAAAGCCATAGCCATCATAAAATTCGTAGGAGGACCGAAACAAAAGTATAGGTATGATATGATAGTAACGGATGATTTTTTAAGAGGTTTAGAACTTTAAAAAAAAAAAAAACACAAAAAATTCGAAAAAATGAATGAAATAACGGGTGATTTTTTAGCTGGTTTGGTTTTGGCAACACTGGTTTTGACAGCTGAAGTGGGTTTAGTACCTTGTGTCACTGTCAAACAGCTTCAGTTTGGTTTGCAATTTAACCATGGATCGTCTTACAAATGAACAACGCTTGCAAATTATTGAATTTTACTATCAAAATTCGTGCTCGGTTCGAAATGTTCATCGCGCGCTGCTTCCATTTTATGATCGGCATTCTCGACCTTCTGAGCAGTCTATTCGGAAGATTGTGACCAAATTTCGCACCAAATTTACTTTGTTGGACATTAAACCACCAACACGTTTACGTACTGTGCGTAGTGAAGAAAATATTGCGGCGTATCAGCTAGTGTGACAGAAGACCGCGAAATGTCGATTCGGCGCCGTTCCCAGCAGTTAGGCCTTTGTTACAGCACTACGTGGAAAATTTTGCGGAAGGATTTGGGCGTAAAGCCTTTTAAGATATAGCTGGTGCAAGAACTAAAGCCAGCCGACCTACTACAACGCCGAATTTTTGGTGAATGGGCTCTTGGAAAGCTGGCCGAGGATCCGCTTTTTTATCGAAAAATTGTGTTTAGCGATGAGGCTCATTTTTGGTTAAATGGGTACGTAAATAAGCAAAATTGCCGCATTTGGAGTGAAGATCAGCCAGAAGCATTGCAACAGCTACCAATGCATCCCGAAAAAGCCACTGTTTGGTGCGGTTTATGGGCCGGCGGCATTATTGGGCCATATTTCTTCAAAGATGATGCGAATCGCAGCGTTACTGTCAATGGTGAACGCTACCGAGCGATGATAACAAACTTTTTTTTGCCCGAAATGGAAGTTCTTGACTTGCATGATATGTGGTTTCAACAAGACGGTGCCACATGCCACACAGCACGCGAAACAATGGCGCAATTGCGAGGCGAGTTTGGTGAACAGTTAATTTCACGTTTCGGCCCGGTCAATTGGCCGCCTAGATCGTGCGATTTGACACCATTAGACTATTTTTTGTGGGGGTATGTCAAGGCTAATGTCTATAGGAACAAGCCCGCTTCGATTGACGCACTGGAAGCCAACATCCATGCATTCATTCGTGAGATACCGGCCGATATGTGTGAAAGAGTATGCCAAAATTGGACTCAGCGGATGGGCTACCTGAGACGCAGCCGCGGTCAACATTTGCATGAAATTATCTTTAAACATTAAATTGCAAGGTTCAAACTATCGATTCAAATAAATATTACTAACATACAGGTTTCCTGTTAAGACTTGACATTTTATTGAAAGACTTAAAAACTGCTCACGTATAATAGCGACTGAATGAGGAGTTTCAATATATTTCTTTACAAATGCTTTTAAATACAGAAAAAATGTTATTGAAGTATTGCTCCTCAAGTGAAACAACTCTTTTGTTAATGTTTTTTTGACATTTTCTTTTTATTTTTGATAAAATTAACGAAAATGGGATGCATAGCTATAAGGCGTGTTTCGGCGTGAATTTTTACGCACTACGCAGCATACTTACTATAACCCCCAGTTTCACAGTGAAAGTTTAAACTTCAGTTCAACTGAACGTTAAACGGTGTTTAAATTTTTTGTTTAACTCGTCCGGTTTCACAGTGAAATCCGAACTTCAGTTCAGTTGGACGTCCGTCGTTTAATAAGTTTTTATGAAAAGAAGATTTAGTTTGTCTCATGTTTGCAATAAATATAAAGTTTTCCTCTTCGCTTATCTTTAAAATCTTTTTCACAAGCAACGTTGTAAATAAATTTTCTTGAAACTAAATGACACTTGGAGAGTGGTTCAAGAAGCTGAATTGAAGTTTAAACGGCAGAATACTTTTGTTTAGCTTAAACTGCAAATTGAACGTTGTTCAAGGTTTAAACGAAACTGTGAACCCAAATAAATTGTTGAACTGCAATTTAAACTAAAAGTGAAGTTTAAACGTTGACTGTGAAACTGGAGGTAAGCGGCTAAGTTCACTTTTAACCTCGCTTTTAAAATTTTTTTTTTAATTTTGAAAATTACGATGTACAGATAGATGGTTTGGAGAAAAATATTCGTACTTGAAAAATTTTTGTGGTTGCAATTTTTGTTTTGTTGCAGTGGTTTTTCATATTTTTGGTCAAATCAAACTCCCTCTTGTCGCAACGCTCGAATTTTCGTCTTCTGATTTGTGAATAGGTGTGATAATATGACAACAGGACACGTTGCTCTCAATTTTGGGAAATGTCACTGGTTACAATTCGAACATAATATTTCAAAAATGTTAGTTTTGACGGTGAAAGTAAACATTTTCAAAATCTATGAATTTCACGCTCGACAGAAGAAACCTTCGACTCAACCATAGGTGAAAGACACACTGCAAAAACAGTTATCTGCGAAACCGACACAATTTGTTAATATTATTAAAATGAATTTTTTAATTGGGTTTTTAAGTAAAATAATGGCTAGATCAAAATCGTTACCTATGTAAGTTCAGCCTTGTAGTGGTTTTGGGGCTTTTTTTTCAATAAACTTTGTGAGCCTTTTTGGAATTTGGTAAAAATTCCATTCATATTAAATGGAATATGCATTTGGAGGTCTGAGAAAAGAGCCATGAAGGAAAAATAAACCGGATTTGTTAATTGGAGTTACTTGGTGTTTACATTATATATACTTTTACATAATTCATTCCATTGATACATCGCACATTTTCATATTTTTTTTTTTTTTGTTTAAAAACAAAGTAGGTACCTGCCTTTGTTATGTATGAATCAAATTGAAAAAAAATATACCTAAACAAACGCTTACTATGTAAAATATTTATTTCTTTAATTGTTTCATAACGAAAAATCAACAAAGCGTCATCCACTTTTGTTTACTCCAGTGAAAATGGATTTCCTTAAATTTATTTTTGTTTTTCCTTTGAGAAATAACTTAAAAACCATCACATCCTTCAGACAAATTGTGTCATTTATTTTGGAAGTATTTTTATATTCTTCTTTTCAATTTCTTTTGTTTCGTATAACTTCTTACGATGATAATATGAAAGCACAAAAAGTATCTAAATGGTTGTCTTGCAGTGACGCTTGTAGGTGTGGTAAAATGAATTCATGTTTGTGGGTTGTATACCTACATATACATACATAGTTTGCAGAACCAGAGGCTAAAGATACCTACTTTTATTTTGTGTGGTTTTTATCACTTTTATTTTTGGTTGGTCGTATAAATTCGTTTCGTAGAAATTTAAAAATGATTTCAGGTGCATTCTTGCACACAAAGAAAAGTTGCGACGTGAAACTTATTTATATTTAAATTAAGAAAAAAGTTTTTTTTACGTTTTCCAAAGCTATTTGCAATTAACATAATTTAGGAACATATACATACATAATTATAAAGAGACATACTATTCACATTTAAAAAAATACTAAACGAACTATACATACCTACATATAATGTGCGTAAATGTACTTATAACTTATAAATTATAAAGATTATTTTTCTTACAAGTTTCGGATACCTAATGCATTATTCTTGTACCTTATCAAATGATTGAAACAAAATAAACTTTTTAGAACTAAAATAATCTTGCTGAGCCTAGTGGGCAAAAATTATGTTTCAATTTTTTTAGTTTGATTTAAGTATTAAACTGCTTGATGTCTCAAAAAATTGCTAATAGTGTTATGTTAGTTCTCAACCGTGTTATGTTAGTTTCTCAACCTATTATGTATTTCCCGATCATCCTTAAGTTTTTTTTTTGTTAACATAATGGTCTCATTTGGTACCCAAATTACCACCAAAGAAAAAATATAAAAAATTTTTTTTTTGCTTGTCTGATAATGAGAATATAAATATTCTCCGAAACTTAAACTTAAAATTAAAATTAAATTAAATTTGTACGAGAAAAAAAAGATTTAATTTTTCCTTTGTTTTAAATAATTTTATTTCGAGATAGGTTCTTGAAATTTTTAATTTTTAATTTTTCAATTCAAGAATAATACCTAATACTTGCTTAACGTTAACACCTGCATTATTAAATTAAAAAACAATTTTTTTTTAAATGGCTCCAACTAGAAAAAAAAAATGCAAAAAAAAAGCTTATAACGGTAGGTATCTCCCATAAAACCATTATTTTTACTGGAGATAACAAACAAACATGGCATTACGATGATAGAGAAGATAAAAATGGTCTGTATGTCTGTATGTATTGACACCTACAGCCCAAACGGTTGGACCGATTTTTTCCAAACTTGGTTCAATGTGTTCTTATGATAAAGTGCCCAGACGATTTTTTACTTCCGATTATAGGTACTATAGTTTATAAGGCAAGTTATGCATTCGAGCAAAAAAAATTGAAATAACAATCAAACATGACATTACGATGATAGCGAAAACGAAAAAAGTGGGTCTGGAAATTATGTCTGTCTGTCTGTCTGTATGCCAGTCTGTATGTATCAGCACATACAGCCTAAACGGCTAAACCGAATTACTTCAAATTTCGTACGTAAGGTTTGTTGACCATTCCTTAGAGGAGAAATTGAATTTTTTTTAAGCTCAAAAAATAACGGTAGGTACCTGCCATATAACGTTTTTGAAAAGCTTAATTTTTTCGAAAACGGCTCCAACGATTTTCTTGAAAAAAATTACTGATGGTTTCTGTCTGATTTAGTTTTGTTAAATCGCAAAAAATTGGCACAATATTATTTGTAAAAATTGGCAAGCCTGTTGACGGTACCTCTAAAAGAACCGTTATTTTTTTCTTGTGCTATCTCAGGAACGGGTTAATCGATTTCAACCCAAATTTTTTTTTTAGATGACCAGAACAAAATTCAATACCAACATTTTGCAAAAAAGCTTAATTTTAGTTTTAATTAATTTTACAATTAATTTTTTTTAATTTATTTTTCGTTTTATTTCGATTATATTAAAAAAAAATATTAAATTTAATTTTATTTTCGTGGCAACTTGCCAAAAGAACAAGTACGTGCAAGCCAGTCGTGCACCACAAGAACAAGTTCGTGCGACCCAGTCGTGCACTTTATTCATTTTTATCCTAGGTCTTAAAATAACGGTACCTACCACATAAGCGTAACCGATAATTCCATTTTTTTTTTCGAAAAAATACGATCGATTTTAGTCAAATTTTTTACGAGTGATTTGTTTTCAATGGGTATGTATTTCCTTGCAATTTTATTTCAAAGTCAACTTATTAACGGTATTTGTCATAGAACCGTTTTTTATTGCAGCAACTATCTTTTGAACGAGTTCACCGATTTTGACAAAATTTAATATTTTAAATTTACTGCTTTCCTTAAATAATACTGGAAATACAAATATTCAAAAAGTTTTTTTTTTTTTTGTAAAGAACCAATTTGGAAAAAAATACGAACAATTTCGAAAAAAAAAATCATGTAATTGATTTGATGATGTCTATGTTGATGCCTTTCGTATAAATATATTTTTACATTTGGTTTTAGAATTAAAAAAAAAAAAACATTTAAAAATAGCAATCTAATTGATTGCTACAAGAGCAAGTTTATGCGACCCAGTTGTGCCCTTTGGAACACCTCGTTAAGGGTCGGCAATTATGTGGTGGCCCAAATAATATTTGTCGAAAACCCTATGATATTCCTCATATCTATTAGCATGCTTTGCCAAAAATTGTATTTTGAAATAAGGCCTTTCGTTTAGAAGGGCCGTTTAAATTCATATTACCCTCTATTTTTTTTTTAGATTTTGTTATTGAGTTATTTTAATTATTTTGCCACAAAAGTAAATTAGCGCGACTTCTTTCCTATTTTCTTTTGAAGTCAATTAAAAATTCGAAGCTTATTGGAAGAGCTTTTTGCAATTATGTACTACAAATCACATTTTATTTAAATTTAGGAATTTTAAAAAATAAAATAAAAAGACTTCATTCTGGTGAACGGGTTTGTTAAGAACGCCACAAGTGGGGCTGTGGCTCATTTTTATATCGACTAATGACCAACTTAACTAAAAGAACAACGAAAATAATAGAAAAGGATTGGAAAGCTAAAAAAGAAATATCTAATAAGCTTCTCTTGGGAAATCCAATGGATGTTCTTTTCTGTTTACTGTGATAGAATAGCACTGTCAGTCAGAAATAAGATGGATCCTAATTTGAACAAAAACGAAAAAAAAAAAAAACAGCAAACCAAACGAACAAACGACCCAGATTTTTTTTCTATTTGGTGCTACATATGTTGATAAACATACCTTCATATATGTATGTATATAGATTCGAAACAGCTTATCTGCTACTTTTGATTTAAGTATTTGAAACACAAAATTTGTTCTATTGGTACACTTTTATTTAAGTGCACTAAAAACCATGTCCATCAATTTAGCGAAAAAACTTTGGAAAAAAAATCCCTAACATAACGGGAATTTTCTTCTTTTTGACCTTTAATTGGTTGTGGAATTTAAAATTTTGCCGCCCTTTTTGTTTTTTTTTTAAGCATGTGTTTCCCTAACTTGAGTCAAGATAGCGAGACAACTTTACTAAAAATGACACCATCGGAAAGTAACTAGGTTGTAAATTTTTCCCCTTTTTGCCGTTAATAAGTTGTGAAAGAAATAAAATTATAGCTCTTTTTTTTTCTTTAAAAAAATTAATTTTAATTTTTTTAATACATATATGTGTTTCGCTAACACATATAACGCTTGACGTCAAGTTAGCAAAACAACTTCACTAACAATAACACTATCAAAATATGATAAGGTGCTGAATTGCCGCTGTTGTTGTAAATGAAAATAATTTGCCGCTCTTTTTTTTATAAAAAAAAATTAATTAAAAAAAAAAAAAACACTATCAAAAAATTTACCGCTTTTTTTTTTTTTGCCGCTTATTAGCTGTGAAATAAAATAATTTGCCGCTCTTTTTTTTATAAAAAAGAATTAGTTTAAAAAAAAACTTAGGTATTTTTCTTTAACTTGATGCCCAAAAAGTTATAAGGTGTGGAAGAAAAAAACTTGCGCTTTTCCATTATGGAACATTGAATCCATAAAAAACTATGTGTATAGGAAAACCTCACTAAAAAGTGATTTATCGCTAAGAAATTTATTTTTTTAAGAGAAAGTAATAATAACCTTGAATTAAATAAATATTTTGTCTTTAATTATGATTTTCTTGAATATATAATTTTTTTCCTTCCTTCATCAATTCGAATTTTTGTTTTTGATCATCATAAACAATCCAGTTTCCGTTTCTTTTTATTACTGCTGTATAATGACCAAGTGAGGTAGACTGTCTGGTCATTGCTGTTGAAATTTGCGGTTAAGATACACAAAAATTCGTTAAAAATGTTGTCATTTAAGTGACAAAATAATTGGATATTTTAATTTTCATTAAAGTGTGTTCAGACCAAAGATAACATTTCAAGAAACACTGTTTAAACAAAAGTTTCGGATATTTTTCCGATAATTAAAAAAAAAAACTTCTTAAATTTTTTTAGAAAGTCGACGGTTGACAAAACATTCTTGAAAGGCTTATAAAATATTTTTTGTTTGCCATTTTGTTATTCATGTGACATTTTCAGATTATATACTTAATTTTTCTCCTGTGCCATTTAAAAAATATTGAAAGTTTCCCATCGCGAATAGGAAACAGAGAAACATTTCACAGAAAAATGTTTATTAACTTCCCAGACCAAAACTTTTTTTAATAAATGGTTTTTAAAGTCTTTCTGTAATGTTTCTTTGGTGTGAATATATTGTTTCTGATTTATTAGTGATTCGTAAGATGTTGTTTTAAAAGGTACCTACTATATAAATAAACGATTTAAATTGTTTTCAAATATTGTTGTTGCTGTTTTCTAATTCAGCCTTACAACATAGTTGTACCTGGAATTTTATTTATTTGTTTTTATTTTCTATAATTACTAAGATAGCATAATTTTATGCAAATATGACAGATAAAAATGGAATTTGAATCAGTTAAGCGGATCCGACTGTTTACATAGTCCCAAATACAGAAGGGATTTACCAAACATCCCAGCATACATGAAACACATTATTTATACATTTATATATATTTTTTTATCTTGTTGATTGAAGGATGACATGAGACGTTGGAAGTGCATTGTATCCTTTGAAAGAATTGCCTCTATTAGTAGTTGCCAAATGTACCGATAACGATGAAAAGTGCAACGTCCTATGCCCTTCATGACATGGATGTTTTGTTTCTATTTTATATGTATGAATTTAAGATTCAATTATTTATTTCTCAAAAACATCCCCAGTGTAATAATTTTTTTCCAAGTGAAACATCTTCTTAAGTAAAACGTTGATAATACTAAGAAACCTCTCTAAAATAGAGTTCTCCGCAATATTACAGTGCTTATCCATGTGATACCAAATAAAAATGTCAATTGATGTTCATTATCGGGCTAAAGAAGGATATTTATATGGAAGGAGAATGCGCCGAAGAAATTTATGTGCGTTTCTTTTTTAATGTTCTTTCTACATTCTTTATGCAGGCGTTAAGTGAATAAATTAGATGGGTTAAGAAAAATAAGATAAAGATTAAGCCATTAAATTTGAAAAAAGGATTTTTATTTTTTTAACAAAGTTAAAATGAAGATGAAGAGGTAATGTTATAAAATACCTTTTTAAGATTTTTAAAGCTTTAATGTATAAAAAAGAATCATATAAAGATATCAAATAAAATTAATTGCCTTCTGACTTGTTCGCCAGAACTAAGTATACCTGCCTATAGCAGCAAGTGGTATAATTTAAAGTTAATTTAAACTTGCTGTAGTTATGCTTGGCAACAAATTTAACACAAAATATCTAATCACGGTCATGGTTTGGAACCAACTGAAACAAAGTTAGCTGCAGCTTTGAACAAGAATGGGAAAGAACATTGGAAAAAAGGATTTGGCGAATTTTACTTCAATGATGTTATATCAAGTCAAACGAAAAAAAGAAAACGTCGAAATATTTTTTATTTATAAATAATTTTTATAGCCCGGGATTTCTCGACCATATTTTTTTTTTATTGATCCAATCCCTACAACAATAATCATCTTAATTTTCTGATAATTATATGAATATCGGTTTAGTCCTTTGAAATCAATTCTTATTTTATTTTTCAATGACGATCGAATTGAATATTTTGTTTTAACTCCTCACTCATTTTTTTCTAAAAGTATTTGTGACAGTTTTTTAAGTTTCAAGAAACCTAAACAGTTTTTTAAGTTTAAAGAAACCTAAAGAAATATATATTTTTAATTAAAAAAAAAACACAGAAAAGTTTTAAAATTGAAGACTTTCTATTTGAACAAAAAACTAAGCAATATTTTGGTAGTTTTTTTTTTATTTATTTCTGCAAGATCCTCAATTTTTCTGTCTGTGTCGTATCGACAGCTAAGCAGGCCTAAGCAGATGGACCGATTTTCTCTGAACTTAGTAAAAAGTATTCTTTGAGTACATAATATGCCCCGACAATTTTACTTATATTTTTCTTAAGTCTAAAAATAACCTATTACAAGCATTAATGATAATTCCATATTTCTTTAAAAAATTACGACCGATTTCCATAAAATTGTATGTGAGTGATTTGCTGCCAATGGTGATTCCCGTACTCTAATTTCTTTTTTTTTTCGAAGTAGTTTTTTTTAACTGTAGGTAGGTACCCAAAGAACGGTATTTTTCTTTTTTGATAGCGATTTTTTTTTTAACGGATTTCCAATTTTAACGAAATTTAGCAGGTATCTATTGTAAGAGTTCTGAAAAAAAGTGCAATAAAAAATTCTTTTCTAAAATGTTTGTTTTTGAATTGAATTAATTTATCTCACAAAAATCCCATTAATTTTAATTACATTTTATATTAGTGCTTTATTGTCAACGGCAATAATAGTCAACCAATTTCCCAGTTGTTAAAACATTAATGTGCAGATCCGTGTGACCCTGTGGTCCCCCAGTCGTTATTTGAAGTATACAAAAAAAAACAGTTTTGTCTTTCAAACCACCGATAAAATTTTTTTCCACTACAATCAACTACAATCGATTCCGAAGCCGACAAAAACAAGTTCACATAGCTATAGTATCGGTGAATAAAGGAAATTTTTAAATATTTTTCTAAGTATTTTATTTTGTTTCAAATGAAATTTAGGTACCTATTATATTTTTGAAAACGGTTTTTGGTAAAATAGGTTAAAATGACGTACTATGTTTAAACTACTTTTTTTCAAAATTGTATGTAATTAATTATTATTTTTATTTTCAAAATTTCAATCTATTATTAATTTTTGGTCAAAAATTAATTGTTTTTAACCAGATTAACCAGATTTCACCTTTTTTTTTTTAAGTGCTTTTAGTATTTTCTTAATTTCTCAAAAACTAGGATACATTTTGGCATCCGGTTTTCTGTTATTGACTAAAAATTAATAACAGCATTGAATTTTGAAAATAAAAATAATAGTTAACTACATAAAATTTTGAAAAAAATTAATTTAAATTTTTTTTTTCAAAATTTTGAGTTTGAAAATTAATTTTTTTAAAACTGTTGACTTAAACAACTTAATTTAAAAATAAAATAAAAGAGTAGTTTTCTGGCTTTCCAAAAAAATATAACAAAGCTATCACTCACCGTTGTTTTTAAATAATTTTTTTCTGATTTAAGTAAATTTTTTATAAAATTGCCCCTCCCGCCTAAACGGGCGGAAATAGACCCACCTCTCATACGATTTTTTTCTTGTCTTAACCTACACGCTCAAGCTTTTTGGTGCACCTTAAACCAATCACCCTGTATAAACTTCAAAATGATGTTTATTCATATTATTTTTCATTAATATTACAAATTACAATTTGTTTCTCTAGTTTTTTATACAAAGTTTCAAAAACTTCATTGCCACTTGAAACTGTATATACATACATAGTTCCTAAGAAAATGTCATCATCTTTACCTTCTTTGTCCTATTAAATTATTTGTTTCCTTATGTAAGATTCCAATCCAAAAACCACCAATGCCAAACTTGTAAAATTTACGCTTGCAAAGTTCCAATTTATTACCAACATTAATATGATGACTACACAATTTCCAGTAGCCTCCTAGTAAATCATCATTTATTTACGTAATTTGCGTGACACTTTATTTCAAAATAAGTAGAAATAAAAAGAAATGAGGAATCATAGTCCCTGGAATATTTAAGTGTGAGGAAGAAAAGTTGATTGCTAAAGAAGAAGTTTTATTACTGTATTTAGTATGCTATTTTTCGGGGGAGTTCTTCTTTTCTTGTGTTTAACACTATGGTTTGGTTGGTTGGATGTTTTTCAATATTATTTGGTATTGTCATGCAAGAATTTGTGATGAGTGGTATGTTGCTTTTGCACAAAAGATTATAGGAAAACATTAGATTCATGACATCCAGAACATATGGAATAATATTTTACTGTGTATGATATGCGAAGAGAATTGCTATTGTTTTATACATCCATCATTTGTATAATCTTGGAAAAAGAATACAATGAGATGACTAAATCATATTATAGGCATTATTTTCTATTAGTGTTAGGGTAGTTATTTATCCTTCGTGAAGATGCCTACATCTGTATATATATATACACTTTTGATCGAACCTTTCTGTTGAGTGTTTATAAATGTTGATGATTATGGTAATAAATAACTTGTATCTATTTATCATTTGAAAGAAGAAAAATACAAAGATTGAAAACGATAAACAATTACCTCGAGGTGGAGAATGTAACAAATTACTAACTTGTTTGAAAAAATAACTCCCTAAACTTTGGGGAACATTTTTAAACCAGGGAATTAGAGAATGGATTTTTTAAGTTACTAAATATAGTGGGAAATGTTGAAAGAACACCTTTGAAACTTTGTGTGAATGGAGACTGTCTAGCAGTCTGTCTGCTCAACTGTTTACCTCTACTTAACATCTCTAGAAATAAAATGGTTCCGAAATAAAACTTCGTGAGATATATATAATGGATAGGATAAAATGTGAACTACACTTTTAATACAAATGCCATCAAGTGGTACACTGATGATTGATCCAAGAATTTTTGGGTCTAGAGACAAAATATGTTCTACACGCTATAAAAATATGTGAACAAATTAATTACCATAGAAATGTCTATGCGAGGATCTGAAAACTAATAAATTCCATGTTCAAAGTCATCGCAATGTTTACACCTTTCCCCTACCCCCAATATCCACCCGTAAGATAAATATATTTTTGTGAAATCTACCAAAGGTTTATAGATATACATACCACTATACTTCTCTTCTTATTGAGATTGAAAGTGGCTGCAAACTATAGACACAACGACACAATAAGTCTCTTGTCCTTCTTTAAAAAAAAAATCGTTTACTTTGTGTTGACAAAGTTATGGAGAAAAAGCTGTCCTTTATTGCGAATCTCCATTTAATTTCTTTTTTTTTTATTTTAATGTAGGACCATTCACAAAGCTGTATATTGGATCTTCGGATCAAATCATGTCCCACTTTATTAAAATTTTGTGCACTTTTCACGTCCACCGACTAACAGACGCCAAAATGCTTTTATTATCATTTTTTTTAATAAACAAAAATAGAATCGCATCTAGGCCAAAAATCGTTCCGACAACTCGTGAGTGACTGAATATGAGATGCATTAAGCTTTGAAACTTTGTTTAGCGCTTTCCTAATTGCAATTTATGTATACAAACTAGCAGTAGGTATAGATAGGTATATTGGATTTAATATTTTTAGAATTCAATTAAGAAATCGTTCTATTGCAACGTAGAAGTGCGAATGCTGCTGTTGGCGTTGTGCA
Organism: Baccha elongata; assembly: GCA_951217065.1. Taxonomy (NCBI): domain Eukaryota; kingdom Metazoa; phylum Arthropoda; class Insecta; order Diptera; family Syrphidae; genus Baccha; species Baccha elongata. The sequence continues at coordinate 21,930,100 of OX578272.1, read as the reverse complement.
CAAATAGCCGGCAGCAATCTAAAATGATGTGTATTAAATGTCAACATACAAAAATCATAGAATGTTTATTATTTTATTTTGTTTTCTTACAGTTCTTATGTATAAACTATGCAATCTTTAATTTTAAGAAAATTTGGAGCTAAAACAGAAAAGTGAACAAAAAAGTAGGTAGGTACCTAATTTTTATCAAAGTAAGCTAATTTATTGGACATTTCTTGTCAGGAGCAAATCCTAACACCCGCCAGGGCAAATTATATGTGGGGATTCAGATTTGCTCATTTAGAGTTGTTCTGGTTTAAAAAACAAAACAAGAACAAAATGAGATCGTAAAACATTTCAGTATAGCATTCATTAACCAATAAATACTAACAAGTAAATGTTGTTAAATCTTTTTATAATTTAGAGTCAGTAGATATGTACCTAGATGTTGAAAAATTGTGTACAAAAACCTAAACCTGGTTTCAAGTCTGAAATCTCCAATATAAATGCTGGTGTGCCCCAGGGCTCCGTTTTGTCTCCGACTCTCTTCTTAATTTTTATTAATGATCTTTTGTCTGAAACTTCTAATCTACTAAATAGTTTCGCTGACGACAGCACCCTCAGCTTTTCATATTCGTTTCCAGATTCACAACCCAGCTCTTCGATTGTGGAACTGGAACAGCGTATGATAAGCTCATTAAATTCCTATCTTGACGGCATTGTTCAATGGGGAATTAACAACCGCGTGGAATTTAATGCTTCTAAGACTCAATGTTGTCTTTTGTCGTTTAAGCGTAACATACCCCTTATGCCACTATCTATACACACATTCTCGGTATGTGTGTTACCATTCACCTTCTACCTATATGATGTCGCCAAAAACCCTGCGAAATGCTTAGGTTTCTTACGACGATGCAAGAAATTTTTTTCTCCCAATGATCTGGCTGGCGTATATTCGTCCAAAACTAGAGTACAATTCTCATGTCTGGGCAGGAGCTCCTGTAACTTATTTGAATCTCGTAGATCGAATTCAGAAAAGAGCCCTAAAAATGATAGGGGACAGGATTATAACGGAAACATTTGTGTCACTTGAACACCGCCGAAATGTTTCTTGCCTCTCCTTATTTTATCGTTTTTTTTATAAAGAGTAATCCGCCGAAATAGCCAGTTGCGTTCCTCCCCTGAAACAATTCAACCGCAATACTCGTACTGCAAGGAATACCCATGAGTTCACCCTTGAGCCCAACTTCGGACGAACAGTTAAGTACAGAGATTCTTTTTTTAGCCGCAATACACAAATGTGGAATGCTTTACCCGGCTCTGTTTTTCCCCTCCATTTTAATCTTCAAGCATTCAAAACCAATGTGCATCGGTATCTCCTTTCAACCCCTATCCAATTTACCTAAACGCTCGTACTGTGTTAATCATATGAAGGGTATTCATAATCTCTTGAGTGCGCGCAAAATATAAAAAAAAAAATTCCTGTCAGTTTCTGTATAGAAAATCTTTTGATTTAAGTTTTGTAGGCGCTCATTTGTTAATACCAAAGTTTGTCCAATTGCATTTCTAGCTGAACGTTTTCTTGGCTGGATGCTTTAAGGAACGCAAACGCAAAGTTTAAAATGTTGGTTTATTTTTATTCACTTTTTTTTTGTTTGATGAGGATTGCTAATCAAGAAATCAATTAAGAATCCTTTGAAATAAAAAAGAATGTGTCTCTTATTGTTTTTCTTTCGAAAAAATCTCGGAATAATGATTTACGAATACTTACAAAACTCCAAATAGGTCTACTCTACTTATACTTAAAAAGAATTCCTACCTAGTTAATAAATTAGGTAAATTAGGTTCTCTTGCTCTTTGAACAAATATACCTAAATCTCTTTGGCGTATTTAAAGGTGGCAACTTTGTTGTTGGTATTTTGACCCATATGCTTTAGGAAAATCACTGATTAGCTCCTCTACCAGTTAATGGACTCAGTTGTTTTTCCATCAATAGACTGCCATTCCAAGCACGCCTCAGATATTCTCAAAGAAATAAAGATAGCGGACTAACCATAAGTGTATAAGTGTATAGGGTGTTTAGAGGGACCTCTTGAATATACTACAAAACTCTATTCTCAATGTGGTGACGAGCTTTTTCTGGTATTAAGATACAAATTTTTTCGGAAATACTTGGAGCAAATGGTCTAACGAGTTCTTCCAAAACATCTTTCTTACTCGCCTCTGTTGTTAAGGGCCAATTTTAAACGACTGATTGTTGAAAGAATAAAAACACCGTAATTCGATTTACTTCTTACAAATGTCTTTATTAGTACTTTCTCGTTCTATGTCCTAGGCGCACTAACTAACTTCTAATTTTGAAAGGCTTGGTTATGATGGAAATGGAAAGTAGGAAAGGGAGTGGGACTTAGAAGGGATTTGCGAAGTATAAGTTTCGGGAATTTTGTCTGTTTTACACTTGTAACTCCACGAGGGCTCTCAAAAATATTGCATGAGGGAACCTCCATCACCAGAAATTATAGGAATGATGATGCATTGTGCATATCGGCCACCTAATCGTTTACATACTTTTCGACGCCAGCCATCTGGCTAGACACAAAATCTTTGAACTCATCAGTGAAAAGTACCTACACGAATATATTATAGTCATCCTCAAACTAATTTGTATGGTTACTTGCAAAGACATCAAGCCTTACTCTTTCGGCTTCTAATGAGAAGTGAAGCCTTAACTGGTTAGTATATAGTCTTAATACAGAAATTTTATGTTATCTCCTTACAATTTTGAAGGAAACTCGAACAACCCGCAATTCTAGAACATGTTGAAACAAACCAATGGTTTACCTTCGAAAATCTTTAAGTTCATATACAATAAGTGCATCTTCCTAACAGTCATTCAAAATCCAAGTTTCGAATTTTTGTGTCGACAAATACTGGAGTCAATAATTTAGCTGAACAAAATGTAATGTCTATTAACTTGGAAAACAAATAGCTAACATAACGGGAATTTGCCGCTTTTTTGCAGTTAATTAGTTGTGGAGTTTGAAATTTTGCCGCTCTTTTTGTTTTTTTTTTTAATCCATGTGTTTCGCTAACTTGACGTCAAGTTAGCAAAACAACTTCACTAAAAATAACACTATCAAAAAATTATTAAGTGCTGAACTTGCCGCTTATTACTACTTGGTAAAGAAAATAATTTGCCGCTCTTTTTTTTTATAAAAAAAATTATTTTTTTTAATTCCACGTTGATTCCACAACTAATTAACGGCAAAAAAGCGACAAATTCCCGTTATGTTAGCGATTTTTTTTTTCAAAAGCGTTTCGCTAAGTTGATGGACATCAAAATGTACCTACTCACATAATTATAGTTAAGTCTCTGAATTCGCAAAAAATCGGTTTACAATTAATATTTTAAGTATTTTATTTAGTTTACATTTGAATCAAAAATTGATTGGGTTCCGATGGTCACTTAAACCTTTATATCACTAATAAATCAAAACAGTTTGTCTTTTTGAATGTCAATCGCAACTATGTACATATGAACGTACATACAGCTGCCTTTAAGATAATAAACTTTAGTTAAACACCCATAAATACACGCGATTCCTGAGTACCTATTACTTGTTATTATTTCGTAACGTTGGCAAAGAATCTATAATGTATATACAGACAGACCAGGAACGTAATAAATCTTTAAACCTTCCCTTGGTTCTTGTTGGAATGCTGCTGTCAAGCTAATAGTATTGTTTTCCAGTAGTCAGTTTCGAAATTGAAAAGGCAGAGGCCAGTGGCCACAATGCAATCATCACTAATATAAGTACCAACATAAATGATATCTATAGCATTGGAACTGTTCATGGTCATATATTTTTATAGGTACTTATGTATACATATAGATAGAGGAAACAATAGTCATATAGTTCCATATACATATAACCCATTTCGGAATGTAGTTTCCTCCATATAGTTGAAGTCCTTCCACGAGAGATTATTACTAGCAGCGTGTGTTTTGTGTTTGTTGCAAAACGTTGGCAAATGCATTCATCATCGACTAGACTGGACAACAAAACACCACTATGAAACCATGGAGTATTGCAGTTTAGTAGGTAGGTATAGCAGCACGACTTTGATAGCAGAATATAATTTTTGAGACACAGACTAGGCAGAGGCAATTTTTCAATATTGTATGATTTATAAAGTCATCAGACATTCCTTGAAGTCGTAAATTATTTTGAAATTCACCCGCCAAAAATGTTATTTCTCATCTCATAACATAACAACGTTTGTTGGAGATTCGATATATTTCAAGAGTATATCAATAATTGTATCTTGGTGTGCCTAACATTTTATACATCCGATTTTTGTGAGGTAAACCGAGAGGTAAACAAAACATTTGTATTTTGCTATTTCTATCGACTTAATACATCTATAATGTTTTTTTATAATAGACAAAACAGACTATTAAAGATTATGTCTTATTTGTACACAATAAATTGAAAATAAATTAAAAAATTGACGCTTTAAAGCTGGGTTACATTCCGATTGCTCGAAAATCAAGAAGTGCTCTTTTAAATGACACATGATTTTCTGGTTTTTTCGCAATGTGACACAGCAAATTATCACACATAGGCTGTGTGAATGATAATATATAGGTATACCGTATACCTACACCAGTTCTTAATGATCATCATAAAACCACTTGAAAAGCTTTGTTTGTTGTTCGCATCGAGAAAAAGTTAAATAGGTTTTGAAAACCTAACCCAGATGTCTTAAAACATCACATACGCAACAATAATGATTTTAATAACTTACATGTCCACGTGTGCATTCAGATTCAATCTCCAAAATTATGAGGGGAGACTTTGCCTCCCGGTAGCACGTTTTCAAAATTGTTTTTTTGTTTTGTTTTGTATAACAGGTTGGGGGTAGCTCACTTGTGCCCCAACAGTTGAGAATGGTAATAGGAGGAGGGCATGCTGCAAATCTCCAGCCTAGCCCCATAACTACCTATAAGATTTGGGGTGGGTGGTAGTTTGGGTGGATGCAAATTTGAGTAGGTATGCAAAGTTTTTTTTATTCCGCAGACTTCCGCATTTATTTGAAGCATGGATTTAGTAAAATTCGAGTGCAGCATTCAAAAAGTAACGGTTGTCAAAGATCAATTATATGTATGATAGGTACCTATTCCATAACATTTATCAACCAAACAAAGTTTCATTGTTATGAATGTCGTTTGATAAATTTTGCATTTATGTATTGTGAATAATTAGCAAAATTCACTTGTTAACAGGCATTTTGGATTACGTTTTCTGTTACTGTTTTAATTTAATTTCGCGTAAAATTAAAGTAAATATCGCTTGTATTTATATTCAGTGAAATAAAATAAGGCTGAGGTTTCCATTATGAACCATATAGCAAAGGGGGCAGAATGAAAACAGTTGACATAAGCGCCCTGGACACACATTATTTAGATGTTACGACGATGGGTGAGTACGCGGGCCGCTCAAGGTATTGTTTAATGAGAAAACTGTTAACCGGGGCGCCTGCGAGGCGACTTAACATACCCTAAGCGGAGCAAGTTTCGTGATCGGGAGTGGACTACAGAGACGGAGTTAAAATCCCTTGATTCCGCGAAGCGGACCACCCAGGTACTATGTTTAATGAGAAAACTGTTAATTGGGGCGCCTGCCAGGCGATAAAAAAATTTCGTTCATTCCCTTAAAAACATTTTTTTTTTGTTTTATTGTTATTTAGGCTGTTTTAAGACAAAAAAAAAAAAGAAATGTTTTGCTCAATGTTCATAATGGAAACCCGCTCCCCTGTTTAAGAAAACCGGCATCACATATTTTTGACAACGATAATTTACCTACCTACGAAGCTAGTCAATAAAACTAGATATCTATAGATCTCAAATCTTGCACTCCCGTTTATCAAAACGTTTGATAATTCTTGACAACGATAATACCGACGGATCAATTTTGTTGACGTCAATATCGTACCTATTGCATATTGATACCTACCTATGTGGGAAGGTACCTACTTATTTCGACATCCAAAGAACTAATAGGGGCCTCTGTCTTTATAATCCAAATAAAAGTAGTAAACAACCCCTACCAGTCTACCTACATATAGCTGTAGTTTCGGAAGTGATGTTGACATATCTTCTATAGATATATATCTTATCTACCTATATACATACGTACGCCCAATCTTCCTACCTTTACCTACTCATTTATACAAAAAGAATTGTAATGCAATGATAACAATTTAGTTATTAAAATATTTGTAGGAGAATAAATAATCTTCAAAGCCAAGCAAACTCACCATTAAATTATAATTCCAAGTTATGCGACAATTAATGTTGACGACTTTTCTTCTTCTTTTTCGATTTAAAATTTCACTGAAGTCCGCTTACAATTACAATTATAACACAAGAGATAGTAGATCTGAACACTAATCACATATTTTTTAAATAAAAAGAAACCGTTTTCATTTAAGCTGCAAGATTGATAGAACCTTGAAAATTTTATACTGCGCACAAAAAGAAGCAATCAAAACACTTAAAAAAAAAAACTTCTTTGATCGGAATGGAAATGGAAAGCTACTATTTAATATTACTCCGAAGACAAAAATAAATTGAACACATTAAAAATATAAACACAAAACAAAATTATTTTACGTTGACCGCGAATATTTAAATGCTATAAGAAATTGCGACCCAGACATTATTTTTCACGAAAAATGGACGACCATCTTGAATACCGGAACGGAACTCCATACTACTATATTAAAATTATCCACACACACGACTACGACTGCGACGAGATCACGAAAATGGCGGCAAAATTTAGGTAGGATGTAGGAACACAAAAAATATTATTTGCAGAAAAAAGCTTAAAATACAACAAACAAAATACAAAAGCCACTTGAAAAACGATCTTTCAACAATAAAGAATAATATTATTGTTTTTTTATGTTGAATTTCACAAAACTATTAACAAAAAATAAAAATTCAATTTAATTCGATCGCGCCCTGGTTACCGAATACCGATTAAATCACGCACCACCTAGGCAGATTCGCACAACCGCACAACGAAGCGACAACACTACTAATTGTAATTACTAATAAACCACATTTGCTTTTCTTTTCTCTTTTTCAATGAACTTGAACGAACATGAATGAATGAACACTTCTGCTGTCTGCTCTGCTCTGTGTCTGTCGTTTCGTTGTTCTCTTTTTGATTTAAGATAATGAACTTCTCTCCTTCTGTTATCCTCGTAGTCATTCATGAAGCAGGAAAGAAAATTGTCTGATTATGATCTAATCCCGGTGGGGGTGGGAAAGGGATCATGATTTATGGAACATATCTATTTAAATTAATTTTATCTTACTGTTAATCATATTTTACACCACACCACTTCTTCAATGATACAAATAAATTGAATACAAATATAAACACAAAAAACATTACTTATGATGGTTAAGCGCGGATATTAAAATGGTAGAAAATTGCGACCGATCAGAAAATTGGGAGGACAACAGGAACAGACTGCGACGAAATCACGAATAAAATAGGTATGGTGGCAAACAATAAAAAAATACATTATTTTGCAAAATCCACTGGAAAAAACGATCTTTAGGCAGCAAAGAACTTTTATTTTATTATTGAATATAAAATTTCGCAAAACTCAACAAATAAATATTAAATATACATAATTTGATCGCGAAAACGAATTGAATAGGTTAATATTTGGCTTTACTTTTGGTGGTCCCTTTTTTAAAATGAACTTGACTTCTGTTTTTCTGTCTATCCTTCCTATCTATTGGTTGCTGCGATGGGTGATGACGATGAGGAAGATAAAAGCAGGTTGCATTCGGTAAAGTGCAATATGGTGAAAAGGGACGACGTGTTACTGTGTCGGGTCGTCCGGCAGTGTCGCTCTCGTCTTACGTCTGGCTGTTAATAAAGTATACGAAGACGAAGGGATGGAAATATAGAAAATAACGTAAGTTTAGTTCGATTTATAATTTTGTGTGTGCTTTTTGCTATGCTATAAAGTGCGCTAAGTTCTTTCGTTTTGCTTTTTTTTTTAGCTTAGTACCTACTGGTTGGTTAAATAATTTGAATTGAGAGGAAGTCGAAGTAAACTTCTGGAACTCTACAAATGTATATAATTACCTACATACCTATCTATTATAATAACTGATTTTATATATTACCTATTATTATTATTTTTTTTTGTCTGGTGTCGCAGTTAAGAGAATTTGTTCATAGTTCCCTATCCCCATATTTTGCTTTGGGCCTGCACTATTTCGATATTTTTTTAATTTTTTCAAAAAGTAAGAGACATTTGTGCACCTGGTTTTCTGATTTTGACTAAATATTAAGTGAGAATTGAATTTCGAAACTAAAAACAATGTAGGTACATTTGCCAGTTATAGAAAATAAAAAAAAAATAGTTTAAAAAACTAAAAATATTTTTTTTTCGAAATTTTGAGTTCGAAAATATTTTTTTTTTAATTATAGAAAAAACATAAAGGATGAGATTACTGGCTCTATGAAAAGGTATAACATGGCATTGTAGGTACACTCAGATTTAAAAACCATAAAAACATTAGTTTTTACGGTTAAATCAGTGGTTTTCTACCATTGATTTTGTCAATAGGGTGGACACCGTTGTTTAAATGGTACATGAACCATCGTTTTAATGGTATGAAATGCATTTAGTTTTAATAGTAGTTTACTATTGCTTCAATAGTACGTATCATTGTTTAGTTCATAGTACGTACTATTTTATCATTGCATTAATAGGGTCATACCATACCATTGGTATGAACCATTGTTATAGACAATTTTCACTGAGTATTTACATAATATAAAAGTTAATATATTTTCAAATTGGTCAACTTACTTACTTTCTTAAGATGGTGCTAAAAGTCAAGCCAGCTCTGTTCCTAGCTAGCCGCTTCCAGTTTTGCACAGCAAGTTGGCTGAGGTCGTTTGCCCGTTAATATCTACATATGTTAACCGATTTTAATTTTCTGTAGTTAATATATGAATAATTAATAAAGAAATCTAAACAAATAATTATAAAAACATATTTAAAATCATTTCCGTAACCACATGGTCATTACTGTAACTTGCAGGTTACGGTAATGATTAAGTCGCAGGTTACGGAAATGATACTACGAATATGATAAAAATCGATGTTTTTTACATTATCAACCATTCAAATTTGGCATGAATAATTGTGCAGCAGAACTTTAATAAATTGATGCAAAATCAACTTTATATATTTTACACAAAAAAAAGTTATACTATATGTACCTATACAAAATGATTAATTTTTGTGCCAAATTGATTGAAAATATTTAAAACCTAAAAGTGGATGTAACGTGCAGGCTGGTAACGCTGTTCAACACCAAAAAATATTTCTGATTATTTTAATACTTTAATCGATTTCGACTAGGAACACGAAAGGAGCTTTTAGTGGAGAATCACGCATATACCTATTCCACTTAAAAAGATTTTGAAATTAAAGCAAAAATTATTGATAAAAATTATTTATACCTAACAAAATAAAATAATAATTTAATTTTTAATAAAAAGGTGTAGGTACAAGAAAAATAAATTAACAATCTTTTTTTATTTCGACATTCACTAGAAGTTATAAGGTAAATATTTTTTGAATTAATAAGTGGGCTTCAGATCCTGAAGCCCACTTATTAATTCAAAAAGTTGATAAACCAAAGGTCACATCATATACATAATATAAGGTAAATAGGTACCTACGAATAAAAAACGGACTTGATCGCTTTAATTTTAATTAGATTTTTGAAAAAAAAAAACATTAAAATCAAAATTATGTATTAAAGTGATGATGTAATAAATAAATGCATTGTTTACAAATAAGTAGGTATTTGTTAAACTAAAAATGTTATCATCACAAAAAATTATTTTAGTTAGGTAGGTAGGTATTTGTCATCGATAAGGGTAACATTTGTGTTTTAAATCGAACAAAATCATGATAAATCCTGAAATGTTTTCCCGTTTCGTTTTCCTGATCGCTACACATACTACCCAACCGGTCCCTTCCCCTTACCTACTTTTGAACACAAGTAAAACTTATGTTTTCCTGGTCAAACGTGGAAATATTATACCTACCTGCCACGCTACAACTATTCAGTTTTATTTGTTTCTATCCTCCAAAAATATCGCATTATTATAATAGCAATAATAATAATATTTTAATATATAAAATCAGTTATTATAATAGATAGGTATGTAGGTAATTATATACATTTGTAGAATTCCAGAAGTTTACTTCGACTTCCTCTCAATTCAAATTATTTAACCAACCAGTAGGTACTAAGCTATAAAAAAAAGCAAAACGAAAGAACTTAGCGCACTTTATAGCATAGCAAAAAGCACACACAAAATTATAAATCGAACTAAACTTACGTTATTTTCTATATTTCCATCCCTTCGTCTTCGTATACTTTATTAACAGCCAGACGTAAGACGAGAGCGACACTGCCGGACGACCCGACACAGTAACACGTCGTCCCTTTTCACCATATTGCACTTTACCGAATGCAACCTGCTTTTATCTTCCTCATCGTCATCACCCATCGCAGCAACCAATAGATAGGAAGGATAGACAGAAAAACAGAAGTCAAGTTCATTTTAAAAAAGGGACCACCAAAAGTAAAGCCAAATATTAACCTATTCAATTCGTTTTCGCGATCAAATTATGTATATTTAATATTTATTTGTTGAGTTTTGCGAAATTTTATATTCAATAATAAAATAAAAGTTCTTTGCTGCCTAAAGATCGTTTTTTCCAGTGGATTTTGCAAAATAATGTATTTTTTTATTGTTTGCCACCATACCTATTTTATTCGTGATTTCGTCGCAGTCTGTTCCTGTTGTCCTCCCAATTTTCTGATCGGTCGCAATTTTCTACCATTTTAATATCCGCGCTTAACCATCATAAGTAATGTTTTTTGTGTTTATATTTGTATTCAATTTATTTGTATCATTGAAGAAGTGGTGTGGTGTAAAATATGATTAACAGTAAGATAAAATTAATTTAAATAGATATGTTCCATAAATCATGATCCCTTTCCCACCCCCACCGGGATTAGATCATAATCAGACAATTTTCTTTCCTGCTTCATGAATGACTACGAGGATAACAGAAGGAGAGAAGTTCATTATCTTAAATCAAAAAGAGAACAACGAAACGACAGACACAGAGCAGAGCAGACAGCAGAAGTGTTCATTCATTCATGTTCGTTCAAGTTCATTGAAAAAGAGAAAAGAAAAGCAAATGTGGTTTATTAGTAATTACAATTAGTAGTGTTGTCGCTTCGTTGTGCGGTTGTGCGAATCTGCCTAGGTGGTGCGTGATTTAATCGGTATTCGGTAACCAGGGCGCGATCGAATTAAATTGAATTTTTATTTTTTGTTAATAGTTTTGTGAAATTCAACATAAAAAAACAATAATATTATTCTTTATTGTTGAAAGATCGTTTTTCAAGTGGCTTTTGTATTTTGTTTGTTGTATTTTAAGCTTTTTTCTGCAAATAATATTTTTTGTGTTCCTACATCCTACCTAAATTTTGCCGCTATTTTCGTGATCTCGTCGCAGTCGTAGTCGTGTGTGTGGGTAATTTTAATATATTAGTATAGAGTTCCGTCCGTTCCGGTATTCAAGATGGTCGTCCGTTTTTCGTGAAAAATAATGTCTGGGTCGCAATTTCTTATAGCATTTAAATATTCGCGGTCAACGTAAAATAATTTTGTTTTGTGTTTATATTTTTAATGTGTTCAATTTATTTTTGTCTTCGGAGTAATATTAAATAGTAGCTTTCCATTTCCATTCCGAACAAAGAAGTTTTTTTTTTAAAGTGTTTTGCTTGCTTCTTTTTGTGCGCAGTAAAAATTTTCAAGGTTCTATCAATCTTGCAGCTTAAATGAAAACGGTTTCTTTTTATTTAAAAAATATGTGATTAGTGTTCAGATCTACTATCTCTTGTGTTATAATTGTAATTGTAAGCGGACTTCAGTGAAATTTTAAATCGAAAAAGAAGAAGAAAAGTCGTCAACATTAATTGTCGCATAACTTGGAGTTAAAATTTAATGGTGAGTTTGCTTGGCTTTATTTATTCTCCTACAAATATCTATCTCCCCCCCGTTTGGCGGGAAATGAAAAAAGTACTAAAAATTAACCCCCCTACCCATTGTAAAAAATGTTTTGTATTTGACCCCTCTTCAAAAATCTGTTATCAATTGTCGTCGCCAAAGTTATCGTACTTGTGCCCTTATAGGTAGGTTGGTAGGGGTTGTTTACTACTTTTATTTGGATTATAAAGCAAGAGGCCCCTATTAGTACTATAGATGTCGAAATAGGTAGGTACCTACATACATAGGTATCAATATTCAATACGATAATTGATGTTAGTCAACAAAATTGCCCCTCGATCCCCCATTACCATTCTCAACTGTTGAGTGCACAAGTGAGCTATCCCCAGGCCCCAACCTGTTATACAAAAAAAAAAAAAAACAATTTTGAAAGCATGATGCTAGCGGAAGGCAAAGTCGGTACTAACTTAAGAAATTTTTTTTTTAAATTTTACATTTTTTTAACATATGGTAAGAATTACCTACTTTGAATACGAATTTAAGTTTTTCAATCAAACGTTTTATATACATAGGTACCAAATGGGCAAATCCCTATTTAATGAAATGTCTTCTTTCCGGCTAGGCTAGGATGTATAGGTATACAACGAATCCTATCCCTAAATGGACACATTCAATTTAACGAACAGCGCACGTAAAGAGAAATACCTCCTTTTTACATAATTATTATAATCCCAGGGTTAGGGTGACCATTCGTCCCGTATTTCCCGGGACAGTCCCGTATTTGAGTAGCTTATCCCGGGTATTTTTTAGGAAATACACTAACAAATGTTATGTATTCGATTTTCTGTCCCGTATTAGTCCCGTGTTTGCGTATTAATTTGTAATATTATGTACACCTATATTATTTTAACCTTGTATTATTTTGCAGAACTGAAGTTTTCTTGCAAATTAATCCTAATGGGGCATATTCATGGATGTTTTTGAACTACAATTTTGCTTGTCCTTCTACTAAATAGGTTGGTACATACAGTCATTTTCAAAATTTTTTGCATAATGCATTTTTATATTAAATTTCTTGAATAAAGCGGTGTTATGTACTTTTATATAATTTAATATTTTACATATTTATTTATGAATTATTAAATTTCAATATTTTCTTCAAACGATTACAACAAAAAAATTATCAAAATTCAATACGTAAATGATAAACGCATTTCTCTTACATCACTTAAATATTGATTAAAAAAAAATAGTAAAAGAAAAAATGTTTGCTGTGTGAAATCGTTTATCAATCTGTATTAAAAATTTTTTGTATGTAAAACGAAAAACATAAACAATTTTCAACTCCAAAAACATAACTTGTAAATTTCTATTTCTATTTGCTTATAACTTTTGAAATATTAAAGATACATTAAAAATTGTAGTTAAAAAAGATAAACAATTTTATTTTCTACAAATTTATATTTGGCTGATTTCCTGTAGGACTAACGGTTTTTGAGATCATTGGTTTTAAGACTAGTAAGACTACTAGTCTACTCAAATGTATTGTGGAAATAATTTTGCCAATGACTGTACTTGCTTTTCAGACAAATAAAAAAAATTATTTTGGGTGATCAATCTGCCTCTGGTTACTTTCTTTTTTTTTCTGTCCCTGGTTCGGCCTTGAAAAATATGGTCACCGTACCCATAATGCAAGTAAAAATGGAAAATTTCTTTTCTAGAAAGAGCTCATTACGAAAATTTTTTTATATATTTTTGTCAAGAAGATTAAAACTCCACCATTCTTTTTAATACAAACCTTTGTCATTTAAAAATACATACATAAAACAACTTTTTTTTTTATAATGCAAAAAGCTAATAGAATAACTTGACTTTGTTCTTCCCAACACCTTCATCTTCAAGCTCCTCTAGGACATTTATTCTTTATTTTCTTTTTATACTCCTTCAATGTGGATATACAATAAGACTTGCATCTTTGAACCTTTGACATCAGCATCAGAACAAAAGTTATAAGTACGCATAAAGAAGATACGCACAAAGTAGTGCCGCAGGCAAATAACATTCAATGATATATTCTCTTTCAGAAGTACTTCGGTAGACTCTTTCAAAAATAAAAATAAAATTAGGTATCTGAGCTCTCCACGTTAACAATAGATAGTTGATATGTTTAAAAATTTAAACGGAAGTGACACCATTGCATTTCGAAGTGCTTTCAAGAAGACTTCTCAATTTGAAATTTAACACGAAATATTTTTGATTAAAAAGCAACCAATAAACAAGATGCAAAATATTTTCTAATGAAAAGAATATATTCCAACGAACAACATGCATGCTACCTTTGGTTACACAGCACACATTGATAGAGTATAGTTGCTACATTTATATTGTAGACAATTGCAAGTGACAATGAGTAGCGTTATCCATTGTCTTTTGCTGGCAGTTCTTTATCCATGGCCAAGAACAATTTATAGCCATTTATCGTGACTCGGTGCACACTTGCAATTGTTTTATAGATATACTCTTTTTCTAGTGTGATCTATGGCTCGAATGGATTTTCTTTGACTGTTTCTAAGGGGACAACTATAAGAACGATGATACTTCCTTTATATGAACACCTTTGTTATAATATTATAAGAATGAGAGCACACAAAAGACTATAAAATATTTATAAGACCTTCCTTGAAGCTATATTATGGTAATAATTTTAATTTGACAACTTGAACAATTTTATAAAAAAAGATTAATTGAAATCTAAATGCGGTATAAGGTTAGATATTTTTTGTGTTTAATTGGTTTGAATTTGTGCTTTCGATTAACGTTTTTTTTGTTTTTGAAAAGCAAATCTCTCTCTTCGGTTCGGTTCGGTCTTTTAGAATCTATTTTCAAAAAACGATTATTAACTAATAGGTATTTTAAACAAGCTGATCGAAGAACCTTATATATAAGGCTGCCAATAGCGTTAAAATTTTATCCTTTAGCTAATTTTTGATGGTTGAGTGGAGGTGAATAAATGTTTAGCTTTTCAGTCTGTCAATAAGATTTTTTAATTTTTTTTTATAATTTCCCTACAAGAATTGAATGTACTCTTTCTCATAATTACTTTAGTTTTCAACGAAGAAATGTAAAAAGATTGTTTTGAAATAAAAATAAAGTCTGCAATTCAAATGATCGGTGTTTAAAGTTTTTATTATCTCGATATCGATACACGATTTAATTCTTTGTTGTTTAAACTAGCTAAACTGAAAAAACGCTAAAATCATAATATTTTAAAATCAATTAATTAATTATTTATAATTTCATGATTTTGGCTCTAATAAATTATATTTTGTCAAAAAAAAAAAAATCTACTCTCTAAGATAATTAAAATTATGGGTATAGTTTTAACGCGGTACAGAACACTGGTTTAGCAGCTGAACTTCAAAAATACAAAATGACAAATTTGTTTCACAATGAAGAGGAATGTAAAAAAGTATTACCGGTTAATTTTATTAAATGTTCGTTTAATATCCGAGTTAAATAAAACGCAAATCACAAAAACACAAATGAGAAACTCGATGTTAATATAAAAACAAACAAAAATAAATTCAAATGAAAACAATCCTACAATCAAAACAAACACATTACTCCGACTGTCTATCTCACTCCTTCATAAATATAACAAATTATCAAATAGCTAAAATTTTTGAAGTTTATATTCACCACACTAGTAAGTGTCATATTTTAGCCACTGGTTAAAATTTTAATGTTATTTTCAAACGGCCTAAATAAGGTATTTTTTATTGTTTTAAATCGAATATTATTTCTTTTGTGCGTTATCAACTCAAATATTTAAATAGTTTGGATAGAATGATTGGAACCACTTTAGATGCAACCCTGTTGCTTTTTATGTGTTTTAGTAATAAATCAGGGTTGCCGTGTGCAATCAGAGAATTACCGTCCTGTCTGTCCGTCTGTCAGTCTGTAATTATGTATATGTATCGACATTCGACACCTACAACCTATACGCCACGATTGAGCCGATTTTCTTCAAAACTGGTATTTTGTATTTCAATTTTTTGATTTTTATTCTATGTCTGGAAATAACGGTGAGTATACAGGGTGAGTCATGAGCAATGCGACAAAATGCTAGGGCGTGTAGGTTGCGTTGAGACAAGAAAAAAATCTTATGGGAGGGGGGGTCTATTCCCCTCCGTTTAGCCGGGAGGGGCAATTTTCGAAAAAACTGACTTAAAATGGGAAAAAAATTATTTAAAATCAATGCTGTGCGATACGTTTTTGAAAAGCCAATAACTTTTTCTTTCATTCTGTGTTTAAATAAATCTATTCTAAGAAATAGTTTTTGAAATATTAATTTTCAAAGTCAAAATTTTGAAAAAAAAATTGAAAAAAAAATTTCAAATTAATTTTTTTCAAAATTTTACGTAATTAAGTGCTAATTTTAATTTCAAAATTCAATGCTGTTATTAATTTTTAGTCTAAATAAGAAAACCGGATGCAAAAATTTTATGTCGTTCTCAAGAAATTAAAAAAAAACCAAAACCACCTTTTTCTAAGAAAAACATTTATTTTTATTGTAACGAAGCAATTTAAGAAGCATTAATCTTAGTTTTTTTAGTTTTTTTTATTCCTTTTATTTTTACTATGTTTTTTATTGGAAGTACTTATAAAAAATTCTCGATATGATCTCCATTGTTTAGAAGGCATAGATTATATCTCCTTGTATGCTTGACAAATTTTCCTGCAATTTGACTCCAGCGACTTCAATTCGTTCCTTCAGTTGTTCCAATGATACTATTTCCACTTCGTAAACATAATTCTTCATAAATCCCCATGCATAGAAATCTAGGGGAGTTAAATCTGGTGACCTAGGCGGCCATTCCGTGGGGCCCCTTCTTCCGATCCAACGGTCACTAAAATGATCATCCAGCCAGTTTCTCACCTGTAAGCTGTAGTGTGCTGGAGCACCATCTTGTTGGTAGATTAAAGTATCTGCTATAACCAATGGAACGCTGTCTAATAAATCGGGTAAAAGGTCTCGTAGGAATTGCAGGTATGATTCTCCATTAATAATGGAATTCAAAAACCGGGGCCCGATCACAGTGTGTCCAACAACAACAACTGACAGGTCAGTTTTCAGAAGTTATCAATGAAAATAATATTAATTCAGGGTTATTCCAATACTATTTAATTTTATTACGTTCTCATAAAACTCCAATTAAAAAAAAAGTAAAAAAACTAAGATTAATGCTAAATAAATAAATAAATTGCTTCGTTACAATAAAAATAAATGTTTTTCTTAGAAAAAGGTGGTTTTGGTTTTTTTTAAATTTCTTGAGAACAACATAAAATTTTTGCACCCGGTTTTCTTATTTAGACTTAAAATTATTAACAGCATTGAATTTTGAAATTAAATTTAGCACTTAATGACGTAAAATTTTGAAAAAAATGAATTTGAAATTTTTTTTTCAATTTTTTTTTTCAAAATTTTGACTTTGAAAATTAATATTTCAAAAACTATTTCTTAGAATAGATTTATTTAAACACAGAATGAAAGAAAAAGTTATTGGCTTTTCAAAAACGTATCGCACAGCATTGTGAATGAAGCCGTTGATTTTAAATAATTTTTTTCCCATTTTAAGTCAGTTTTTTCGAAAATTGCCCCTCCCGGCTAAACGGAGGGGAATAGACCCCCCCTCCCATACGATTTTTTTCTTGTCTCAACGCAACCTACACGCCCTAGCATTTTGTTGCATTGCTCATGACTCACCCTGTATACCTACCTACCGGCCATATAGAGGCACGAGTAGGTACGATAACTTAGGCGCAAAAAAATAATAACGTTAATAACTTTTGTAGAACAGTTCAATAAAAGCTTTTTACAATAGGAGCAAAGGGGTGCAATTTTAGAAAAAAAAAAGAGAGAGCGATCGTGTGACCCCCGTCAAGAACGAAGTTCCTTACGTTAGGTTTGCTCTGTCCTGCGCTGCTCTAACCTGAACTTTTTTTTTTACTATTTTTTTGCCTTTTTGAATCACGATTTTTTAGCAAGATTCAAATTATTTTCACACACACCAAAAATATTTTATAACTTCTGTCGGACAAATATTTAAACTGCGTAATATGGATTATTTTAATAAGGATTTGCGAAATAAAATTATTTAAAACAATCTATTAGACATGCTTTTTGTTGTAAATAATGCAATTTGTAAATAGAGGAAGTTATAGCGAATTTTTGAAAATCCTTCTACAAAATATATACACAAATCTGACCCCAGCTATATATAAAGCGCAGTCTTCTTTTGTTCAATTCTCTCTCTTTTTTGTTTCTGCTAAAAAAGCTCCGAAGCGCTATCATCACATAGTTAATAGTGTAACAAACGGAAAAAACGTTGATTATGTCAATAACAGAGAACGACACAAAAGCAAAATTGTATATTGGTTTCTCCATTGAGGATTGGTAAAGTTGAAATGCGCAACGGGTAGTCAAAATAAGCAATAAGTTATCTTTGCTTTTTAGTACAAACTTGACTACTGGAGCGCCACACGTATAGCTTCCAATCCCCTATGATTCTTTAAATTTCTTAGTTACATGATTGCACTGCTAGTAGTTAAGTTGGCATACGTGCTACTAGCAGTCTAATTTGAATTTCCCCAAAATAATAATTTATAACCATGAACTTGTATGTTCGTCATGAACAATAAAAAGTAAATTTTCTAAAACATTTTTTTTTTATAATTTCAATCTATGTCTATACAAGAACTTAGACCGAAAATCAATCAAAAAACACTTATATATGAAAATTAGTCTCCGAAAATCCCACAATTTCGATGTTTCACACAAACAAATTAGGAACTTATTAAAATTGGAAAGTTGCCATGCTTTAAATTAAAAAAAAAAACAAATCACAATTAAAAAACTACTGACCTAAAAAATTGGGCATGAATCCATCCCAATGATCCCTAAAAAAAAAAAAAAAAAAAACAAATATCTTAAATCTTAGCTATCAAAGTCGACTAAACAAAAGATGTTTAAATTCTTTTCGCGTTGCACCATAAATCATAAATCTAATAAACTATTGAATCGAAAAAAAAGGAAGTTTGTGTTGGTATCCTTTCCTCGAATAATGTTTTATTTTACTTCTTCATTTTCCTTCGTTGTGCTTTCATCTTCAAATGCGTGCCTTAACTAAAGAAGGCATAAGCAGTTGCTTGATTCCTACCGACTGAACCATGGAACTGCATGACCCGTAAAAACGCATACCTCACTTAACATCATCTTAGTAGAATGGCAGAAGGCAAAGGTTCCCTTCCATAAATCGGTATATAACTTTTACCGACCTGGCTTTAGTCGGTAATAAAAATTACTTCCAAATATTTTTGTAAATTCAAGAAAATAGAAAAAAAAATTCACATTGTCGATACGGTTCGGTGTGAAGAAGAGGGTGAATAAAACCGAAGACAGGATGATTTAGGATAAACTCAAAGTTCATGGGGGTATAAGGCGGTATTTAAGCTCAGCCACTCAACAGCAATACTTCAAACATTTCCCAAAAATCTTTTCACAACCAGATGCTGATACGATAAATGTTTTCTTTCCTTTTTTATCGATTTCTTGTGTCTATTTTTTGTTTTTTTTTGTTCTTTAACCACATCAAGTCTGATAAACGCAAGAGAAAGAAAAAAGATTAAAAAGCTTACCTACAGAATAAAAGTTTATTTCTATTCGAGGTTAAATCAAGGGTCACGTTGCCTTTTCCAATATTAGATAGGTAGGTACCGTCCTCGTAGACCATTTTGCTAGGCAGTCGAACAACCCGATTTTGGTTTGTTTCCCACAGCAATAAATTTCAAAGACCACACAAATGTAAAAGGAACTTATGAACGTTTAAATAAAATCTTCAAAGTGTTTTTATATTTTTTTTTGTCGTTTTTACTTATACATATGTATAATGTTAAATAAAATAAAATGATTTAATGGGATTAATGATGAATGTTTGTTTTTCTTATTCCAGACAGTAAATAAATAATTTCTGATTTGAATTTGGATGTGTTTGGAGGTGTGTGAGTGGAATTGTTTTACTCAGCTATATAATGTAGCAGACGTAACAAATGAGACAAAGTATACAACGTATAAACTATGCGTCGTTAATCATGTAGAAAACGTAAGGTAAACTACTCGGCCAACCCTGTTTATGAACTTTGTAGAATAAATCTCCTGAGATTTCTTCTACAAAGAAGAGCATATGCAATTATGCATATGTAAAGGGTTTTCCAATAAGAGGTGTTATTTTGATATTCAAAGAAAAACGGCATTTTTTGAGATAAATGATTTGATGTTTATTTCATTATAAAGAAGTATGCCGTTAATAATGGAACACAACATCAGCCAAATAGCCGCCACGACCACGCTTACAGGACCATATCCTTTTCATGAAATTTTCCATAACCAAATCGCAAAGTGGCTGCCATAGTCCTCGATAGCCTCACTAATTCCATCTTTGAGGTCTTGAATTGACGCTGGGCTGTTGGCGTAGACCTTATCTTTCACGTGGCCCCAAAGGAAGAAGTCGCAAGGTGTGAAATCACAAGATCTCGGTGGCCAATTGTGATCAGCTCTTCAAGAGATAACACGGTCCGGAATCTTTTCCCGTAAAAGATCGATGGTTTCATTGCTTGTGTGGCACGTAACGCCGTCTTGTTGAAAGTAAACGTTGTCCAGATCAATACCATCCAATTCCGGCCATAAAAAATCATTAATCATCTCTCGATAGCGCAATCCATTGACCGTAACTGCTGCTCCAGCCAAAGGTCCAATGATCCCGCCGGACCATAAACCGCACCAAACAGTCACGCGTTGAGGATGGAGAGGCTTTTCAACAATAACTCTTGGGTTTTCCGAGCCCCAGATGCGACAGTTTTGCTTGTTGACGTAGCCTCCGAGGTGGAAATGGGCCTCATCAGTCAAGATGATTTTTCGATGAAATTCCGGATCATTTTCATGCATTTCAAGGACCCAATCAGCAAAGACACGACGTTGTTGATGATCAGCCGACTTGAGTTCTTGTGTTAACTGAACTTTATAAGCCTTAAGACCCAAGTCTTTATGCAAAATACGGTGTAATGACGTTTGTGGAATGCCTAATTCCAAAGAACGAAGGAATGGACAAACCTGGATTTTCTTCAACACTTTGGGCTACAACAGCAATATTCTCAGTTGTTCTTGAGCGACGTGCACGGGTTTTATTCTTCACATCACTAACTTGTCCCAACAGCTCGAATTTGTCCACCAATTTCTGTATTGCGGTCTGACAAGGTGCTTCACGACGACCCAAAAATGTTATAGTTTTACGAACCGTCTCTGCCATATTTTCACCATTTTTATAGTGAATTTTAATAATTTCAATGCGTTGTTGAAGCGTGTATCGCTCCATTTTTATTAATGGCGTAGTTTCTACTTGTCAAATGTCAAAAAATGACAGCTTCAAAAGTGACAGCTACCGATATAGCGGGCTATTCAAAATAACACCTCTTATTGCATGTCGGTGCAGATATATCTTCAAACTCCCCATAGATGCTCTCCTGCGTGCTCTCTTCTTTAAGTTTGCAACACTTGGACCTTCTTGTACATCACTTCAAGGAGTGTTTTTTTTTATTTTCCTTACCATATACTCAAAAATTAATGAAAACAATTATTTTAGTTGCCTCGTTTTGGATTTAAAACCAAACCGTGCGTAGTATTTATTTGAAAACAGCATACATTATTTTGGGATTTAAGTATTATATCTGGATAGAGATACACAAAATTATCACTTCAGCGCCCTTTTATTAAAAAAAACAAAAACTTTTCAAGGTAGGTTAGGTAGGTATACCTATATTCTACTTTTGTTTAAAAGCGAAGTGAGTTAAATGTATTTGTATATTTAGCTTCAGTTATTTGACGTTGACTTAACAACAATAATATAAACTCAAGTCCAAGCCTTAACAACAAACAGAATAATAATTATTTAACTGGCATGGCAGCAAACAAATTCATTAAAATTGCAAATCACTATAGACCCTTATACACAAAAAGAATCCTGAAACCCCATTACCACGAGTAGTTGCCTTCCACACTGGGAATTCTTTCGTATTTCCGTCCTTTACCCCGTCGTAACTCAACCTATAACTAAATATAGCCATTGTTTGTTTGCTAACTGCGTATACCAAGCAAAGCGCTATGAACACCGACCACTTTTTTTTTTTTACAAAAAAATATAAACTTAAAAAAAAAAACAGCATCTAAACAAAAAAAATGCAAATTAAATGAAATTAACCTGGAGGCATGCTCTCATTAAAATAATCAGATGGGTAAGCTTAGCCTAGGCCATAAAAACACTCGCTTACATAATACTCATTCATCCATTTGGTTTGAATGAAAACTTTTTCTGGGGCAATTCATCAAATTTAAAATAAAACTGCCTTCCGCTTTGGTAAAAACGACACCTCTCATTTAAGTGCGGATTTTTCCAGGGAAGGAGAAGATTGCGAATGCTATCTCTGGCGTTCAACTTTTTACTCTTAAACATTCCAAAACTCCAATGTAAATGTAAATTACTTTTGTGTCTCGTCATAAGTTTTTTTTTTCCACTTCTATATACTTGTCCTGGCTATAGCATTAGGATTTTGTGGTTGACCTTGTCAATTTGTCACTAGCAGAGTCCAGAAGCAGTAAATTTTGTTTTCCTTTTGGCACAATTCAAAAGCGAAAAAAATAACACCCAACTCAAGGAAAAAGTTAAAAAGTAAAAAAAAAATTGCAAAGGCAGTCACAAACATTTTCTGCTCTTCAAAATTTAATTAAAATTAAACGTTTTGTATGGACTGAAAGAGAATTTATAATTAAACTCGAAATTGATTTCGAATTAGACCAGGACTAGAGATGGGAACGACACATGCCATGCAGTGCATGTTGCATGTAGTGTTACCAGAATATATATAAAACTTTTTATTATAAATAAAGTTACAAAATAAAAGTCGCTTCTAATTGAGTAAGTTAAGTTGATACTAACAAACATCATGATAACTTTCTCACCAGACGCTAATTTCTCTTTATTTTTTATGCGAATTTTGAGTTTGTTAGGAAAAGTTCTTTCTAATACTCCCACAACATCCACTCTAATGCATCATGTAGTGCCCCGTGAAGTAGTGTTTTATGTGACCAAAGGGGTCTGGGTTAGAGCCCTGAGTAAACCTAATTTTTTTTAGGGGAGGAAGTGGGAGGAAGTGACAAATCCTTCAAAAGTTATCATGAAAAGTGCATTTCATAATACTCGTAAAATTAAAATGTAAAATTAACCAATGCATACAATTGGTTGAGTCACTATGGACCGTGGTTATTCGGAGCTGTCGGTGCCACTTAATTTATTTATTTTCGTCTAATGAAGCACATTTGATTCACAACATCATATTTGTCCTTTTTTTCAGCGTTCATGAATCATATATGATCAAAGCATACAATACACTTCATTTTGTCCCTGTACAAAATTGATGACCGATGTTTATTTTTAGAAAGTAAACATAAGCTTCGTCTTCACAGTTTTTATTTTGAACGTTGTTTTTAGGGTCCATGAGCCGTATTTGATTCAAAAACAATATTTTATTGACAACAATGTTATATGATAAAAATAAAATTAGAGCTTAATAGGTTAATTCTTAAAAAAACTAATAATATTTTTAAAAATTGATTATGTATTTTAAGAGTCAAAAACAAAAAATATTCACTATTACTTCAAGAAATAAAATCATCACTATCCATATTAGTTAAAAATGTTTCAACTCACTTATTCGAATTGATGTAGGTACTGTTACAGTATGGATCACATATGATTCTTTGGCAGTGATCATATTTGATTCAATAACATAATAACATTTTAACTCTGCCTGTAACGCATATTGGCTTTTTTTAAATGCAACAGGTGTTGGACGACACTAAATGGAAGAATAGAAAGAAACTGGCAACCTCTAATGTAACAGCCTATTATAGCCCTCATCCATAGTAACATTGCCGCGCACACATATTCTAAATATCAATATTATAAAGAAAGAGGAAAAGAATGATAGAAACAACAAACTTTTGGTTGTCAAAACAAATAGTAGATATTTTATTGTAGTTTTTAATTTTAGTTTTTTTTTTATTTAAGTTTTTTAGAAGGTTCTTTTTATGATTATTAATTTAATACTGGAGTTAGGCTCCATTGCATATAGCTTCCATAATTCAATTAACATTGAATATTTTAAATTTTCTTCCAACAACCTGTGTGCATGAACTGAACACAATTTTCGGTAGTAATTATCTATAGCTTTTTCAATATGGCCAGGCCGATCATCTCATCACACTCTTTTAGTAGTGCTGGTCTATTGTAATATACCGAGCTTAATTATTCGAAAAAATAAAAAAAAATAAAGCACTATCTTTTCTACAAGGTATCTCGAACTACGCAATTCTACCACTTATGATATAAGCCACTTATATTATAAGCATCAGTCGAAGACAGCATTTTTTATTTAATTTTATACTGCCCTTCCTGGATAAAAAGGGGAAAATAAACCCCTTTCTTAGTTAAGAAAAAAAAAACTCCGTTATTATTTTGAAATGCCAGATGTATCGTACTCTGCAAGAAGGTTACATTTTGTACTTTTGGCATGAAGCTTATGACATTGCGTTCTCATTTCCCGTTACTTTTCTTGCCTGCAAAATTTAGCATAGATTTTATAATGTTTATTTTTTTATTGCCTTTTTGTTTAAAAAACTTTGTTAATGTGTTTTTTGTGTGTGTTTTTACTTGCGATTAAAGGCATCTACTAGTCTAAAAGACAAGTTTTGCATTCGTAAAAAAAATCTTTGACATAACAATCAAACATTACGGTGATAGAGAACACGAAAAAAGTAGGTCCGACAATTCTGTCTCTTCGCCTGTTAGTCAAACTTATGTACTCTGTATTTTTAACGTATTATTCCCAGGCGTATTTTTTGATTTTTATCCTGGGTCTGAAAATAACAGTTCCTGCCACAATACAATACGGTCAATTTTGTTAAAATTAGTATGACTGATTTTTTGCCAAAGGTGATGGTTTTCTTCATTTTTTTTTTTTTTAAACATGCTTCTTAACGGTACCTGCTATACAAGCGTTTCATACAATTCCATTTTTCTCGAAAAAAATATTATCGATTTTGATAAAATTTCGTATAGGTACCTATACAATGGATTTGTAGCCAACGGCAGTGTTTTCCATATTTTCAGACCAAGTTTACATTAAAACCTGCCAAATCCAATTACAGTTAATCCAATTTTTCTCCAAAAAAAAAACGATCGATTTTGATAAAATTGCCGATGATGAAATTTTTCATTTGATTTTTTTTTTTTCAAAATCACCTTACTTACACCGTTAATATGACAGGGCAGGTACGGTTAATCTGCCCTGTCATATTAACGCTAAATCCAATTTTTTGCCAACAAAATAAGATCGATTTTGATAAAATTTCGTATGAATGATTTTTTGCCGAAGAAAGTTTTTCGTAAAAATTTTTTTTTTTAGAAAAAATTGTCAGCTTGACAGTTCTATTTTTCTCGAAAAAAGAAAACGATTGATTTCGATAAAATTTCATATGACTCATTTGTTGCCAACGGTGATGGCGCGACCTTTATAATGAAATAAACATAATCAACTGTTAACCTTTTCTCTTTTAAGACTGTTGCATACGATGTTTTGATGATATATAAATATTGTGTAACTATATGGTGTTTATTTTTATTATCGATAACATTTTCTGGCTTTTAAGATCACTTGTAAGTGATATTTAATATGATATACGAGAACAACAAAAGTAACATGGCAACACTGTCTCAAAGTACTAAATAAATATAGTATATATATATTAATTTATTTGAAAATGTTTGGGTTTAGCTTAGATCCGGTGGCAATATTCAAAAACGGAGGGTAACCATTGTTGTCAAACGAGTCTATATGAATTGTTTACATCATGCTGATACGCATTGTTTTTTATTTTTATACATATTTAAATAAATTCGAAAGCCACATCAGGAGCTCTTTCGTGAAAACAGTACCTACTCATAGTAAAATGGTGCTAAATTTGCATAGTAAGCATGTAAAAGCAAGCATTCACATATGAACCAGAGCTTATAGGGTAGGTTTTGTGGCCTCGAGTGTGTGGTTTTCGAAAATAATTTCAAATTTCAAAATTGAAAACGTAATCCTTTGTCACGCAGACCATAGAATTAATAAAGTGATATAACAACAAATATACATATAAAACGTACCAAAATGGTGCTTATATGGAAAGGACATGTAAAAATATTATTTTTGTTTTATTTTTGGCGGAAGAGATAGGTCGCTGTGTATAGTTAGTTAATCCAGATAGGACGAATAGGTTAAAGCCCTTTTGGAAGGGGGGATTTGTTCTTAATTTGTCTATCCGGATATAGAATGTGGCGTTGGTTGAATAAAGAGCAGAGACCATTAAATAAATTTAATGTGCCAGCGGTTAATTGGAAGGCTTAGTATGGAATAATTGTTTTTATCCAGCGGCGGAAAATAACCAACGTTATCGGCCATAATAATATGTGACAAGATTTGACATATTTTATGATATACATACATATACATAGGTACACTCAACAAAACGAGCACCTATTGAATGATTTTATGACAGCGGATGTTGTTAAGATTAACACACTATTAAAGTTCTATGTACACAACGAGTACCTATAGGTAACTTTAAGACTTTAAGCGGAACAAATCTTTTTATGGAACATCCTTTTTCGTTCACCGTTCTTTATAATATTATCCGAAATTTTTTATTTAAGGTATATTTCATTTCATATACGTTTTTTACATGTTATAGGTAGTTGTTAATGGATTTCATTTTCGAAGGTCTGTACATTTTGTGTCATCCTATAAAAATCAGAAATAGTAAAGTTTCTAGATTTTAAGGCAGCTAATAAAGAGAGAAAAACATCATTTGGATTATCTTTAAGCCTGTATGATACTACATTTGTCTCACATTTGTATTCACATTACATCGGAAGATATGTCAGTCATGAACAAAATAATGGCTTGCGACCATTATTTTGGCGCAAAAAAAAAATATGATATTTAAAACATTTTTGTTTTTTGGCAGCATTGTTTTTTTTTATTAGGTACCTACATTAATGTATTTTTTTCTTGGGTTTTTCATCTACTTGTGCATTAATTTCTTTTGATATTTTAATAGATTCAAAATGAAAAATGAAGTGCCATACGGGCTTTAGTTTGATAGATGTTTTACCCGTGTTTTTTTTGGAAAAGCTATCCGTAGTAAAGTTGGATTTTCCATACAAAAATCTCAATGCGTATCTACGACTGCGACTTTTATTCAAGTATCGATCAAAGTATGGGTATGTTCGTAAAGTTGTATCGGCTTTTAAAGTGTAATCTTGTTTTATGTTCGATTTCCCACAAACATACTCAAATCTCGAAACAAATTATCAAAATTTTTAAGGAAAATCAAAGGTTTTAGGAAAATGTTTTTGGAAAATGCATAGGAGAACATAGAATCTGCCAGTTCCATTCAAAAATGTGTTCTTGTTGCATTTTCATATTTCCTCGAGTAAAAAAAAAAGTAAAAATAAACATTATCTTGTCAAACGTGAAATTTAAGTTCTTTTTGTTTTTGCTCAGTTTTGAGCTTTGTCACTTTGTGGTTGGACAGATTCGCATTTGCGGAATATTCAGTGCGAACTAGCCGTCATCAGCAATACTCTAACTCTTTTAACAGATTTTTAGGTTCAAATATGCAAATATTACAACTGAGGCTTAACCACGATTGTTCAACAGGCATTTACAATTCCAATTTGGATATCTGCCGAGTATATTTTTTGTAGTTTGAAAGATCTAAAATCTTGACATTTGCAAATTACTTACCTATTTAGTGCGAACAGGGATCGCAAACTACATTAGGTATATATGTATGAATCGTTAATACGTTTTGGTTTCACTTAATATGAAACAGACAATAAAAAACTGTGTTCCGGGAACTCAAATTAAATTTAAAAAGAGTATGTACCCTCGAGTGAATTTGTAACATATGTGCAAAAACATATCTATTCTACGAACAAACCCCATTTGATCTTTTGTTCATTTTTGTTGCTGCAAAATAAAAAAATTAATATAACATGAATTATGTTATAAAATTCAACTTTTTCGATTTGTTATCATCACATTTTCTTTAACATTTTCCGTTTTAGTTTTATGTGGGTTTTTACTTTGAAAATACTTCTTTTATGATTTATTTTTATTTTATTTTGTCTGATAGCTCAGTAGTACCATATTTCAAATACAAAAACGCGGCTGTTGATGCTGTTGTGTATAAGATTTTTTTTGAAAATTTCCCAAACCAAGGGTATTGTGATTTAAATAAATAGATAAATACATAGGTACCTAGTTACATAAATGTTCTGACATACCTAGAGAAAAAATTTTAAAGGTTATTTTTTTAATTAAAAAAAGAATCAATTCTCAATCAACCTATGTATACCTATGTATACCTACATAATTTTATTAGAGACAAAATATTTGTTCTGAGAAATCTTTATTTGACAATTTAAATAAAGATTATACCCATTCTTTTTACAACAATATATATAAGTATGTAAATATAGTTGGAATACACAAACTTGTTTTATTGTATGTATAGGTAGGTACTTGTAACTTTATATTGAACTACGGTTTTTTTATTTCATGTGAAAGAACGATATAACGAAACGAAGAAGAAAAACAAAAAAATTTTTGACTTATTTAGCTTAAAAAATACTTTTCATCCATTGAAGTTTTTTTTCCCTTTTGTTCCATTATATTTTTGATCTTCAATGCATTGAAATCAAAGCAAGGATAACAAATAACAACCATAATGTTTCATGTATGTTTGTCCCTGTCCCTGTTCTCTTCTTCTTGAATGTGCATAATGTACTTCCAATTCAATGATTGTGTTTGAATTATTTCCTTATCGTATTGAATGTTTCATTTAAAAATCATTGTATACATATTTGTAATTCCTTGGAAAAAGTTTTTTTTTGTTCGCTGTTAGTATAGCAATGCAGGTATTTGCAATTTGTTGATGGAAATAAAGATACTGATATACTTAGGACGTACGTACACGAATAGAACGAATAAATCCATTCTTTCAATGAATACAACCCCAATCAGAGTTCTTATTTAGACGTTTACTTCTTGAAGATTTATTTTTCTGTTCGATATAAAAACTTAAAAACAAAACAAGTGAATTAAGCTTTGATTTAAATTTTTGTTCAGTTTCCTTCTGGCAACAATATTAATCAGATGACAAGGGTTTGGAAATATTTAACAGAACACGTTTAGACATATTTTTTTTTTTTAGAATGAAAAAATGTTTTTGAAGTCTTTATTTAAGCTGTATTACAATGGAAACAAGTATTTACTCAATTATAATTAATATGCGAAACATTATGTCAATAATTTAATATAAAACTTCAGTTAATTTAATTTAAACTTATATTTTATCATTTACATTCTTACAAAAAAAAATGTTTTGGGATAACAATCAAAGATATTTATTTCGTTAAGTTGATAAACATATAATTAAGCACTTCTGCTTAATGTTGTTTCCGAAACATGTTCCAGTCAACTATAAATCTTTCTAAAGAAAATGTTTAGTTCAAACAAATTTTACATGTATAATGAAGCATAAGAGTTAGTGGGAATGATACTTTGAGTAAATTTTGTTTAACGGTACCATATAACGATTTTTTTTAAATTTCGATTTTCTCGATAACGGCTTAAGCGATCTTAATAAAAATAACACTAAAATAAAAAAAGCTAATAAAAAAAGATGGCATACCAACTTAAGTATTAAATGTTTTTGTTAAGTTTTAAATAATTTTTAAAAAATTTTTTTTGACTGATTTTTTTAAAAACTGGTTTATAGATGTTAAAAATTAAGTTGTCACAACATGCATCATCATCATCATCATCATAATCATCGGCTCAACAACCGGGATCCGGTCCTCGCCGACGCCATCCAGTTGCGCACCCCAAGGCTCCGGGCGTCCTGGTCTGCGCCATCTCTCCAGCGCAAGCATGGTCTACGACGCTGTCGTCTGCCATAGAATGTACCACAAAGAACTTTCCGAGCAGGTTCTTCTTCGCTCATGCGAGCTAGGTGCCCTGTCCACCGGAGTCTACCGAGCCTAATTTTTGTCACGATATCTGCTTCAAGGTAGATTGCGTACAATTCATGATTGTACCGTCTCCGGAATCGTTCTTCCTCACATATGGGGAACAATTCTACTTAAGACTTTTCACCGCACCGAAGATTTTGTATTTTTTTTTTTCATAATTTGATATTTGCCAAAGAAATTTTTTTGCGTACTTCGATTTCGGTTTGAATCTTTTTTAGACATTAATTTAACATTATTGATAGAATTCCTTGTATATTTTTTTTAAGGAAAAATTATCAATCTTTGAAGCATCATGGGGACCCAATTCGAAGGACTGCTTTGGAATGTTGTCGTGTAGATTCCAGTCCCATTCGCTTTGAATTAACTTGATGTCCAACAGTGTTTTAATAGTTATACTCCTGTAGTCTCCTATTGATATTGTTTTTGGCCGGTGAATTTAACGGACTTTTTTCTCGTGACGATGGCTGAGATTTTCGACGTTTAACAATCAAATTGAAGAGTTTAATCTTTGTGTTCAAGTGCAAAAGCTCGGGCTGCTTTTGCAGCTTTGTGTATTCAGTTTTAAAAATTCAAGTATACGAACCTCTATATTAATCGATACGAAAGTAGTGGAACTATTCGATTTCCCCATTACTTGATTATTGCTTAAAGTTACATAAGATATGTATATAGCATAGGTTAGGTATAGCTAGATAGTTGTGTTCACAATTTAAAAATCCAAATAAAAAATTGAGGCTTAGCTATAAATCCTGAAAAAATAGCAGGTTAAATTATGTAGTTAATGTGCTTTACTCTTTATAAATCCTGAGAACGCAGGCTTCACTATTTATTAATCTTGATGTAGCAGGATTCTCGATTTAAAAAATACTGAGATAACAGGATTCCCTATATTCAGGAATCCAAATAGATCAATCTTTACATTAGAATTCCAGAGGAAGACTCCACTGTTTATAAATCTTAAGATAGCTGGCTTTATTAATATTAAGAAATACTAAGACAGCAAGCTTTACTATTTGAAATAAGTGGCTTCAATATTCTCAGAGTTTAAATTCTTTCACTTTAAGTACGTATAATTAGAAATCCAGCAGTTCTTTTTCTAATGCCAATAGAATCCTTTATCTAGAGAAGGGAACAGATAAAGTTATTATTATCAATTTAATTTAAACACACACCTACATATTTATTATTGCAACAAATTTACTGATTTTAGGTCAAGGAAGGCATAGGTATAATATCCCATATACCTACTTGTTTCCAAAGATATTTTTTAGAATTAATGATAAAAGATACTCTCGAGGAGTGCATGAAAGATAATCTTGTGCTAGGTAGGTATACTTTACCTTAAATAAGCAAAAAGATACGAAAAATAATGTACGACCTATTCTACTCTAAATGGGAAGCAATTTCAGTCAACCAGAAAATAAGTGTTTCTACCTTGGATTCTTAATATCTTCGATTGAGTGTGTGTTTGCACGATAAATTGAATTATATCAAACAATATAACGCCAACAACAAACTATGGTCCAACTAACCGACTATATATACCAGGGGGAAAACAACAAAAAAAACAAGGACTCAATTCTTCCCCAAAATAAAATCGAACACATATCTAGGCCTCCATACATTCGACCTTTGCGGCCTTATCTAATAAATGTCTGGTGTGAGCTTGCATTGGACGGACGTCTGTATTAAGTCGATAGGACCATAACAAAAGGAAATCAATTCTATTTTTTTTTTCATTTAGAAAAAAAAAAAAAAATCTTCTTTATACGAATCGGGCGATATCAAAAATTATTTTCTTTGGTCTGATGGCGTCCAAATTTTGAGGGTCTTCTCGGACCAGGCTTGAGGAAATTGGTTATTCTACGGAATTGCCTTCACCTTGGTTATGACTTGGCTTGGTCACTGGTCAGCAGCCACCCTACTCCACCTATGTGTATGTGGATTGTGTACATTTATTTTATGTCAATTGAGGGATCAATCTTTATAGGACCGTTGATGATAGTTTTTTTTTTGTTGTTTCTGTACGTCGCTTTGGTGATTTGCGTTTTTTTTTTCAATCTCTGCCACTTTTAGCCGTCCGGTTCGACAGTGTTAAACTTTGCTTTGGGCCAACACTTGCTATACATACACATCGCACATGTTTCTTATAATTCGTTATATTAGTGGTTGCTGCTACAAAAAACAAATCTGGAGGGAGGTATTCATTTTGTCCTCCGAATCGTACATCCCTAGAAAAAAAAAAACGAATAACCGAAAAATTATAAAAGCATCTGAATAGGAACAGGATGTTTGGGTGTAAATATACATATGTATATGTTTTTTTGTATATTTATATGTAAACGTACCTCCATCATCAACTTATTTATGCCCTTATGTTGGGGGAAATGGAACCAAAAGTTCAAGTGTACACTCGACAAACGAACAAACGGACGGACGGACCAGACGGTGAAAGGTCGCAAATTATACATCCCAGGAAAGGAAGGTCAACAAGAACACATTGCTTGCGTCGTCATCGTAGTCGTCGTCAGGGAAGTCTGACATGTGATTCTTTGTAGTGTTATTGCTTATATTCCACATGGAGATGAATGAGTGCTCCGAAAATTGTATAAGTTATTCCGTATGATGCCTACCTACCTATGTGAGGATGATTGTGTGGGAAAGGTCCAATATTGTTAATTAGATGAATTTTCGATTTGATTTTCGTATATGCTTTTCGGTCGTACCTACCTATGTAGGTACAATGAAGGTATAGAAATTGGTATAGAAATGTTGATGAAAACTTGCAATGAAGAGGTTTACATTAGTACCCAGGGATGTTGAATGATTTACTTACCTAACATAAATCATATAGGGGGCGGCAATTGGTATATGAAAGTCATGGTAAACTGAACCATGTTGTGTCACAGATTTCAGAACTAAATTTTAGGAAATGAGTATCTACCCGTACCGACATCAGCTAAGATAAGTTTGTACCTATATTTGCGATTCGTTTGCCTTTTTGATAAATTGGATGGTAGATTTATTTAATATAAATAAACTGGTTCATTTTTGAAGTTGAATTAATTTTTGAAGGCTTAAAAAACTTTAAATTTAATTTGGTAGTTGCTCAGTCCACATTGTTTGAAGTGTTGAATTTTTATCTTAAACTATAATTTATATAAAATTAAGAAAGAAAGTGTTTGAAATCGTCTCTTAAATAAATCTTCTTTTCGCACAAACCTATTACACTTAACATACCTTGTATTGGTTCTAAACAAGCTATTTTGAGACTGCGGTTAAAACTGTACCTATAAAGCTATATGCAACTAATTTTTGAGGACATTACTACGCCAGCTATTGACTTTGCTGATTGCTCAACCATATATTTGATGATAGCTTATGTTAATAGTTTGCTTTGCATGTTATAAATAGGCTCTACCAAATTCTTTTAATGGCAACTTTTGCTAATTAGCCTAGGAAAGAAAAACATGACTCCATATAAATTTCTAACTAATTTGAATAGATTCGGGACTAACATACTGCATATATTACACCTTATATTACGACATAAATTTTCAGAAAAGTCCCCGCTTGGTGATGAGGAAAACAAATTAACGGTATTTAAGTGTGAGTTTTGTTTATTTTTCGTAATTTTTTGGTATCTTGAAATGGCTATATGTCTTTTGATACACAAAATTATTAGGAAATGTTTGTTCTTAAATAAAAGAATTTATTATTTAACAAGTTTACAGACAAAAATTATAAAAAATACTGACAAAGTAAATTAAAAAAAAAAAAAAATAAATAAAATGGAGATTGGTTCAATGAGGTTTTAACATACGTTTAGAAAATAAATAGTTTAAAATTTGTGTACTAAAAAAATCAGTTGTTTAGAAAACCCTGATTTTATAATTAAAAATATAAAAATTGAAAACGAAAAATTTTTAACCATTAAAAAATTATTTCTTGATTGAATTTCTTTTTTGAATTACTCAAAAAAATTAAGAACAAAAAAAACCTTAAAACACAAGCTTAAGAAAGTGCTCAAATTAAGCAGAATAAAATATTCAATAGGACTGCGAAAAAAATGTGTGTTCAATTCTGTTAATATTTCCCCTTAAAAAAAATTTGTTTTAATAAAATTAAAAATAAATTTTCTGTGTTAATTTTTATTGTCATATTAAAATCGAAGTATTTCTAATTTAACATTTTTTTGTAAAACTCACGACACAAGTTTGCAAAATTCCTCAAAGTACGGGAAATTTAATTATGTACAAAATTAAAAATAATTTTTTGGTCAATAATCATTATCTACTGTAAAAAAAAAAATAATAAAAAACATAAAAAAATATAATAAAGAAAAAATAAAAAAAAAATTATTTTTTTTTAATTTTGGCCTAAAAATTTTATTAATTTAACGGTATAATATATGACAAACATAGATTTTGAGAGTTGCTAAATATTATTTGGTGTCATTAAAAATAATACAGCGAAATTTTTAAGTGTTATTCAGCTTTTCAAAAGGCTCAAATCATGCATAGTAAAATTGTGAATAAAACTGCATACTTTTTCATTCAGTTTTTCTAATGGCGGTTTAAAAAAATTAAAAAAAAGGAATTTTAGAAATAAAAAAATACACTTTAAAATTTGGTCAGAAATGTTACTTATTTACCGGTTTTATACATAAAAAATGTATACGCTAAGCAATAAAATATTTAATTATGAGTCATTTAAAATACATTCCAAACTTAAAAAATGTTCCGTTATATTTTTTTTTAATTTACTTAAAATTTGTTATGGCAATCCTGATTGTAGGGATCGCTCAACACTTAGAGGCGTTGACTTTTGCTGAAATACTCCTCTCAAACCTGCCAAACCTGCTGAATTCTTATTCAAATTAATTCGTACTTCGTACTTCGTCTTCGTACACAAAATTTCTGGGCTAAATAGCTTACCGTTAAACAATCAATAATTGCGTGCATCTTCTTTGTTCTTCCAAATGTTTTAAAGCTTCACAGGCTGTTTTAAGAATGGCGTGAATATTTTGTTGTCCTTGCTTTTGGTAGGTTCCAGATCTTTTAATTTTTTTTTTATTAATTATTCATTTTTGTAAAACTTAAAAACTTATTTCTGTAAGTACTTCTTTTCTGTTTATTTTATTTATAACTTATGAAGAACTTATTTGCAGGGCTCTTTTGATAGTAGCAGACCAATTTAGTTTGTATAAGGGTTCATACACAAGCCTTACACAAGTTGTCTTGTGACATAACATTTAGCCATCTGACCACAGTTATATGGAAGTTGTTGAACTCATTTTTCAATGCCTATAAACTGTTGTTTTTGATTGTCAAAGTTCGAAATATGTGGCTTGCAGAAGTTTGCCTTTTATAAGCTCTATACAAGCTATTACTGGCCAAATTCAGAAAATTGGTCCTTATACAATTTAATTGGAGCAATGCCAATAAGGATAAGGTATAAGGGTTGTAGAACGAACACTTCAATGACCAATAGTACGGCGCTCGTAGCAATATGTCCACTAATGCTTTGATGGCTTATTTCACCGAAAGTTTAAGCAATCTTTACATCATTTTGTCAAGCACTCAAATGTCTTTATGATAGAAGGAATATTCGATAGTGCGAAACAAGGTCTACTGATATTCCTAACTGTAAGTTTTTTTTGTAGAGACAAGCCTTATAGGTCAATATCATTTTAATATGAAATAAATGATTGAATATTAATTTGACATTTAACAACAGTGCGAAAACTTATCACTGGAAGTAATCACCAAAACAATTAAAATTCAGTAAAAAGAATCTAAACGCTTATTAACAGTTGCTTTAATTTGCGAGCTATATGGAGCGTTGAGTTTTTCAAAATTAGTGTCGGCGAATTTTCTTATACGTTATTGCCAAATGAGTATCAGAACATGACACTTTTTCCATTTCATCAATCGTACTCATGCGGTAATAATGCAATATGTGGCCAAACTAAGCTTATCTACATCTATTGTTAAAAAATAATTGGAAATTTAAATCTGATCTCAATAAAAAATTGCATAATTTTACTGCGTGCGAAAAATTCTATTTACTTTTACGCCAACAAAAAAAAAAAAAAAAAAAAAAAAACAAAGTTTACCCAATTAAAAATCATTAACCAAACCGCAAATAATTGTATTCAACCCCATTACTTGCAAAATGTAAATTTTTGTAGGTCCTACCATAAGGAAGACAAAAAGGGTTCACCTGTTAATTTTCGTGTCCTTTTGTCTTTCATTTATTTTGGTCACCCGGTCCAATAATGGAATCTCTGTGGTAATTAGCATCTGAAGTATTCTCCTGATGCGAAGCAACCTAGCGAAGTATAAACACAACAAAAAGGACTCAGGACTCTGGTTCAGGGGATAAGCTTGGTTGATTAGAGAGGTGTTAAATAATTTGTTTGTCCGTATATATATATTTGTAAAAGGTGTTAATATATTCCATGGACGATGATGAATGAAAATGTTTGCAGCAACATCTTTTGTTGGAATTATTTTCGGTGACGAATTTAATTATAAACGTTAATTGAAGTTTGCTTTTGTTTAAATGTATTTAAATAAGATACACTTCTTAAGTTACGAGTATTATTTTAAAAAGTCAGTCTTTTGAAAATGTTAGAATACCTGCAGCAAAACAAAATCAAGAGGTATTTGAAATTCCAATTTGAAGATGATGGCAAAACAAAAACTGACAAATAGAGAAAGGAACTTTGTATATATTCATACTTAAGTTAGTTTATGTTCAATAAAAACCTTGTTCTGGCATAGAATGGTGGGTTGGGTCGATAATCAGATTGAATGACTGCCTGCAGGATGAGAATTTTATTCCATTTATTTGCCCTGCTTGGGTCATTGTTGGCTAAAAACGACGTTCAAAACGCTACTTCAGCCTTCTTGCCACTAGTCAAACAGTTCAATCCAAAAACGCGAATGCTCGCCAGAATCCTGATGGTATCATTATTAAGGATATTGTCTGCTCGTTTTCATCATTGGCAGTTGGTCTGCATTTACACAATTCTATATCAATAGACTATTCCAATGGTGCTAGATACATACATACATACATACAACTAATGCTGCTGGCGAAATGTTTCCTGCCTCTGCTCCTCATGCTGCTGCCAGATGTCGGCTGTCTGTTATGCTCGAAATGATTACATAAACTTCGATTTTCTATTAAATTATAAGGATTTGAGTGCCCGCGGAAAAAAAAATCCTTATTATTGGGATACGGAGACTTTTTTTTATTACTCAATTACAGCAAAGTCCAATGATGGGGCTTGATGTTAGGAAATGGTTGGTCGTGCGATGCAATATACATTTTTTCATGGAGACTAAAATAGGTAGGTATATTTTTTTTTTTTATTTTATGCTCTCTGGTGAATTTTATTAAAGTATCTGTTAAGATTATGTTTTTGTAATGAGTTATTTTTTTAATTTTCTTACAATTATTTTATTGGTTAATGATTTTTTTCAAAAGAGAAATTAAATATTTGGTTGGTATGTGTATATAATATAATATCTACCTATATATTGCACATAAACATTAAAGATTTTGTCGATTTTGTAGTTATGTAAATAAACTTAACTAACCACGAGCAATAAATTTTTATCGGTGCAGAGAACGGTGCAGGTAAAGTACTCCACGGGCAAGTGCTCCACTTGGGAAGCACCCACCCAAACTCACACCCACCCCAAATCCTAT
This sequence comes from Baccha elongata, assembly GCA_951217065.1. Classification (NCBI taxonomy): domain Eukaryota; kingdom Metazoa; phylum Arthropoda; class Insecta; order Diptera; family Syrphidae; genus Baccha; species Baccha elongata. The sequence goes on along the minus strand of OX578272.1, from coordinate 21,892,002 downwards.
AGTACGCCAGACTGGGGGGGGATGCGGGGGGCAGTACGCATCCCCTTACTAATCTCAACTGTTGATGGGGTGCAGGGAAATAACTCCACGGCAAGTGCTCAACATGGGAATTTATTCCACTTTTAGTGGGAATCTGCTCCATTTTTCAATGTGGAGTTGATTCTCACTCGTAATGAGATTGTATTCCACTTTTAACAGTGTGCTATTCTTTCCCACCTAAACCCAGAAAAATGAAAGAATGAAAGAAAAAAAAAAACAATGGTCCTACTTTACTTCCCGCTAGTATATACACAAATAAGTTAGAAACTTTTAATACCCAAACTTGGACCCACCCAAACTCGCACCCACCCCAAATCCTATAGTGGACCCGGCAGAGGTTTGCAGAAAAAATTGGGCAAACCAGGTACTGTTCAGTGATAGTTAAATTATTTTTCACAGTCAGTGAGTCCACTTTTTAAAGTGAACTACTTTCTCACTTTCACTTTCTCAATTTCTTGTACTTTTATACAAGAAATTCTCACATTCAGTGGGAAATTATTCACATTTCAGTGAGAATAGATTCCCACTAAAAGTGAAATAAATTCCCATGTTGAGCACTTGCCCGTGGAAAACTTTCTCTGCACCGCAAGGAACTAACTTCACATGGAAACTAGTAAGAACTAATTTCACTTTTTTTTTTGTGAAGTAAATTCCTTCTAAGGGTCAGTCTTTTCAGCTCTGGTTAAGTGTAACCATTGGATATTTCAGTTCTTCACCATAGTTTCTGTATATGATGTATCTATGGTTTCCAGATAAAATAACAAATGGTCAAATTTACCCAGAGCTGAAAAGACTGGGCCTAAGTGTGAAAAACAATTTCACTTTTTTCTGGGAATTTATTTCACATCTGTGTGGAGTTATTTTCCACATCAGGTGAGAGAAAACTTTACTTTTTACTAAAGTTAATGATATAATTTTGTCGTTGCGTAATTTATTGTGGCATAATAGCCTAAAAAAAAAAACAGAATTCATGAGCGGAATCACAAAAATATTTCGTGAAGTCTATGGCGTTTTGTATTGTAAATTAAATACCTATATGTTTCTTTTTTAATATATTTTTTATTTATACAACAAAATTTTTAAAAGTGCGTCTTTATGCTATTTCCTGTCATCTTCCGAATCTTATTCAACACGTTACTTACAATTTGGAAACAAAATGAAACTAGCCTAATTACCTTCATACGAAATTCATAGCATGCGATGCATAACAAATGTGTCTTCATAATATACATTACCACCACTAACTAGAAGGAACGCCCATGCTTTTACAACATCAGCCAAGCTCTAATAATGTCTCCTAATTGCTCCCACAAGAAAATTGAAAATTCGCAATTACTTAATAACCGAAATTGCAGCTATGAAGGCAATTGACGTAGTCAATTTTGCGCGAGCCAAAAACCAACTTCCTGCACCATGCTTACGAGTATATACCCTAACCGCTCTGCACAGGGTTGAGTTGAGAAATTGAAGAGAAACCGTGCATTTTGCCATTTGAGAAAGAAATACCTTCATTCCATAATGGTAAGCCATTCATATCCATCGTAGAGCAACCACACGGGAAACAAGAAAAGTCTTCGCTATTTGCCGCCCACACCAAAAGTCTTACCACACCGTTACGATGAACTTTAGGTAAATGGAGAGGCTACAGCATGTATACTCGTATGGCACGGAACATTCTCAGCTTGAACTTCTATCATTCGCTGCAACACTCAAACATATATACATTTAGTTCACATATACATACATATATGTAGGTATGGGAATCTCACGCAAAACTTTAAAGAATCAATTCCCTTAACAAAGTTCAGCCAACCATTTAGGAAAGGCAAAGAAAATGAATATACTTGAGAGAAATAAAAGGATGACTGTTCAAACGTTGGCCAACAGAGGATAAATCAAAAACCAGTCCTACAAAAAAATAGAAACGCACATTTTCGAGATAACTTTTGGAAATTGAGTAGATCTGAATAAAAAATTTAGATTCAAAAACAAAATTCTATTCATATAGATATCTTCTAACCTCTTCTTTGCTTTTTTAAAAGTTTCCAAAAGAACAAATTTAAACAAACCGAAGATGACAGTTGGGCATTTAGAAAAAAAAACTGTTATTCGTTTTTTACTTGTTCACAGTTTTTCAGAAAGAATGAAATTTCTCCGAATCACTAAGTCAAAATGAGATGGCACTTAAATATAAATTACTAATGCTGACCAAACAATACTCAAGGCGATTCGTATGTATTGCGAAAAAAGCTACGGCGGCGCGCCCGCGGCGTAGATAAGGTCGAGAGTTGAGATTGAGACTCAAAAGATGTATCTTTTTATCAGATTTCCGTCAAGTTAGCACTACACTACAACTTTTAAACGACACGCCTGAATCGAACAGACTCGCTCTTGTGGCAAGTTGTCACAAAAATAAAATTGAATTGAATTCAAATAAGTTTCATAATAATTTTTTTTTTTTAATATAAGTGAGACATACGAAAATAATTATATTGGCGCAAATTTTTAAACGATTTAGCATCATACTAAAACATATTTAGCATCATACTAGGTTAAAAAAACTATTGGCGCATGATGCTAACTATGTTCTAGTATGATGCTAAATCGTTTACAAATTTGCGCTATTAATTTGTATTAAAAGTGCTAATACTACTTTTTACACGCATGCAAGCCAAAATAAAAGTATGCAAACAATTTGAATGCCTACCAATAAGTTAAAAAAATTATTCCATCAAAATTAGAATTTTGAAACTTTTTACGAAAAGTTATGCATTCGTAAAAAAAAAGTTTTGAGATAACAGTCAACCATGACAATTACGATGAAAGAGAAGACAAAAAATTATATCTGGAAATTATGTCTTTCTCGTCACCTACCACGACAACCTACATTATATACTATAGGTATGGTTGGGCCGATTTACTTCAAATTTGATAGGTAAAATCAAGGGGTTTGTCACTAGCCAGTTTATAGTGGTTCAATGATTGCAATATTTCAAATGACTTCATATGATTTCAGGTGATTTCAAGCAGTATTTAAATTGATTTAAAAAATTTGTGATTGTACTGATTTCAAATAGGTAAATTTACTGATTTAAAATGATTGCAAATTAAAGTAATTTCATTATGATTTCAATTCGTGATTTCATTATGGCATTTTTGATTGCATGATTGCAAAAAAAAACTTAGAGTGATTTCAAATATTTTTGATGATTGCAATAAATCATTTGAAATCAATAACCAATTTTTTTTTTATTTCATCACTTGAAATAGTGATTGCGCCGGATTTCAACGTGATTTCAAATGATTGCAAGTATAAGTGGTCAGGTGATTTCATTTGCGACAAACCCCTCGGGTAAAATTTTTAAGTGACGTGAAATAACGCCGATAGAAATAGCACCAAATTGGCGTTATTGCGCTTTCAAAAACAAAAAAAAAACCCGAATGTTGAGTTTGGCTTAATTTCAATTTAGATATCGAAGTAAGGCCAATTTGGCGTTATGGCGTTTCCAATCAACAAGAGTGCCCCCCTCTGCATGTCCCGATATATACCTTACTTTTTATTATTTACTACTTCAAAAATGGTTTGGATCTATTTTAAAAATTAAAAAAAAATAATTGATAATTTCGTTTAGCACAACGAAATAAAGCCAGTATGGTGTTAAATCGTTTTTAAGAACGAAATAAGTCCGAATTTGGAATTCAGCTATCAAATATATTCGTTATACGGTACCGGCCTTATAACAGTATTTTTAGATTTCGAATATCTCGATAAAGGCTAAAGCGATTTAAACGAAATTCAAATCTGAAATTGTTTTTTTGTCAAAAATGTTTTAAAATTGAAAAACTTTAATATTTCAAAAAGTTCAAAATTAAGTTTTGAAGTACATAATAAATTTACTTTAAATAACGTGAATTTACTTCTTTAAAAAAAAAAATCAAAAAAAATGTTTTAAAAACTTTATTTTAAAAACCTCTTTAGCGAATTTGAGTTGGATTTTGTACTGAATTTTCGTTAAACATGGACTTAGAAATTTTAATAAAATTTCATATGATTTTGTCGTGTGTATTTCGTTTGTAAATTAATTTATATGAAACTTTCAAGAAATATTTCTTTTGACAATAACATTAGTTTATTTGTTTTTTGAGTTCATCCCTTTGAAAAGTTCCACAAGAGCAAATCTGTAGGATCCAGTCGTGTTTTTTCATAAAGTTTATTAACGGTAAGTACCTGCCATAGAACCATACGTCTTTTATGCCGATTATTTTTTTTAAACTGCAGCACCAATTTTGACGAAATTTTATATTCCAAAAGTTTTGTTAATATTGCAATCAAAATTTTCGAAAAAAAAGTATTTTCTATTATCTATTTTTCTCGAAAAAAAAAACAATTTTGATTTTATTTTATACGAATGATGTGTTTCTAACGGCGATGTCTCCCTTCAAAAACACAAAAAATGCGAAGAAGCTTATTAACGGTATTTTAACCTGCCATATAACAGTAGTTTTTCCATATAACTGCGGATGTTACTAAGCATCGGTCGTAATGCATTTCTGAACTAGTTTGTTAGATACCAAAGTAAGATATAGTTCTGCAGAACGCAACTTAACTTTAGAAATGAAGTCATAAGAATGCCTTGACGTCGTTGAATGTTCTTGTATCCTTTCTAGTGTCTGCCGTAATGCCGATATTTTGTTACAATGATACACATTTCTTTTTAAGACAGCATCAGGTTCTTCGGTCATTAACATGATAGGTAATCTTACCTGTATTCGAAATTTTGAAGACTTTTTCTCTATGGATGCAAAAAGCAGGCCTATATGTTATGACAACACATTTTGTGGAATTTAGAGTACTTTAAAAGTAGAAATCTCTCCACTTAATTTTATCCGCTAAGTTATGACCACGAAATAAAAACAAAATCAAAGCAATCACTTAAACAAACTAAGCTCGATTCATTGGTCCTTAAAATCCCATTTCATTCAATTTATTGTTTCGGGTAATAAAAATCATATATGTGCAGTACATGTATACACAAAATGATAGATATATTTATGTACAAAATCTTGAAAATGATCCATCCATGTGTTGCTTAAGCACATTGTTGGTAATTTGAATGCTGCTGCAGCAGACTGAAGAGCATTTTTAACTATGCAATTTGCGGAAGTGAAAAAGGTGACGATATGGCTGCGTATGTGCATCTCAAAACATAACCAACCACATCGCTTCATTTTTATGGCGGATGGCGATGGAGATATTAAATTTGTTCCGTCCTTGGGGATTTTTGTAAATACTAATAAAATTTGTAACAATGTCATGTCATAGCTTTTATCGCCTCTGAGCTCTGTCTTGTATGACTTCATTATTTATCAACGTGGTGCAGTTTTTTTTTTATTACTACGTGCGTCATTGGTTGGTCGTATAGCTTGACCATGCCATGATAAAAGTGGTGACTTCTTTGAAAATAATGTGGAAGAAACCCACAAGAATTCAGAATAAGATTTCAAAATAAATAGCAAATAACTAAATCATTTATCATAGTATGAAATTGTGAGAGAAAGACGTGTACAAAATTGGTTTAAACAAATTTGTAAGACATTCTTTAGTTATTTAGAACAATGCGATTTTGAAAATGGTGACTAACGCAAACCACCCATCATCATGTTGTTTTTTTTTTCATTTTCTGAAAAACCAAACAACTATATCCAATCATGAAATTGAATGCAGACTGCAGTTTGGTTTGTGTTTAATTTCTCAAATAAGAGAAAGTGTTACAATTGTTCGTATCTAATAAGTTCCCAGAGTTATATACTTTAAACCAAATTCTGGGCTAGCGAGCATGTGTTTTTGACGTGCGTGGTTATTGTCACCCAGAGTCAAAACCACCACCTCGAAACCACATTTGAATCCGAAATTATTGTAGCATATTCTTGCTGACATTAACTCATTAAAACCTTTTTTGTTTTGATTTTGGGGCAAAGTTTAGGTTCATATAATTAAATTTGTCTCAAAGTGAAGTCTATGAGTAAAATCGTTTTATTGATGTCATAACCCTTTTCCCTATACGTTGCAGAAAGTCACGTAAAATTAATTAAACCCCTTTTATTTGAATTTAACCGTATTTTTATAAGGTGACAACAATGATTTATATATGAAAATACATACATAGGCGCTTTTTAGCAACCATAATTTCTTTTCTTTTTTAAACAAAAGAGCTGAGCAGGGAACTTAATTTTTCTTGTTTTGTATCTTCATTAAATAAAATGCACGACTGGGGGTCACACGAACTTGCTCTTGTTGCAAAATATGGGATTGGGAAAATTTAATTTACTGAATTATGTTGAAAGGTGGAAAAGTGTCCTAAATATGAGAAAATTTGTATGGTAGCTATCATTAAATGGCTGTTTATTCAAAAACTTTAAATGCCATCTTATGTTGAATGCTTATATTAAATACCGTACCAAATTTAAATTTAATCGGTTCGGCCGTTATCAAATTATGGCAAAATTTGTGGAAAACCGCTAACACAAAATCTCCGTTATATCACTTACACTAAGTTTCATCAAAATCGTTAGAGCCGATTTCGAGGAAATTGGGAAAAACTAAAACCGTTATATGGGGAGTACCCGTTATATTCCGATTTCTCCTCTAGGGAATCACCTAAAAAGTACTACACACGAAGTTTAAAGAAAATCCGCCAAATCGTTCAGGCTGTAGATCGGGGCACAGACAACCGCACATCCGCATATCCGCACATAACCACAGACAGACCGACGGACGGCAAGACGAAACCTACTGCTTTGGTCTTCATCATCGTAATGTCATGTTTGATTAAACCTCGAAATTTTTTCTTACACGAAACCAATACTTGCCCTATAAGCGCAAGTAAAAATTTGTTTTACGAAAGCACGAATGAAAGTTTCCATATTGAAAAATAAAAAGTTAATTCTACAAACGATGGAATTCAGTGGCCACGACAATATTTTAAAACTAGTGCATTCATTCAATCTGATTTTTCTATATATATATATAAATCTTAACAAAATCCATATGTCCATCAAACAAAATTGTGCCTATCCCAAGCAATCAGCTGAGTTACTTACGAGTAGGAAATTTAAGCTAAAGTATCCTTTCCTATTGTAGTGCAAGTGCTTATTTTCCCGGGTAGCAATTATTCGAGTGTGAGTTCCATATATGCATCGATTACTCCCGGTATGTTGTTTGTTTTTTCATTAAATCTTAATTTTGGACTCAAAAATTCCCAGCACTTCGGAAAGAACTTCAGAAAATAAAGACTGTCCAACTAGTCCAACTTCATAATCTTTTGCTACACCTTTTTTTCAGCAAAAAAAAAACGCAAGAAGGCACTAAGTTTTACAATCGGAGGTAAGTGTATGATTTTTTTAGTTCTGGTATTATTATACCAGGTTTTACCGGCTTTGGTAAAAAAAAATTGGAATTTGAATTTTGTTTATTTTTCGAGGTATTTGTAGGTACCTACTTACATTGTTACTTGCAGTTATGGAGAATTAAAAATGTATGTCTGAAGTTTTTTCTTATTGATATTTGAGTCTGTCTTTCGATTTCATCTGAGTCTTGCACTGTATTACATAACCAATACTTTTTATCAATTTGAAATTACTTTCACTGTTTAACTTTGTTTACAAACAGCAAACCAAAACCAAAAAGTATAAGTAACCCAAAAAAATGCTTTTACTGTGACGTCATTTCGTGTCCTTATATAGAAGCTAAACTGTCAAACACTTTTATTTCTGCACAATTATAATTAGGGAAATAGTTTCGTTCTCCTTATTGATTATCTTTGGTAAAACATTCGAAAAACTTCGAAAATGATAGCTTTTATTTGTATATGTGGGCAGAATTTCTTTCTTTGGAAAAACAAGTTCCTATGAGATTCACGATGGGAAAATGTTACTAAAAATCTTAGCAATAATTAAGCTAAAATCACAAACGATTTATGAAGCATATTTTCATATTACCATTGAATTTATACACATAGAAAAATCATGTGTAAGTTTCAAACTTCGATAGCTTTTATTTGTATAAATGAAAGCAGAATTTGTTTCTTGGGAAAAACAAGTTCCCGGGATATTCACGATGGGAAAATGTTTTTCCGGGATAAACAATTTTTTCCTGGGTAAAAAAGTTCCCATTGTCTATACGGCTGAATGTGTGGTGAAGAAAGTCCAATGACGACGTTTACCGGTTTTCGATTTTTTTGCTCTGAAATTGATCCAACCAAATTGATAACGTTTTAAAGGTGCCGCTGATTCAACCTTCAATCCAAATCATAACATCAATATTATGTATAGTTATCCTTGGACTTATTTGAAGAAAGATTTATTTTTATAATCTTTTTAGCTTCAAAAAAAAAAATATGTTAAAAAAAACATGTTTTTTCTGTTCATCGATGAGAGACATGATAAAAGTACTTTGAAAAAGGAGTTGTACCTACTCGAGAACACGACTTTATAAATTTAGATTTTATCTTCTGTTTTGAAAGCTGTATTTTTGAGATTATGTACCTATCTTGAACCAAGAAATATAAAATGCACGACTCGGTCGCATGAACTTGTTCTTGTAGCAAACTATGGGATTACAAAAAATTCAATATATTTAAATATGTAAAAAGGCAAAAGACATCGAAAAATGGCCTAAACGAGGGATCAAGTTCTATAGTAGCTGTCATAAAACCGTTAAACTTATAATGCCATCTTATGTCAATTGTCTAATTTAAGTTCCATACCAAATTTAAATAAAATCGGGTAAGCCGTCATTAATTTATGGCCGAATTCGCAAAAAAAGTTAACACCAAATCTTCGTTATGTGAATTTTAAGCCAAAAACCTGAAATGCAGTTATTTTAACAACAAGTTAAATATAACGGTCACAAAGTTTCATCAAAATCGTTAGAGGCGTTTTTGAGTAAATTTGGAAAAACTAAAACCGTTATATAGGAGGTATAGCCCGTTATAGCCGGGCTAAAACAAAAATTCGAATTCCTCCTCTAGGGAATCATAAAAAAAGTGCTAGACACGAAGTTTGAAGAAAATCCGTCAAACCGTTTAGGCTGTAGCTCATAGAACAGACAACCGCACATAATGCACATACGCACATACGCACATCCGCACAGACAGACCGATGGACGGCATGACGAAACCTACTTTTTTGGGCTTCTCTATCATCGTAATGTCAGGTTTGATAAAAACCTCGAAATTTGTTTTTTACACGAAACCAATACTTGCCCTATTAAGCAAGTAAAAAAAATCAGCTACTTAGTTTACAAAATATAAACAAGCAACTGAAGTATTTAAATGCAAATGAAATTCGTCTAATATGTAAAATGAACCCAGATTAAACTTCCATTGCCTGCTTCAAGCACACAAAAGCCTTGCTCTGTTTGTTAAGTACACATGGATGTTTTACTCTATTTGTTAAATAAGCCCTTAACTCTAATCCATCCAAGCAGCGTTTCATCTAGTCTAACAATAACAAACTAAATAGATTTCCAGCCCTTATTTCTGATTCTCCGCATTTTAAAGGACATGGCTCCTTGAAAAAGATTCTACGTACGTACTGACGTACATCTACAATTATTCATCTTTCCGCTTTCCCTACAGCCGTGCCTCTCAAGGTCTTAAGAAGTCAAGAGAGACATTGCGAATGGCGGTGATTGTATGATGAAACTTAAATTTCATAATTAATTTTCACTGGCACCAGAAGTGCGCTATGCGCACCTGCTCCTCTCACTGATGCAAATACAGGATTTAAGTTTATATTTTGTTGTTTTATTGTTTTCCTATACAATTTTAGCATGATGGGTGAAGAGAAGTCACAGAATTAAATGAAGAGGTTCGCCCCTCCATGAAAATCTGCAGGCGGATTTAAGTTCTTATACATATTATTTGCGTTGCATTTGCAAAAGATACTTCTTCATAGAGATTAGTCGACGAAATGTATGAAAATCAAGGACAATAGCGAAATGCAATAACTCTAAGGTTAATTCATTTGCATATAAGGTCTAGGGAGATGGTGTAAGTGGTAGTGTATCCAGAAGGTGTAGGTTACTTTCTCAATAGGATAATGGGTGTGTGAGCACGAGGAGCCCTCAAGCTTTATACGGTAGAGGTACCTACCAGAAAGGATCCGAGCTCCATAAGGACTATGTTATACAACAAGAAAAAAAAAATTACAATTTTACACCGATAACTCATTGTAGGATAATAAGCTATAGAGTCACCATGTTATATGTCGTGTAATATTTTATAGAATAGCACGTAGGGTGACATAAACAAAGTACCTACTCCTGTTTATGCTGACGATGAAGGTTGGCGAAAGGTTTTTGGATTATGCCAGAGGTGAATGAAGGTTGTGGCTGTAGCAGTCACCTGGGTTGTAGTGTTTGTTGCTGGTTTTGACTTGGAAAGTGGTAAACAACAAGTTGCTTAAGATTTGTGTGCGTGTGGGTTGTTGGCTTTAAAAGTCTAAAAGGTTGTGTCAGTAAGCAATTCAAATAGAAATTATTTCATAAGGATACAATTTTAAGGGGATCAAAAGTGTTTATGAAGAAAATTAAAACAAAATTTGAAAAAAAAAAAATGCATTTATAAAATATTAGAAATAAGAATAACTAATCTTTCGAAAAATGTATGTGACTTTTCTGCTTTTGTAGGTACCTTTCTAGAATTTGATTGTTTTGAAATTTTTGTATATGTTTAGCAATTTACTTTTGTTCATTTAGGTATGTTTCCTAAGGCAGTCAGCTACGAGTTTTATCATATTGGTTTCCTTCGTATAGTTAAATATGTACTAAAAATCTAAGCAATAATTAAGGTAATTATTCGGGATCTCACTTCTTAATTCATACTTAAATTGGTATGCTAGTTTTTTATTGCTTCTTTATTTCTTCTCAACTAGGTATGTGCTTCAGGAACTTCAAAACGTTTGTCCACTTCTTTTTAAAACATTTCTTAATGCTTCTTTAATCATTTTTAAACAGTTTTTTTTTTGAATCGGTATCATTTCATGTCTTTAATACTTCTTTAATCCATCTTTTTGTTAAGGCATTAAATCGGTACCTTTTATTCTTTTATACCAACTTCTTAAAACTTTTGTGAATATTATATCGTTTATTGTCATCTGATGTGATATCTGCATAATCTGAATCTGCATTTGTGGTCTTTTATATAAGTAGTAGTAGTAGTAGTAAAATGTTTTTTATTTTCAACTTCATTTTATACATTTTATAGTGTTAACTAGAAAGATAATTTTGTTGAAAAATTCAAAAAACTTACGACAATGACATATATAAAGTCGTCTGTCGGGTAAATGAAAAATATTTAATAATTTTATCTTTAAACATTAATCAACAAAAAGAGGAATAATAAATTATTCTAAAATGTTACGTTGTACATAGTTCAAACTAAATAAATTCTGTTATAATTTGTTTTCTATAGCTTATGGCCACGTTAATGTAGTTTGATAGATTGTTACAATCAGCTCTGCATTTTACGTTAAAAACAGCTAAAAGTTCTGCTTCATTTAGAGTAGGTTTTTTGAAGTATCTTATCCTGAATTCTCTAAGTACTGGGCATCTGCCTAAGAAATGTTGAATATTTTCTTCTTCTCTCATGTTACACAAACTGCATATAGTAGAAACATTACGTCCAAACCCATTTCCATTGAGTGAGATAAGATCACACCTTGCTTTGAAAATCCACGCTATTTTGAAAGTTTCTAAATTATCCGTTACATATGCGGGCCCTATTGAATAATCCAACAGCTTGAAAATTCGTGTACTGCTTTCTCTCGCTCTCTGTTCAGCTGCTTGTTTTCCGTGGGACTTCAGGTGAGCCAGCATCTGTGAGTTGTTGACGATCCAATCTCTTTCATTTGTCATGTTTTCATTCCAGTGTAATCCAAACCTATTTCCAATTATATTAATCTCCTTGACCCGAAAGAGTTGCTTTTGTAATAGAATTTTGGAAAGCTGGTTTGGTAGTCTATCGTCGCTGTATTCGAACATTGTTTTTTGAACGTATCTAAGATGCAAGTCCAGTGTGTAGTAGTGTCCATCTTCAGCTGCTTTTTCAATCGATAAGGCATAGTTTGGAGTACATGACGGTAGTTTCAGAATTCTCTTCAAAAAGTAGCGTTGTAGTTTGTCCACTTCATCAAATGTTCCGAAGCCCCAGACTTGTGCACCATATGTTTGGATAGCTCTACATACTGCCAGAAAAAGTTTCTATTTCGAACTGAGATTGATATTTTCCTTAATCAAAAAACAATTCCATGTTGCGTTAATACTGCTTTTTGCTGCTGCATTTCTTTTCTCCACATGCTTCAAAAAACTCATTTTTGGAGTGAGAACAACACCAAGGTAGGTATATTGAGGTACTACACGAATTTCTTCCCCTTTGAAGGTCCACTTTTCCCTATTTGATAGCCTGCCACCATTTCGAAAAACCATAATTTCTGATTTTGTCAGATTCACTTCCAGATTCCAATTATCGCAGTACTCTTCAAATTGCATAATCATCCGTTGCAAAGTTCCAATCTCATCTGCTATTATCACCATATCATCTGCATACAGTAACAATCTTATATTCACACAATCGATATTAAGACCGCCCTCTAAAAAAGTATGGAGATCATTTATATAAAGAGCAAAAAGTAAAGGTGATAAAAGGCATCCTTGTTTCAGCCCATAGAGTGTTTCGAAGTATTCAGATAACTCTTTTCCCGTCCACACTGCTGATTGAGTATCAGAGTAAATGCATTCCAACATGTTTACAAATTTAGATGAAACTCCCATTTCACGTAACTTAAACATAAGAAGTTGCCTGGAAATTTTATCAAATGCAGCCTTTAAGTCCACGAAGAATGCATAGACTTTCTTTTTTTCCGCCAGCTTTATGTGTACAATGGACGCTAAATTATAGATATAATATTTTGATATATAAGTATTTTGGTATATATTAGTATTTTACATATTAAAAAATTGAAATTTTATACTAATAAAATAAAAGGCACGACTGGGTCGCACAAAGAACCTTCCACTATTCTAATTATTTCTAAAATTCTTTCGATTAGTTAAAAAAAAATATTTCAATTTATTTATACCTATTAATAAATTTTTTAAATTCTTTCAACTAATTTAGAATTCTATAGGTAGAAGGTGCCTACCTAATTTAAAAAAAATTAATAAATACAAAAATAACTTTAAAAACTAATTGATAACCAACCAGAGTTTTCTAAGAAGATCGTGGTATGGCAGTAATTTTTAAATATTACAATATATTTAACTTTTTTTTTCAAAATTGTAGGTCCGGTTTTCGAAAAAAATCGATTTTTTCAAAACACTTTTTTTAAATATTTTTTTTTTAAACTTTAGAGTCTGCCCATTTTAGCTAATTAATATTTTTCATCCGAAAAATAAATTTCAAAAAAGATTCATGAATTGCTTTCAAAAAATCAAATTTTCAAAAAAAAAAATTGTTTAATTAATCTAAATTTTTTTAGAATAGTCATTAAAAAATTAAGTACGCCATTATTGTTTGGCTATCTAATTCTTCTTAGAAATTAAATTTTGTAAAAATCAACGCAGTCGTTAACGAGAAAGTCAAAATTTAAAAAAAACCGTTGTATGGCAGGTACCGTTAAAACTGTTCCTAAAGAAATATGGTTCATGCCATCATGGAGACTGCAAATAGTATTCTATGAAAAATTTCTTCCTATATCTTGCTCAGCTCATAGCATGCTAGAGATAGTATTCTATGAGCTGTCATTTTCATATTGATTTTTCTGTATAATTGTACTGAAATAGTAAGCTATCAAATGCCCACCATACATTTTATAGCATTCTAGCAATCTTTCTTTATATGGAAAGTGACAGATGGTAATCTATGAAATCTTGCTCGTGGAGACACAGTGTTATATGGTAGGTACCGTTAGTTTTAGGCCTAGAACAAAAATTCAAAAAACACCCTTACTGTCACGATACGATTTTTCATTATGTATAACGAATATTTCTCTCATTTTGTTTCTATTTTGTTGACGAGAGAGTAAATACAGTGTTGCTATGGTACGAAAAAATATATCATTTTTGTTGTTAGAAGTGTAAATTCTTGAATTATTTTTGTCAGAACCTCCATTTCCAAAAAATTATCTTCATGTTTTCATTATACATAAAATATTCTAGGTATATCCCACTTCAAATTAAATTGATGCTAGCTCCGCGAACTCGAGTTCCAATATTACTATTAATTGAATATACAATGAAAGGATTGATAAAGGAGTAAAAAATTATTTAAAACAATGTTCTTCAGAATAAAGAATATTTTAAAAATAAATTAAGCTTCTTAGATCCTTCTATCGGACTTAAACTTAAATCATTCTCAAAGAAAAATATATCCTAACGCTTTAGAATTCTTAAAACTGCAAATTCTTTTCTTTGTATGCATATCCCATACTTATATTATTTTCATTTAATAACTTCGTTTCTTCATGAGACTCCTACTGCATATCCTCCTCTTACTTTGTGACTTGTGAGTGGGGTGGGGAACGTACCGAACGTAAAGTTTGGTTGGTATTTAATCCTGATGCATTTTTAAATAACAAATTAAGTTTTGTGTATGTGATTATTTTATAATAAGTATGCCACTATTACTAACATAATTCTTTACATAATTGAAAAAAAAAAAATCGCTTCAAGTATCTGTGTCACTTCTTCATTTAAATCTACAATCTGCATTATATGCAATCAACGTCAGCAGATTATATTTTATTGATTTCTTTCTCAAAATATAAAGAAAGTTTTCAATTCACCCAACTATACACATCATTGTCAATTTTGTAAACAGGATTTGCAAAACTTTAGAAAGACGATATTGTTGGATAGGTACCTACCTCTATAACCTTCTCGTCTTTTCTCATCACGATGGTATTGCAGAATTAAACTTGCCACTAAAAAAATGAAATGTAAAGTAAAATAGTATGGGTGAACTATATAATAAAATTTTCGAAAGTAACCTCACTTCGACGCTCCCTTTTTTAATGTAACTCAAATGAGGTAGTAACCCATACCGATACCACCCAAGAAAAAAATATAAGAAGAAAACATTTTTAATCACGTCAGCACTGAAACTTCGATCTGAGATCCGTTCCCAAAGCATCACAAATTGACAAAAAAAAAAGAAGATAGAATTCCGGAAAAGAAATGATTACAACACAAACGAAAAACAACTCTTTGAGGAATTAAAGCAATTTAGGTAAGAATCCTGAGTTACTATGGGTTTTATGCATATACATACATAGATACCTATAGAGATAGACGAACTTATACAGAATTGAAATTTTCCAAGAAAAGTGTAGGAGTACCCATTTGGGCTTTCTTTTGTCAACTGATTTTGTTTGCCTTGTCAAACCACGTAGATTGTGGTGCACATCTCAGTGTCTCACTGTCAAATATTCGTGCATTTGAGGCAAATCTTTTGAAAGTTGCACTCAAGGACGAACATAATAGATTAAACGGTGCCAAGTGAAGCGAAACGCCAAGTAAAATCACGATTTAAGAACTTCTTTCAATTCGTTTGTTTTTGCTTCCAGTATGCCAAATGCTTAAAGAACAAACAAACGAAAAATGTTTGTTAGCCACACATCTTCTGTTCGTATTTTTATTTGTGTTCTTAAGTAAAGTTAGTTTCATTGTGGATTTCATTTAACTTAGAATTTCATTGCAATGCTGCTGACACTTATATTATTTAGTTAGGCGGGAACTCGTACTTTACGCTAAAAACTTTAATAGTGACTTTAAGTCACCAATTGATGTCTTAATTTCTTTGGTTTTTAAACTAGGAGCACTCTGCTTAGACAAAGATAGAATGTCTTCTAAGTGAAGATAGATATTTACAAAACAAAACCAGATTGAAAATATACCACAACAAGACATGAATAGCTCTACTCGTAACGAACTAGGAATAATTGTTGACGCAATGTGATATTTAGCACAGATTTCCTTAGAATAAGTCATCAAATTACCAGTTTTTTTTTAATTTTAGAAGATAAATATTTTTTAAGCTGATAGTTTATCATAGATGACTTAAGAAAGAAGAAACAAGAAACAAGAGCAATCGGTTAAAATCTACTTTTTTAAAGCGACGAAGTGCTGAAAAAATCCTGTTTTCCCCTAGAAAAAGACCAGTGCTGATATTCAGCTATTTTGGCGAGTGAGGCGAGATGACTCGCCTTACTCACTTTCTCATCTCACTTCATTGTCAAAAGCGATTCAGTTATTTCGGCGAGATGAGAAAGTTCGAATAGGGCGTAGAACCTCTAAAAGGTCATCAAACAAAGAATATCAAGAATATTCACAAACTCACTTTTTTAGTGAAAAAATATTTAATTGAACATAAGTTTAATTATTATGCATATACATGCATACTTAATTACGTATATTTAATATGGACTAGTTAAGATGAAATTAATAAATAAAATGTTTAAAACAATTTTTTTACCATTTTGCAGCACTGTATGTTTCCTTAAAGTATCAATAAATAGAGTCAATTCTTGTTTTTGTATTTTCATTACTAATACATGAATATATTGTTGAGAAAATAAGACATACTAATTCAAAATGATCAATTTACCTTCATGTACACCATTTAGCTGCCGAAATGTTCGGCGAGTAATCTGACGTTTCATTTCACTCCCTGGAACACTCGCATTTGTTAGCTGAATCGCTTTTTATTGAAATGCGACTCATTTCACTCACTCCCTGGAAGTTTAAATTAGCTGAATCTCGGCACAGAAGAATTAGACAGGTGGAAAAGCTTACGCCGTGGTATACATACCTTTTCAGAATAATGGGAGAATTCGGGTCAGCTTCTTAAGAATGTTCTGGAGTATACTATTTCAACTATACTTATTGACTTTGAAATTCGTAATCTTCGCCTAGAAGTGTTTTTTCACCCTAAGAACCGTTGTATTTGACTAAAAGTGTTTTATTTATTTTTTATTTATAAAAAAATATATATACAATATATTTAAGCGCTCATTCTAAAATTCCGTTATTTATGCCGAAAACAACGAGTTTTCATAAATTCGGAAATCGGATACAAATTTAAATAGGTGAAGCGCACTTTTCCTAAAATTCGAAAATTGTTATTTCCGTCAAAAAATTTATTCTGCCTAAAGTTATTTTTTTCTTTTCGAAGTACTCAGACTCTTAAAATCGATAAAAAACTTTTTCTGAAATTTTAAAAGCCCTAAAAATCGTTACATATTTTCGACTCAGTGTTTTTTTTTTCTACACTCTTTTTCTTAAATTCGAAGATCGGACTCCAAAAATGGTCATTTTCACCTAAAAGTGTTTTTTTCTCGAAATATGTATGTAGGTATATAGCTTTTCTAAAATGTGAAAAACGGAATTGTAAAATCATTATTTTCGCCTTTTTTTATAAAATATAACTCGCAAAGATTGTCATTTCCGCCAAAAAGTGTATTCTTTTCGAAAATTATGGCTTTTTCATTTAAAAAAATGTTGTTTGCCAGAAATTTTTTTTTTTACTTAACGCTTTTTCTAAAATTCAAATGCCAGACACTAAAATCGTTTATTTGACTAAAACTGCTTTTTTTTCTAGAAAAAAAACTAAAGCTCTTTTTCTAAAATTCGAAAGTATGAACCCAAAACTCGTTATTTTCGTTTAAAAAGTGTTTTTTTTTTCTCAAAATCGAAAATTTGAAATTTATTTTCTCGAAATAAAGCGCTTCTTTTTCAATTCATAAAACCGTTAATGCCGTACAGGAGGATTTATAACAGTCGATGTTGCAGGAGCTTTTCTTTGTGAGATGACCACTTATTTTATGAAGGTATAGGTATGTATATATCATAATCCATTGTATTTAACATCAACTCCTTTATTCTCCATTCACTCCAACACTAAGAACGATCAAAAATAAAAAGGCAAATCTTTGATTACGCCTCATTGTCCTTATTTTAGTCGAATCTGAATACCTAGTTTTAATTTTACGAAATGTTCTGAACAAAACTGAATAAATTTTCTTATAGAATTCAACCACTTTAAACTTTTAGATAAACACTCAACCCAAACGTCTTTAACATCTTGTTTCATCAGTAACAATATAAGAAACACTACCTTCTGACTACTATAAGTTTTGAAGTTATTTCAACCTCATTGGTTACATTAAAGGTTTAAACCTATTTTTAGTGACAAACTTTTTGGACCCCTTATTAAATCATTCGGGCCCAATAATCCACCCAGAACACACTAGATTTACCTTCATCAAATTCTAGTCCTGTATTTATAAATTACCGTCGATAAAATGCAAAATGAGTGAAGCATTTGAATTTATTCTTCTCCCTTATTCTCCTCAAGCCAGAGAGATGCCAACAAATTAAATACCAGCACGCTGCTGCTGCTGCTGTGCAGGTTACCGCATCAAAGGTCATGAATACCAAATTAGTGATGGAGAATTTAACGTTGACATTTATTTGTCACCAGTTTACTAACGAGCTGTTACCGAATATGAATTGGCCACAATACGACCACCCAAGTAGACCTTTATTTATAAAAAGAAATCGAATACATAAATACACATACAGTAAGTATAAGGAGTTGTACCAAAACCAAGATCCATTAAGAAGCTATTTTTGGTTTGTAAAGTAATTATTATCCCTCCCATGGCACTCGCCTTCCATCAAAGAAAAGTTCAAACAAGGCCCACACTTCTGTTCGATTATATATGGAAACAGCTTCTGGTTCATTTTGCCTTTTTTTTTGTATTGATCGATTTGCGAAATAGAGCCAGAAAATGTATGCTTCAAACGAAAGCAAATAAAATAAAATTCAACAGAACGCTATAAATCTCTGCAAGGATAATAGTTTTGTGTCTGTGCGAAAATTGGCCTAAATTGCGAAGCAACCTGTGATTGTCATTTCTGTGGCATTTTTTATTGTGTTACTTGCAAATAATAAAAAAAAATCGATTTAAAGTTGATTATTGAATTTGAAATTGAATTATGGCCAGCCAGTAACAGATCACGGCCTTTTTTTTTAAATGATGAATGTTGAAAGGTTAGAGTTTCTGATTGAGGATGAATTTTTGCGTTATAACGGGTGTTTTTTTTCGAGGTATAGAACTTTAAGTTGGCATTACTTTTCAAAACGGCGACCGATTTAACAGTTGTCAAGTGATTTATTCTCAGTTTGGTTTGACAATTCAGGCGTAGATTCGTCGATTCGTTGTAGATTTGTCGAATGGGCCCAAAACGAGATGGCCGTTGTTCCCGATTTTCATAGGCGAATTTTGTTTAGCGATGAAGCGCACTTCTGGTGGCTACGTCAACAAACAAGTGTATGTCGAAACACCGTTACACCCAGAAAAACTGACTGTTTGGTGCGCTTTATGGGCTGGTGGAATCATTGGTCCGTACTTCTTCAAAAACGATGATGGACACAACGTTACAGTCAATGGTGATCGGTATAGAGCCATGATTACTAACTTTTTCCTAAATTGAACAATCATAATGCCCAGGAGCTGTGGTTCAAACAAGACGGCGCAACATGTCACACAGCTCGTGCCATAATCGATTTATGGAAAGACAAGTTTGGTGACCGCCTAATTTCACGTTTTGGACCTGTGCCTCCAAGATCTTGTGATTTAACACCGCTAGACTATTTTCTGTGGGGTTATGTAAAGTCATTGGTCTATGCGGATAAGCCACAAACGCTTGACCATTTGGAAGACAACATTCGTCGTGTTATTGCCGATATACGGCCACAAATGTTGGAAAAAGTCACCGAAAATTGGACGTCCAGATTGGACTACATCTAAGCCAGCCGTGGCAGTCATATGCCAGAAATCATATTTAAAATGTAATGCCACGAGATTAACTTTCGAATAAATAGTGTCAATCGAATATTCCATCGTTGTTTCATTGCAATTTAAAGTTCTATACCACTAAAAAAAACACCCTTTGTTATAAATAAACTAATGTTCTGTCCATGTCCTGGATTGAATTTTATGATATCTATATCTATATATGATGCTATCAGCTATGAAGACCAAAGGTTATTTTTATTAATGGAAATAAGATACAAATTCAGTTAAAACAAAATTAAATGCCTATTAGTAATAATTATAATATTTAAAGGGTTTACAAAATAGGACAATGTTTTTAGTTGTTTAATAATCATACACTTTTTGTTTATTATACAGTTACCTATTGATGTCAAATTATTCGATTTTAGAAATGGAGACGGTGGTTAAATGCCTGTGGTGAAACTGTGGCACTCAAAAGACCTTGGGCCAAAACATTGTATACGTTCCGTTCAAAAAGCGAATATTTAAATTACAATTAAACAACGGGTATCAATATTCAGACGTATAAGTTGAGATTAATGATCAAGAAGAACAACAACCCTGCTGATATAAATCAGGCTCTTCAAGAATTGCGACATACCAATATATCAAGAAATGCGCGACTATATCTTTAAAATTGCAACGCACATAAAGAGAAATATGCCCAAAATATTTGTTTACCAAAGTTCATAAACAATGCTAAAAGCCAACTTCTTGTGGATGACAACAAAATTCCTCGCAGGTGGCGAGAGTACTGTGAAGGACTTTCGCCACCACCTCAGACGATCATTTCCAACAGCCGCACCAAACTACGAAGAATGGCCCGACATCACAGTCGAAGAAATCAGTACGGCAGTGAAAAACTCAAAAAAGGAAAAGCAATTGGGCCAGAAGCGTGTATCGTCTGACTTTTAGAAAAAGATGGAAGACATATCGGGCTTAGATGGTTCACGGTTCTCATCTCCAAACTTATCAGCATTGGTAACCAAATGCCAAATCAGTGGAGGGAAAGTTATCTTCTTCCAATTTTCCAAAGAAAGGGTGAAACGCGAAACTGTGATAGTTACCGTTCAATCAAGCTGATTTCACACACAATGAAGATTGTTGAGCGTGTGTTCGATGGGCGCTTCCGAAAAATAATAAGGCTATCTAATGACCAGTGATGGTTTGTCTCGGGAAAATCAACCACAGATGCAATCCAGAGTGTAAGAATCACCTAAATTCTTGGAGCATGCTGTGTTTGTAGAGGTATTATATGGGTGGCCCCACTTCGCGACGGGGCACTACCGATAAACTTTTATAGAAACACGGTTTTCTGGCAGTTTGAGATCGTTAATTAACTTACTGATTTCTCCGAGTTAACTCGGGATCTAGAGCTGAGAAAACACGTCATGTCACGAATGAAATCACCTGACCACTTTTATGTTCAATCATTTGAAATAACTTTAAGTTTTTTGCAATCTTTCAATAAAAAAAAAACGGTGAAATATTAGATGAAATTTTTTTTATTTTATTATTGATTGCAATATTGCAAAATCAATCGAAATAATTTACAATTATTTGAAATTTAATGCAATCACAAAATATTTAAATCAAATTACAAAACGGTTTGCAATTACGTGAAATAATCTGAAGTTATTTGCAATATTGCAATCAAGAAAACCGTGTTTCCGTTATAAATCACTAGAGTTTAATCTTACTTTCGAATAATGTCTCACTGAAAAACCCTTTTTTTCGTTCCTTCGAGCCCTTATTTTTTTTTTTCAATATAATATCAACTTCGTTATTTCTAGAGGATATTTTATTTGAGTTTCTCTGATCCTGATCAAGCGTGAAAGTACATGTATTTGTATAATTTGGTGTTCTATTATCATGACGTTTGCTTTTTTGAAAAATGAGTTTTGGAAACAAGTTACAAGTCGAAAAGGCCGTTCGCATTCCATGTCGCGATTATAATCATCGCTGTTTTTCGATTTTTTTAAAAATAAGTTGAAGTATATTTTAAGGAACGTTTTTTTATTCTTCGGCACATTTTAAACTATCTGGAAATAGAATTCGTTTTCATCCCTCTTTCTTTTAACAATTGATTCTGGCTTTTAGCCCACCTTATACAGGGTGAGTCATGAGTAATGCGACAAAATGCTAGGGCGTGTAGGTTGCGTTGAGACAAGAAAAAAATCGTATTGGAGGGGGGGTCTATTCCCCTCCGTTTAGCCGGGAGGGGCAATTTTCGAAAAAACTGACTTAAAATGGGAAAAAAATTATTTAAAATCAACGGCTTCATTCACAATGCTGTGCGATACGTTTTTGAAAAGCCAATAACTTTTTCTTTCATTCTGTGTTTAAATAAATCTATTTTAAGAAATAGTTTTTGAAATATTAATTTTCAAAGTCAAAATTTTGAAAAAAAAAATTGAAAAAAAAATTTCAAATTTATTTTTTTCAAAATTTTACGTAATTAAGTGCTAATTTTAATTTCAAAATTCAATGCTGTTATTAATTTTAAGTCTAAATAAGAAAACCGGATGCAAAAATTTTATGTCGTTCTCAAGAAATTAAAAAAAAACCAAAACCACCTTTTTCTAAGAAAAACATTTATTTTTATTGTAACGAAGCAATTTAAGAAGCATTAATCTTAGTTTTTTTAGTTTTTTTTATTCCTTTTATTATTACTATGTTTTTTATTGGAAGTACTTATAAACAATTCTCGATATGATCTCCATTGTTTAGAAGGCATAGATTATATCTCCTTGTAATGGCTTCACATAAGTTTATGCTTGACAAATTTTCCTGCAATTTGACTCCAGCGACTTCAATTCGTTCCTTCAGTTGTTCCAATGATACTATTTCCACTTCGTAAACATAATTCTTCATAAATCCCCATGCATAGAAATCTAGGGGAGTTAAATCTGGTGACCTAGGCGGCCATTCCGTGGGGCCCCTTCTTCCGATCCAACGGTCACTAAAATGATCATCCAGCCAGTTTCTCCCCTGTAAGCTGTAGTGTGCTGGAGTGGATTCTTGGAAACGTGCTATGATGGGGACACCTCCTATCGGGATATCTTTCAGCGTACAGTCTTTCGGCTTCACGACTTCGACCATTAGCTAAACCGTAGCAGAAATGCATGTCCGTTAATTCTTCTCGGGTGTATGAGCTTGACATCGTTACGTGTAAATGAGTTAATATTCAAATTTGAAATAATTACTAAGCAAAACTGCAATGCCTTTTATTTATCTTGCGTTGCAATTTTCTTTTTTTTTTTTCATTAAAAAAAATGCGGTTTTATTGTCCCTATTGTACCCATAACAGGTAGAACCCATGGGCTGCGGGCAGGCCAAGGCAAAAATATTGACAGGTCAGTTTTCAGAAGTTATCAATGAAAATAATATTAATCCAGGGTTATTCCAATACTATTTAATTTTATTACGTTCTCATAAAACTCCAATTAAAAAAAAAGTAAAAAAACTAAGATTAATGCTAAATAAATAAATAAATTGCTTCGTTACAATAAAAATAAATGTTTTTCTTAGAAAAAGGTGGTTTTGGTTTTTTTTTAATTTCTTGAGAACGACATAAAATTTTTGCATCCGGTTTTCTTATTTAGACTTAAAATTAATAATATCATTGAATTTTGAAATTAAAATTAGCACTTAATTACGTAAAATTTTGAAAAAAATGAATTTGAAATTTTTTTTTCAATTATTTTTTTTTCAAAATTTTGACTTTGAAAATTAATATTTCAAAAACTATTTCTTAGAATAGATTTATTTAAACACAGAATGAAAGAAAAAGTTATTGGCTTTTCAAAAACGTATCGCACAGCATTGTGAATGAAGCCGTTGATTTTAAATAATTTTTTTCATTTAAAATCAACGCAACCTACATGCTTTAGCATTTTGTCGCATTGCTCATGACTCACCCTGTATATATTTTTTTTTTGTTAAAGAAGTAGGTATAAAACAGAAGGTAAGCTTTAAAATCTTCGTTTATGATTAGTGCATATCCTCTCTAAGAAATTTAACTTCACTTTCAAAAAAATAGAAAGTAAATTATTGAACTACGAAGAAACACTCAAAATGCTTTTTGCATAATTTGAACGTATATACCTATTCTGGAAGCTCTTGATATTATACTTTTCATTCACTACTTCAAACTTCCCTTACAGATATGTATACATACAACGAACAGTAAAAGAGAAATTGCCATTTGCTATTTTCCATTCTTTCACTAAAAAATTATAATTGTCGTTTGCCATTACTTTCGTTAATTAGTTTTTCATAATTTTACTAAGCATGACGTCTTCTGCAATATTTTCCTGTTTTCTTCAATCCATGATGAGAACTTGGATTACCTATTTTAAATTACAAGACTTTTATCTCAATTGTACACACAGAAGAAAATTTGAGCTTGAGATACCTACATACATACGTACACTTCAAGTAAGTACTCTCATTCTCCAGTGACTCGATTTTAAACATTTTAATACACAAACCAAATTAAAATAGAAAATACATACCTTTCTTTTATTAAATTGTTTAATTAGTGTAAGTTTCGAGCTCATTGTGTACGAAGATTAAAATGTTTTATTTTGAAAACTTTTAGTCCAGTTGGGATAGGATTTTAATTAAAAAAAATTAATTTTATATGTAATTTTCTTTCCATATTCGTTCAATGAATCCTTCATTCACTAAAAATCGAGCTTGTGCTCGAAACGCCATTTGGAAAAAGAACCTAACTAATAATCTCAAAAACCGTTTAGTCATATAAAAATTTGTAGAAAATTTAATTGTTTATCTTGTACATACACTTTTCAATATATTAATCTTTAATATTTCAAAAGTTAAACACAAATACAAATCAATATTTTACTTGCTGTGTATTCCAGGTCGAGAAAGCTTTTTGTTGTTCATAATATGTATCTACGACGAATTTCTTTAAAACTTGTGTTTGTACTAAAGCTGTACCATGTATTCCCTGCTTTAGTTTATAGAAACAAATATTTCAAAATCGTTGAAGTTGCTTAGAACTGTTGTTTTTTTAAATATTTATTTTTTAAAACTATATTTCTTTTACAGTAAAACTAAATTTCATGCAAGTTTTCGAATAGGTTATTAAAATTTTTAAACGTTGGTTTTTCATATTATTAAAAAATAGACTTTTTTAATATAAAGTTTTATTTAAATCGCTTAAAAAATTATTAAAAAATTTCCGTTAGAAAATTTAACTTCCATCATCGAATACGCATTTTATGTTTCATTATTATTTTTTCATTCGGTGATATCGTTTGTGCGATTTTCTAGAAAATTAAGCTTTTCGATAACGTTAATATGGCAAGCACGGTTTTCTTTAGACCTACAATGACCTACAAAAAATACTCTAAAAACTCTATATATACCTTGGAAAAACTAGGGCTATATCGATTTTTCCGAAAATTAATATTCAAAAAGTCAAAAAACTTTTGTTTGATAGACTTTTGATTATAAGCATAATTTAATTTTCATTTTTCATTCAAGGTATTATAATTATTTGCTATTTTTGATCGTCCTTCGGATTCAGCCATCCTTCCAACAGCCTCGACATTTTTCTTCTGACTTTTTCTCTTATAAAATCTCATCAAATTGTATTTCAAAACACTAAAAAAATTAAGTTTCTTCTTGTTTTATGGTTGGTACTATATGTATATGTATGACATCTGGTATGAGATTTTGTATATACAGACAGAAACATGTAGGTATGTTGTACCTAATATGTATATGTTTTTCACAAAAGCAAATATAACTAAATTTAAATGTTATTCTTGCTTGGGATACGCCGACTTTCAGTAGATGTATACAGTTATATAATAATTTGAGAAAACTAAACTTATATGCAATGCAATGATTAAAAGTGAGTCTTGTTGAGAAGGACATACGTCTCATGGGCTTAAAGTTTTTTTCCTCACATCATCGGCTTTACAAAATGTCTGCCATGTTGATTGAAATATAAAATAAATTAATATTTCTGCCCTGTCTGCGTTGAATGTTGAAAATGTTTCTTTTCCTATAAGCTGTGAAAATGATATTTTTATTTGATACAAACCTACATTACATAATTATGCACATTGCACATATATACATAGTACTTATGTTAATGTGATTAATTAAAAACTTTCTAAGTTTACAGATAGTATACATAGTTCTGTACGTTGTACGTATACCTAGTACTCGACCCTAAGCTAGAACTTTTAGGGTCGACACTCGAGTCAAGTAAAAACCATAGATAGTTTATTCACCTTTCTCACCTTTCCCTCTGCTTTCAGCCGAAACGTGTAATTTTCTAAAAAGAAAATTTAAAACAGAAAAACACATGTGAAATATCATCGACAACATTATCAATACCCGACTGCTATAGTTTTTTTATTATTCAGAATTTTTTTGAAAAGTTTTTGAAAAATCAAATTTAAAACTTAAAATAAAAAAAAAATTCTTTCAATTGAATTTCTGCTCTTAAAAGCTTGTCATATGAGGTTAGCTCTTGTACTGTACGGTAGGGGTGAATTATAGTTACGGAGGATTTTACATATTTTTCTTGTAATGTAAGGGATTGATTACGTCGGAACAAATCAAAAAAATCTTCTTCGATACTGATGTGGCACTCCGTCTCTGCTATACACCCGACAAATTAACTTGAAATGGAAAAAATAATTTAACACTTCTCTTTAATTAAACGTTGGACAGGGTCATTAGGAGTGTTTTGGGAAAATCAAGCTTGTGCTCTATGCTCTAACCGCCATTTTGAAAACAATCTAACTCTTATGTGGTTTTTCATTGGTCGCAAAAAGTGCTTTTTATTGATCTAGATATATTTTTTTCCAATTTTTTTAGATTTTGCGTTTCATGCGAACTCAGTTTGTCTCCCTCTTGCCAATTTATAAATGGCAAACATAAAATGATACACTCAAAAATAAAACATAAAAATCTTTTTTCGTTTCATTGGGCAACAAAAATCTGAAATCTTAGAGCAATATCTGAAGTTTCCAATGAAAAACCACATTATTCTCTCTCGTAGAGTTGCCACTATATCACAAAAAATTAGGCCAAACAAGTTATGGTATTAAAACGGCGCTTCTATGTGCTAATTGATTTTTTCGAAACAGTTGTTTCGCGAAACCGCCATATTACTCACCTACCTTCCTTATTCTCTCGAAAACCGTTAGTATGACAAAAAAGTTGTCATGTAGAAATTTGTAGGAAATTTAATTGATGATGTTTTTTATGTATATTTTAAAAGTTATAAACAAATAAAAATTAAAATTTTACTTTGATTTTATATTTAAAAAAATAAATTTTAATTTTTTTAATTTTTTTTTATTGAAGCAGTTTTATTTTTTTGACTCATAAATATTTTTTTCTCGAAAAAATACGACCAATTTTGATAAAATTTCACATAAGTGATTTGCTGCCAACGGTGATGTTTTTCATCGGAAATTTTCGCTTTTTAATAACGACTGCACCGATTTAAACGAAATTTAATATATTCTTAGGTCTAGTTTAACCTCGAGTTATCTCTGATGAAAACTCGTTTTTCGGTAATTTTTAAATCTCGAGTTAACACAGTTAACTTTTTGACGTTTAGTTAACTTCGAGTTGAACGTGTTTTCGTCCGAGTTAACTCGAGGTTAATCTAACCCTGAATTTTTTTTAAAAGATTTTTTATAAAAAAATAGGTAATTTGAAAATACATATAAAATGCGGAATTTTGTTACAAAAAAAAAAAGAATTTTCCAGTCCTTTACACGAAAGTAGGTAACTTGCCACAATCGTCTCAGTGTTGCCCTTTATTTCTGTATGAGTATAATTTTTAGTAGCAAATAAAAATGTATCACACGATTTTGCCCTTGTTGAATATTGATAGCTAGGATAAGACTTTATTTCTGCAAGAAATTGATTAAATGTGAGACCACGTTGCAGGTAAATTGTAATTATTTCTGTAATATAATTTTTTTCCTCCAATTTCTTTTTCGAATATCAAAATAAAAACACAATGTACAATTATTATACATTCTTCCTTATTCCAAATATTTTTCTTCTTAAATATAATAATTTATTCTAAAAACAAGTGTTTTTTTTTTTTTTTTTTTTTAATTTGCATACACACAAAAGTTTGTCTTCTTTCCCTTAACACTAATCGTTATACTATTTCAGACGACACCTCGAAAATAATTTCTCTTGGATGATGACAAATTGCTTTCGCAGCTGGGACTCACCCATAAGACATAATGTGGTATTGCACCACCAACAGCCACTGCTGGTTTAAAATGACTTTTGTTATCAACGCTCCAGCTCGACTCGCGTTTGCTTTGTTTAATATTTATATATTTCCCCCATTTCATCACTGACTTTTATGGTGCTTTGTATATTTTAGACGCCGAATTCAGTTTACGTCATTATGGTTGGCCCAACACCTGCAGCAGTGTGTTGCTCGTTAGGTATAGTTAACAGAAGAAGGGTTTCTTTTGGTCGGGATGTTGCATACGGCGGACTAAAAACGGTAGTACACAGTGTAATCAGTAAATAGCCGCCAACCCTTTTGGGATTTACTTGCGCTCGCTGGGGAGAGACCTTCATTTTACAATGAAAATAGGTACACCAGAATTATATTGTGCGAGCTCGTAATAATGTTTTATGAAAGTATGTAAGTAGGTTTCTGGTCGCATATTTTTTATGTAATTGAAGACAATGGTTCATCTGGTATATAATATTGCTGGCATAAAAAAAAAAACTCATTGGTGCCACTAGGAAATATCAACAATACCTTCTTTGGTTAGTTCACTTGAACGCCGGGGTTAGCTACTACTGGTATCCTTTGCGTAAGGGACGCGCAAATTTATAAAGGTTTACTCTGTTGAGTCAGGTCAGGGCTGTATTTTGACATACAAATTAAGTAGTACAAAGTTATTTAAGTAAAATAAAATTTTATGGAGATAATGAACGAACAACAACCTCTGTGTGCAAATAAAACTTTGCAGGAATCATATCTATTTTACGGCAAGCCGATCATCAGATTTATTTAGCGGTGTTCATTTATTCATTTATTAAAACAACTCTCTTAGACTAATATTTTGTGTAAATATTGTAAGATTCGTAAAAAAAAAGATTTGAGATTTAAAAATTCCATTCGTCTTTCTGTCTGTCCGTCTGTCATGGTCGGCCTGCCAACGGTTGGACAGATTTTCTTTAAACTTGGCCCATTATTTTTTTTTAAGAACAACATTGATCTTTTCGATGGTTAACCTTTAATTTTTCAAATTTAATTTTCAATTAAATCTTTTTTTCCAACTGTTTCAAATGGATTATGTAATTTTCGGCACACAAGTCAGTTGATTTCCAAGCAAAACTACTTACTACTATTATGAAACCATTCACTTTCTGCAGGATATCTTTTAGGGCTTATTACATGGGTTTTAAAAAGCTATCAAAACAAAGTTAAAGCAAAATGTGGAGTTTTTAAAAGTTGAATCTACAATTTTATGTTTCAGTAAACTAATAAGTGCGCCAAGTATAAATAAATGTGCCCCTGTATATCTACCATTGGTCTGGTGATTTATTTTTTCATATGCTATAGCAGTAAATTTCAAAAACATATGTAGATGCAAAGTTTAGTGATGGTGTGTGAGAATCATAGGTACTTACAAGTGCATAAAAAAGGACGAACCAGAATGCATGAATATTTTTTTTCCACGTGATATTGACATTCGGAAAATAAAATATTTAAACAAAAATTTGAAAACCGAGTCAAAGAACAAAGTTATAAGCTACCTACAACATTTCCATTATTATAACTTTGTTATTTTAATGTTTTCAGTGAACCTTTATTACCTACCTGTACCTTTATATCCATTCGAATGTGATAAAAATTTCACAAAGAATTTTAAGCTAGCCGGGTTAAAGTGGCATTTGCTCTCTTCCAGTAAAATATAATTACTTTATCTACATCATTCACTTTATAAGAAAAATAATTTGGAGAGAATTCGGCGGTGCGAAAAAAAAATTTAAATTTTTGAATTACTGTAATTATAAATCTTTTAAGAAATTGCATTCATAATTTTGTGTTTGTTACAAATTCTGCATAAATGGCATAAACACATAAATACATACATTTTTTAAAGTAAGCACTTTCTGCACTTTGTGAATCGAAAATACTTCGTGGTTCCTATATAAGTCAGTAATTTAGGGTCAAAATTAAGAAAATTTTCTAAACTATCAAAACTACCATTTTGTCTCAGAAACATTAAAGAACAGTAGATCAAAGTGATTTTGATTTGCTGTGCCTCTAATTTTTCTTACAAAACTGAGAAATCTTTATAAATGAAAGCTTTATAAATCAAATTAATTAGGTAGGTAGTTATCATAAAATAATAATTTTGTTTACTGTTTGCAAAGCTTTGTTTATGTATGTATTTCTATTAAAAATCAATTATAAAATAGTTTTAATTATTTATGCACTAATTTAAGCCACGAGATTTTCCACTTTGGACCACTGTTTTATTAAACAGTTTCGGCTTACTTTTTCGACTGTTAAATCAGCTGCGGATAGGTACTTAAGATTTGCAATAAGAAATAAGAATCAAGATAAGTCAACTACCAGTTAAATTTTTGTTGTCAATTGCAAAAGATTAGTGCATCCATGTTCAAGTGTTTTAATAAGTTAAAAACAGGGCCGTATGCATTTGACTGACAGAGAATCGAAAAACTTTTAAATTAGCATGATATATCAATATTATATGAATTAATTTATTAAATCATTTTTTTACTTTTTAAAAAAAACTTTATTTTCAACTTAAAGCAATTATATTAAAACATGACCGAATTGTTGGTCGTCTGAATCTAGACTGCCCAAATGCATGTTCCTCGTTGTTGGTGGTGGCGTCCGATGTTGAAAGTGGTACTTCAGATAATAGTTGTTTATATTATCCAATCGGAGAACGATATGAGTGCCATTGGAAATTTGTTGATTCGATGAATCATAAGAATTTTTATGATGTTAACTCCCCTCCTTCTTAAGAAAGATCGTCCCGATCTTTATGATACTCAACTTTGTATACATCTATTGCTTTTTGTAATCGTTGGAGTCGCATTTCCTGTGTTTCTAATTGGGATTGTGTGTTTCGTTTTGTCTTAAAATATTTTATGGCACAAAAGACTAAACAAATCAAAATTATAATTGCTATTGTGGATGACATGAGTGGTTTATCTTTTGTCGTTTCGATAACTGTGTTTATAATGTTGATGTTATCAAATTTCAACTCTTCAATTTCTGAGTTTACATAATTATTTATGACATATTTATCTATTGTATACGTTCTTAAATAGTTTTGAATTGTTGATGTGGGGTTTTCATATAAAATGTCATCAATATTAGTTTTGTTTACAAATGTGATCAAATATGTACCATTTATTGTTTCATTGTTTACAATATGGTTTCCGATTAGCAAGATAGCACCATCTTTTATAATGTCAATATCTTTGTTTTTTTCTTTTATTTTATCGCATTGCGCCTTTACGTTGTTTAACAAGTTTGATAAACATGAATCGGTCTGACTAATTTTACAATAAGTATTTCTTAATTCTAATTTACAATTTTTAATATTAACATATTTATTTTTACAATTTGCAATATTTTTGTCAATTATAAGCTTACCGTCCGATTGACTGATAGCTCTTGTTGCGTAAAGTTTACATGTTTTGTCAATGACAGGGTATTTTATAAAAATTACAATTACATCTTTGTTTTGTAAAATTTTGAATTGGGATACGTCCATAAGATCACTTAGGGTGATAGATTCGTGTTCATGATTTACAATTTGTTTTATTTCTTTTAAATTTAAAATACCCGTATTTAATATATTTGATTTAGAGAGAGTGATAGTTTGTATTATGTTTTGTAATTCCATGATAATTAAGCGATTACGCTCTTTAGCTAATTGATGATGATATGTTGTTTTAATTGAAGTTAACGAATCAGAAAGTTTGCGTATAGCATCAAATATTTGTGAATTCGTGGTGTGTTGTTTATTGTTATTCGAAATAAGTTCGTTAAGTTTGTTGTTTACTAGAAGAATGTCGTCGTGGTCTGGCGTTCCTGCAATCCATTTCCAAATTGTTCCTAGAGTGTCTATAGCTCTTCTCATTCTAGTACTAGTCTCTTTTATTTGATTAATCAAAGTTTCTATAATTACAATGTCTGCGTCATGTGACGAGTCTCTACTTGAGTCCGTATACCTAATTGTATCGTCATTAGTTTGTCTCTCCAAATCAACTAGTATTTGTTCTATGTATGTGATGTTAGTAACGTGGAAAATCTCTTCATAATGTGTATATAAAGCGGCATTGCCCTCTTCTATGAGTACATAGTTTTGTCTCGTATAATCAATAAGCTCAGCTGAAGTGAATGTGGCCAATATTAAAAATAGAATTAAAGTCATTTCTGAAATGAGTCAAATATTTTTTATGTTACTCTTATGAATTTTTTTCTTTTTTGTTTGTATTAAGTTGCCTAGATCTTCTTGAACTATTTGTTTTTTGAATTTAGGTTTCATTTTGTCATAAGCTGCTGCTGGGATTTTTTCAAAGACTACATCTTTCTTTTTAAATTGCTTAGTCTTAGTTTTTTTGTTATGATGTTCAAGCATTTTTTCTTGCGTTATACCTAACCGAAGTGCTAAATTATGCGGTTTTTTGTTAAATAATATATCTATGGGTTTTTCTTCCGTGGAGGAATGTATAGTTTTATTATATTCTTTAACGGCCCTAAATATTGCTTCTAAGTTACTTATTAGACTGTATTCTTGCTTGATGCATCTTGTCAGTTCCAAGAGAGTAGAATGAGTTCTTTCTACTTGTCCATTACTTTTACTATGTTGTGGTGGACAGAAATATATGTCTATTCCTAGCCTAGTCATTAAAGTTTTGAATTGGAATGATGCAAAACTTCTTTCATTGTCGAGTATTAATTTTTTTGCCTCTGGGTAGGTCTGTAACAGTTCAAGGACTTTTTCGTCCAAATTCGTTTTGTCTTCTACAAGTTTAATTGTTAAGTATTTCGAATAGGCATCTATACTAGTTAGGAATTTTAAGTTGCAGACAAAAAATAGATCTAAGTGTAATACCTCCCCCTCTTTTGTCGGAATTGGTGTCTCACCAATTGGTACTTTCATTGGGTGTCTATAATATTTATTTGAATTACATATGTCACAGTTTCTGACATATTCTTTAAATTGTGTCTTATAATTTGGCCAGTAATACTCATTTAATATCTGTTGTACATTTTCTTTATGATTTCTATGAGCTCGTTTATGAGTTTGCTCAATGATTGCAATTTGATCATCAACATTTTTTACGTCGTTGGCGAATATTTTTGTATATAGGAATTTATTTGTGAACGTTTTTAGCAAACATTCTTTGATTTTATATAAATCTTCTGGAGTGCAGTGTATAGCTACTATTCCAGGTTGAATATATTCTTTAAAGATGGGTATTAAGTCCTCTACATCCTTATATTCTACAAGGTGTCTTACTTTTCCTTTAAAATTTTCAATCTTTTCATGAATAGTAAAGTTTCCTGAAGATAATAAAATTTGCTGTTTAAAAGCATTAAGAGGTTGTTTCGTCTCTAAAATCTGGGTGTTGTCACTGCTTTCTGCTGAGTGAATTGTATTTTCTGATGATGAAGCTGAGTCATCAATATGATTTAAATTTTGCCTTGAAAGGGCGTCGGCGACAACATTTGATTTGCCAGGTTTGTACACCATTTTTGGTGCATACTCTTCGATGATTGCATGCCATCGTTTTAATTTTGGATTTGGGTTTCTAGCTGAAACTGCGAATGTTAACGGCTGATGATCCGTGTGAATTTCAATATTAGTTACACCGTAAAGGTAGTTCCTTAAATTTTTTAAAGACCAAACTATTGCATACAGCTCTTTTTCATTAGTAGCGTATTTGGTTTCTGTTTCAGTTAGTGTTTTTGAAATAAAAATTATAGGCTTATCGTCTTGAGTTAACACACCAGCAATTGCATCATTTGAGGCATCTGTAGTTAATACAAACTTCTTTGTGAAGTCAGGTTGTGTTAGCTCAATCTCTTTTACTAGATGTTGTTTTAATTTTTTAAAAGATTTGAATGCTTCGTCGTCAAGACATATTTCAGTCTTTTTTGCCAAGTATGTGGATACTTGTCCTTTTTCTCCTTTTAAGAACTTGGTCAAAGGCTTATCAATCTTTGCGTAGTCCTTAATGAACTTACGATAATAACCTATCATACCCAGAAAACTACGTAATTGTCTCAGGGTTTTAGGTTCAGGGAATTCCTGTATTGTTTTCACTTTATAAGGATCTGTTTTTATTATGTTGTGTGCAACAACATATCCCAAGAATTCTACCTCTTCCTTATAGAATTGCGACTTTTCAAGTGAAATTTTCATATTAGCCTCTTTCAAGACCTGTATAATTATATTCAAGTGTTTTGTATGTTCACTTAAAGAATTTGAGAAAATGATAATGTCATCGATATAGACGTGACATATTTTCCCAATGTGAGGTCTGAGAATGTCATCCATTGCCCTTTGGAAAATGGAAGGTGCATTTTTCAAACCAAATGGCATTCGCACATATTCAAACTTGCCATTATTTACACTGAAACTCGTTTTCTCAATGTCTGAATCGTTCATTAAAATCTGGTGAAAACCGGATTCTAAATCGATAGTGGAAAAGTATTTAGCTTTTCCTAAATTACTGAGAATGACGTTAGTGTCTGGAATGGGATACTTATCCGACACTGTATTTTCGTTCAATTTTTTATAATCGATGACCAACCTATTTTTAGGTGTGCCATCCTCATTCAATCCTTTTTTTGGTACCACCCAAACAGGTGAATTGTAGGGAGATTTGGAGGGTCTCACTATTCCTTCTTTTAACATTTTATTAAGTTCTTTATTGACAAACGCATTGGCACTTAAGGGATATGGGTATTGTTTAGACCAGACGGGTGTTTTCGTAGTGGTACGAATTTCTGCCTTAATATCGGTCCTAAATGGTAGATTCATATTTATTTGGCCGTGCATTTGTTCAATTTTATTTATTATTGAATTTATTAGTTCTTCTTTTTGAAGATTTTTTTCACAAATATGATTCAATTGATCATCTTGAAAAAATAACTTAAACATTTTATTTTTGTATTTTAAAACTTTTCTTTCGAAATCTATTTTTGCCTCGATTTCATTAAGTAAATTGGTTCCAATAAGAACATCATACTCTAAACTATTTAAAACATAGCACCTCACGATTCTATCGAATATAAAAATGTCGTGGTAATGCGTTAACAAAATATCACCTTTCACCGTTCTCGCGCGCTTGTTAATGACTAATTTTTTCTCATCGTCAAAAATTCCAGCTTTGCAATATGAGCTAAATGCTCCAGTGTCGAGCAATATTCTAATCTGTTTATTTTTTAATAGCTATTCTTCGAAGGTGGGGTAGTCCCCCTGCTCCTCTAAAAAAGATTCCTTCTCTTCATTTAAATTATTTATACGTTCAGTCTTCATAGGCGGCTGCGCACTATTCTGAAGACTCTCCCTTTCTCTTTTGAACAATGGTCTTTGTGGATTTACGTATAGGGGCGTAGAAGGTTTAGCATATTCTTGTCTGTGCATGTTTCGTTGAAAATGGTTTTGACCTTGAAAATTGTTCCTGTGTTGGTTATTAAATCTGTTTTGTTCATGTCTTGTTATAGGACGGTGAGCTGATGAACCCAGCTCCATTGGAGATTGTGTTGGAGTTTGGTTTCTTTGTGGGAAACGAAGATTATTGTGGTGTGTGTTTGTAAACACTTTTTGGTCATGTTGTCGAGTCATGTTTTGATTTTTCTGAATCGAATTGTGTGTGTGTCTACTAAATTGCAGAGCAAAATTAGCTCTTGAATCATTAGCTTCAAGCTCTTGAGCTTTAGCCAGGGCACTTGGCAAATCGTCCAAGTCTAAAGAAAATAATATATTATTAAGTGGACTATTCAGTCCAGTTACAAAAATTCTCAAAGCATTTTTCCTATTTTGTTTGTTCAGTTCTTTAGTCAATGATGATTCACCACCATGCGTCATAATAACTTTGTTAATCAAAAGTGTCAGTTTTTCGTTTATTACGTTATAATAGTCAATAATTTGCATGCCACCTTGTCTTAATACAGATAACTCCTGCTCTATCACATGGATAGGTCTCTTATCTGAATACGCGAAATCTAACCGACTTATAATCGCGTCGAAATTTAAAACCGTTCCGTGGTTTGTTAAAACGTCGTTCGCGTGACCCGTTATTTTATTGCGCAAAATAGTTAAAGCAGCGAAGTATTTTCTACTTCCTTTATCGTACAAAAATATGGAATTATTTGCGGCTTCACGCCAACTAACATAAGATGATGGGTTTCCGTTAAACTCTGGTAAAGATTTAATTATATCTAAAGTTTCGGTACACCCAATCGTGTCATGAATTTCTTGAGTTTTATACTCAGTAACTGTATGAACCGTAAGGTTGTTCAAAGAAGAACGCAATCGCGTAATTTCGTTTTCTAATGCTGCAGTATTATCTGCCACTAATCTTGTCACTAACTGCTCTAAATCAATAATATTTACATTATTAACCGCCATTGTTAATCTTTCGAATTTATTTATTAACTTATCCAGAGTGGATGTAAAAACTTAAGACAATTATTTAATGCTTAAAGTTAATTCTTACTATAAATCCTTAGGTGTTCTTGTGATGAAATTCAGGACGTTCAATGAAGATATTTTTTTTCTGGTGTTGTTAATTTATTTCTCAGTTTTTCACTTATTTCAGTTCAGTCTTTTTTTTATTTTACCGACAACTTCGTTTTTCACTTAATATTTTTTCTATGATTTTTGTTTTTTTTTTTTTTTCAAATAGTTACTTTTTATTTCACTTTTGTTTCTTTCGTCTTATCACTTATTTATTTTCGTCACCTTGATGACTACTTTTTTTATGTAGCGTTTGTTTTTTTTTTTTCTCCTTTTAATAAGGATACTTATTTTATAGTTTGTTTGGCAAGATGTTTTGAAATCAGTATACTTTGATTTTTCTACTAATAAGATTTTAAAACTATCCCGGTTGAGCCCCCAATTAATTTATTAAATCATTTTTTTACTTTTTAAAAAAAACTTTATTTTCAACTTAAAGCAATTATATTAAAACATGACCGAATTGTTGGTCGTCTGAATCTAGACTGCCCAAATGCATGTTCCTCGTTGTTGGTGGTGGCGTCCGATGTTGAAAGTGGTACTTCAGATAATAGTTGTTTATATTATCCAATCGGAGAACGATATGAGTGCCATTGGAAATTTGTTGATTCGATGAATCATAAGAATTTTTATGATGTTAACTTATGTGTACCAGGCATGGAAAATGAATGTTATGAAGTGTATCGAAAGGTAAAATAAAAGTGTATCGAATTTGTATACTTTCTCATTTTTCAAAAAAAGTTGTTTTCGTTCTTTTATTTTTAAAATTTGATTAATTTTTTTATTTTTTTAAAAGAAGTTTATAATTGTTTATAACAGTTTGAACTTTAAAAATGCTTCTACGTGAAGTTTGAAAAATGTACTTGTATATACCATTTTGCCACCTGACCACATAATTAACAACTGTTCAGTTGTTTAGTACAAAGGGCTAGTTCTATGGTAGGTTCTGCGAAAACAGCCAAGCAACACAATTGTCTCTTTATGATATCTTGAAGAATACTTCTACAAGAGATTTAAATTCTTAAAACAATCTTGAAGACGTCGTAAAGACCCAAAAAGGCCTAAAGGGGTGGAGCCAGAACCAGAATTGACTCCGATAATTCTTCTCGCTCAAGAGGAAGAGAATAATTTTGAACATTTTGCGCAAATTATTATTAATTCAAATTTGTTTTAAATTAGTGCTGAGAAAGTCTCAGTTTGTAGATGACTTGTTCATTAAGGCCCAGTTTTCAGTTCGAGATTATACCAGGGTTAGATAAACCCCTAGTTTACTGTGATGAAAACAGGGTTTTCAGTTAGGTTTGAGGTCCGGAGTTAACTCAAAATTAATCCAACTAAATTGGTGAGTTAATTCTGAGTGAATTCGGGACTCTGATGGAATAATATCGAACTGAAAAACAGGACCTAATTCTTACATTTGCTGCCGTAATAGTTGTAAAGATATGATCAACAATTATAAAACAAGAACAACCACCAGATTTTAGTTTTGATATGCAATAACACAACTTAAGACAGAGTCACGAAATCATGAATGAAAGAAAGTTATATGGGATTATCAATAAAAATACCACCTAAATTCATCTAATTCAGTGGTTAAGGAAAATTAGATCAAAATAGTTGTTTACGCCAAAAACACATTTAGGGTTTTGCATGGATTCTCTATTAATTCTTAAGTTAACATTTGAAACGGAACGAATACACTATCTACAAACGAATACACTTTATATGCCGATAATAACCACTTACTTCGTTTCGTTCAGTTTCGTTAACTTTTGCAAACTTATGTGAGAGCTATAAAAATGGCTCATTATGTGCGGAATTTGAAATTTAATTGTGTCGTCGTAATTTTGTTGTTGATATTTGCTTACTAGATTGCTATAGCTACTTAAGTTAGCAAAAGCAATAATTATGGGACTCATTTTTTTCGATCGACAAAGCTTCTGGCTCCTTTTCGATTGGTTTTGAGAATAGCTTAAGATCAATACTGCTGATTCATATACGATCAATCAAACGATGTTAACCATTGTACGTATAAGTAGTTACGTAATATCTGTCGACATACAAATCAAAATTTTTGATTTTTCATCAGTCATATAGACGTATGTGTGTGGTATGTATGTATATACAGCCAAGTTTTTTTTTATAATTTTAATACATTATGAACTGTGAAAGCTTTACCGGATAAGTGTCCTTTCGTTTATCTTATTCGTCCAGACGCTTATAAAAACGGTTTTCAAATAGAAGTTGTTTCTACATATTCAATCACCAATGCGAACCCACCATGACAAGTTCTCTGATTGACGAGCAATGGCCGCAACATGGCCGCCACAGACTATCGACATCGACACGTCCCTATTCAAGACCCTTTTATATTTATAATTCTGTCTTTGTGAAATGATTCGTTCGTTACTGACAAAAATTACTATAAATCGTTCGTTGTTCTTTTTTCATTTATATTATACCCAAGCTTTCATCCTATCGCAAAATATCAATGCTTGTGCACCATCGTATGGGTTCTTCTGGATAGGGCTTTATTCCTTAATTGCTTTTTCAGTCCTTCTTTTGGACTTGCAGTCGGTGAGTGCCCTCCTAAGTTATACATCTGACTAAGTTTGCGAATGAATTCCACAATTTGGTTGATGAGATCGTATACTCCGTCCATCTTTGAGCACAAATTGTATCTCCCTTTTGTTACCCTATGGTGTTGTAATTATCCTTATCATTTTGATAGGGACACTAAAACTAAACATTACACTATATAATTCTTTTCTATTCATATTGTCCCCTAATCGGATTTAAATCAATAAAAATAAAATGGTGGGTATCGATTTATAAATCTTTGGTCTAGATTTGATTTTGCATGCGAGGATATTTACAGGCTTATCCCTCTGTAGTTAGTACAGAGTAGATTATCTCATTTTTGTGGATCAAGCAGATAATACTGAAATGTATATCGTCGGGTATGTTTTCATCTGATCTTTTGTACAGAAGTATTGGTAGATGTTCTTAACCACATCACCTAAACTCTGATCAAATTGCATAACTGACAGCTTCATTTGACTTAAACCTGGCGATAACTTTACATTGGAATGTTAACTTAAATTTTATACCTGAAATGGAATTTAATAAATAATGAATAGGTCTTGTCGCTTCTACCGACAGACTATACTGTCAGTAATTAAGTTTTCCGATAGAAACTAGCTTTTAAATTTTTGTACGGTATAAGTATCGCATATTTTCATGTTATAATGTGACAGAATATCTAGGGTCATATTTAGATTTCAATATATTTTTACTGGCAAATTAAAATTCATTTGGACTTTTTGCATATAACATTATACAAACCAATTCATGTCAATTATAAAACTGACTTACTATACATGTGCATAACAATAAAATATTGTAATAATAGTTGTATTCAAATAGGATGTATGCCAGGAAAGCAGAATTGGGACAGGAATATG
Source organism: Baccha elongata (assembly GCA_951217065.1). Lineage (NCBI taxonomy): Eukaryota > Metazoa > Arthropoda > Insecta > Diptera > Syrphidae > Baccha > Baccha elongata. The sequence goes on along the minus strand of OX578272.1, from coordinate 21,851,816 downwards.
ATCAGAGAGAATTTAATAAATGCAAAATTGCACAAAGTCCTGGAACCATTGTGAATAAATAGAGACAATAATATATAAAATCTACCGTGAATACGGAAACATTGACGACAATCGCTGTTTAGGTCAGTATACGCTGTCAATAGTTGCATTGGACAGAAAGAGGATGTTGTTGATGAAACGCTATATTAACTTAGTTTCCCGTACTATACGGCCTGGAGCCATTCACTGTAGTTGTCCTCTTTTGTTGCACTTTTACCATCATTATCATTATCATCATCATCATCATCATCATCATCAGACAAACTACATCACCATTGGCCACATGAGACTTTTGCATACATTTCCTCATACTGCATAAACACATTATTTCCACTAAAAATCTCATTGAACTGGGCTATTGTGGCAAGTTCCGAAACCAACCGGATCTCCAATGGCTTCGCATAGAATTTTTATGAGTTGATTGGTAGCAGAGATTTATTTTTTCACCCTCAGGTGGATACATGGTATTCCTGAAAGATGGAGCTGTTGAATAGACGGAAATTGTATTACATCAACCTGCTGTGTGCGAGTACCATCCACCATCAGATACCTGAACAGGACATATGAATAAAGAAAAAGAGTGATGAACGAAAAAATGCTGAGCAACAGCATCACTTCAAGGAATGTGAGGTATACAAGGAATGATATATGGCTTCAGCGTTAAGAAGAGAAGTGTAATTAACTGAATTTCCCATACCTTCTGCTCCCTGGCCAACCTAGCAGATGTTTTGATTGTCGGAACAAAGCGTGACCATGCCAAACATATTCCAGACGTGAAAATTGGCTGCTGTCTTTCTTCTGAGTAAATTATATTGTATGCGTTATGGGTTACTACAACCTTTCTAGTGAGTTTTCAGAATGTGGAGAGTAGGTACTTCGACAGAATGTTACAGTATTACATATTTCTTTTTTTTTTTATTATTTATTTGCTCGAAAATTAAACGAATACAATTTTGATGTTATACAGGTTAATAAGAAATCAAAATTACTTTAAAGGTCGGGGTAGTTGGGTGGGCAAAAGTCAACTGGCATTCAAAACATGAGAGGTTCGATGTTTTGCCCTTAAGCAAGATTATACTTACATCATTATTGTTTTCATATCCTAACAAGTCCTTGATTATAAACAAGGAAATTGTTTCTTCGAAATGGAGAGATTGTTTAGTTATTGTTTTTTATTGAAAACATGATTATAAAATATGACGTCGATGTGATATACGCTGTCTGCCACTTGACAAAAATGGTTTATTGGAAAATTATATTTGACATAAAGTCCATGTAGGACAGTGTACGGATGTTTTTGAAATAAAGTGGACGACTGGGTCACACGAACTTGCTCTTGTGGCAAGTTACCTTCTTGCTAAACGGTTCAAAGGAAGGTTACCGTTGAAAGGCTTTTTTCGAATTTTAATTTCTCCTCTAGAGATTGGTCTGTGAATCCTACATACCAAATTTAAATGTATAGTCGGTTAAAGTTGTAGGTACTCAGACAACCAGACAGACAGAATTTCCGGACCAACACTTTTTTCGAATCCTTTATCACCGTAATGTAATGTTTGATTTGTATCTCAATTTTGTTCACGAATACATAATTTGTCTTTATGTATAGTTTTACCTATATTCGCAAGTAAATAAATAAAAGGCTCGTCTGGGTCGCACATTGTTGCTCTTGTGGAATTGTAACCTCTGTGTTACCGAATGGGAAATTCATTTGACTAGTTTAAAAAAAAAAGATTTTTGTAGGTATTTGTTTCAAGAAATTCTTTTTGTTGCTTACATTAAAAGCAATAAAAAAAAAAAAAAAAAAAAACATTAGATAAAAGACATCAACTTGGGCAACAAATCATTTAAATACAATTTTATTAAAATCGATCGTTAACAGGATTATTATTAATTAACGTTAACAGGATTTTTAGAATATTGAATTTCGTCAAAATCGATGCAGCCGTTCAGACGATAGCCGGTGTAAGAAAAACAGTGTGTAAAGTTAACCCAATTTATTCTGAAAGTTGTACAAGACCTATGCCGTTTTTTGTCGTATTTTTTTTTTTTTTGAAAAATGTTCAAAAATGGGGCTTTTTTAGCCAAAAATCTAGCCCCTCCTTTTTTTCGAAAATTTAATTTTTGATAATTGAGATGGGTGTGCTAACTTTTTGCTGATTTGTGCCGTGATTTTTGTTTCAAAAATAGTAAACAAAAAATAGAGCCAAAAAACCATTTTAGAGCTACCTCACTATTTTTTGATAATCAATATTTTCGAAATTTTCAAAGTTGTGCTTAATTGTGTTTTTTTTTTTAATTTATAAAAATTGGAGATTTTAGAGCCGAAAAACTGTAACGAAAAGTGTGAAGTTATCCCCCGTTCTTTTTTTAGTTTAAACATTCTTACTTTTTCGGAATATAATATGTAGATGATTTTATCATTCTTTCAAAAAATTAAGGTAGCATTTTCCCACTTTTTCCAAATTTTACTTTTGATTCGAAATGAGTATTATTAAATACAACTTGTGAAAGAAATACTTATTCTTTACAAAACTTAAACCCATGTTCTAAAATTGAGTTTGAAAATATGTTTACAATTTCTGAGTGCTCGCTTTTTCAAAAATTCTGAATTTTTTTCCAAGTGAAACTGCCTATATAATCTGTAATATTTGAAAGTTTAATAAAAAATATAAAAAAATACGGTTGTAAACTGAAAAATATAATTGTTCTTGAATTATGATTTATGATTATGAACAGTTAAAAGCCCGACTTTTTTTAAAAATAAATATTTAAAAAATGTTCTTAATTTTTCTATACCACAAAACAATATATCTTCCAGAGTTGTTTCGTTATAAATGATTTAACATATGTGTATACCCACAATTTGAAAAACATGCACCACTAGCCCCCCCCCCTTTTTCACAATCTTTAAGAATCATACTAGCCTAAATGTTCCAAATGTTCTTTCGAAAATATTCATAACTGTATTACAAAAAAATTCTCTGTTACCCACTCCTTTTTTTTTTAAATTAGATTTGAAAATTTTATTTCATAAAAAGAATTTCTTAAGTTTCATTCTTCCAAATATTTTAATCTGCCAATATGTGCGAGCGCTCAAATTCATTGATGATGGTTCATACACATAATAAACAAATCTCTTCTGTTCCGATCCCAAAACAATTTTCGCTGAAAGACAGCAGTTTTTTTTTTAAGGAAAGTTTCGTCTTCTTCACATCATTTCACTTTTGCAAAACGCAATAAGTCCTTTAAAATATGACTTCATATCACGGCACCATAAAAAATCTAGCTGTAGAGAATTTGAGAAAACAATCTTATATACATGGGCTTCTAGCCTTACATGGGCAATTTGAGAAACTGAATTAAAAAAATAGCCAACCCAAGTTAAATTAAATGTAAAATCACAGAAAGTGAATTTGGAGTAAAAAAAAAAAAAAAAAACCGACTAATTTTTTTTTTACAAAATTACTTTGTTGAATATTAAATTTAGCTCCAGACTCACTAGCTTTACGAAAAAAAAAGTTTGCATATCCAAACATTGTAGGTATGTTAATATGTTTCTAATTTAAACTACTTAGTATGAATGAAGCAAGAAGCTCCGGCTAATGTCTGGAACTAGGATCATAAAAAGCATTTTCGAATGACTTTAAATCATATAACAAAGACGAACAACACTAAATCAAAAGTCTTCCTAGATTTGGCCATTTCATGCTTTTTGTTTTTACGCCCATTGTCACCGTCATCGTTTACTTTATCTCTTAATCTCTTGCAAAACCTTGATTGTGTCACTTTTATCGGCCAGAGCTTTTCTCAAAATGTTTCACGTTTTATAGCCCTTTGTTTGTTGCACACGTAGTACATTTTATTGTGACAGGAACACCAGTTTAAGTCCATTAAACCTAAAAGAAAGACACCTTTCGTATACAGCGAACAGAACTAGTATACACCACTCAAACGTGAGCAATTTATACTTCATATTCTCATTCACACCACAGAGCTCCAGCTATATAGAGCTTCCAGTATTTACAACATCATGCATTTTGTTTGTGTCCTTTTTGGTATAAAAGTAAAGACTTGATGCCATCAGTAAAATGACGGTAGAGTCCAGTAAATTCCACAACGGAAATGTATCTTTAATAGCGTAAATTTATTGCGACTTAAATGAATACGAAATTGTGACATCAACACTTAATAAGGCAGACGAATATGTCTTACGAGTTCACATATAATATTATGTTGTTTGTTTGTTTGTAGCCTACATATTATGTAGAAATGACACTTTGATGTAATCTTTAATATAATCTTGAAAAGAAAAATATTGTGCGAAAACGGTCTAAAATACTGCGAAAAATAAAATTTCACTAAGTATACCTATAGGTAAACTAAATTTTTGTGTGCATTATATATTATGCAAAGCAAGACTACTTGATTGGTATCAAAACGGCGCATCTTGGCGCTAATTGGGTTTCTTCTGAACAGTTGTTTCGCGAAACCGCCATTTTACCTACCTACCTAAGACTACCTACTTGAAAATCAAATTTCTTCGAAATCGGTGAGTAGGTAAGTGTTTTATGAAATTCAATAAAAACAAATTTTTTATGATGGGAAATATACTGTTAAAAAGCTTTTTCCGAAATATTTTTTCCGATTAAAAAAATCACATAAAATTTTGACAAAATATAACGGATTTAAAAAAAAGTAGGTTCAGTTTTTTGATAGGCACCTAGCTTCTTCGGAAAAAAATCCGATAATAAACATCACCGTTGTGAAAAAATCATTCTTATAATTTTTTTTTTTCAAAATGAGATTTTTCTACGAAAAAATGGAATTAGAGCACACGGAATTACGCTAACGATATCTACCAACATCAAAAATACCTCCGGGCATATATCGCTCTAAAAATATTAACTACCACGTTTGAAAAAAATCGTTCACTCGTTTTAGATTGTATGGGTGTCGATACATTCAGATAGATAAAAGTGACGGGCATTCTATTTTCGTCTTCTCTATAATTGTAATGTGAAAATTGATATGCTTGCAGTTCTTTACTTACTAATTTAAAATCGGTATTGGTTTTTATTCGCTAACTTTGTCTTGTACAAAACGTTAACAAAAAACAAATAAATTGTCCTTATTAAAAATTATAACAAAATAATCTTTAATACATTGGACAAATAATATATTTCTGTTCTGAATACTGAATGTGGTCCGGTTTTGCAGATATTCAGATCTGACCCATTTTCGAAAACTGATTTTTGTGGTCACCCTACTGTAGACAGTTAATCCAAGAGCCAATGCATGGTGGTTGCATGCTAAGTTAATAATTGTGTTAAAACAGCTGTCATTTAGCAGGATTATTGTTAAAATTATTGCATTGTTTTCAAAATATACCTCTGGAACAGAAGTATGTAGGTATAGGTACATACATACATGTACAATATTAAAAAAAAAAAATTAATTGGCTTATTTGTGAGGATTTTGTACGGACAAATTATACGAAGAGCAAGTACATGCAACCTTTTTGTGATTAAATTTTTTAAAGAAAGCCATAATGGTATAAAATTACCTTTTGTTAAGTATTTAAGTACAATTTATAAAGATAAAACTAATTGTAATCTTTAACTACTAGCTTTCCCGATCTAGATGCTGTTCCTTTCTCATCCGTTGGGTGTGCACATGCGATTGCAATCGCACTATTAAGCAGTCGCAAAAAAAAAAAAGATCACATTGTTTTAAATGAGAGCACGAACATGCGACTAAAAAATCGCTAATTTGTGCTTGTAAATGTTTGCTGTTTTTAAACTGCACTGACAAATAGTCGCAAGTGATGCGCACTTGTCCTAAAGCTGCGCACATCGATCAACAAACATTCTGTTGTTGCTCTTCGTTGCATGTGTCAGAAAATTGAAACAAAACACTTAATTGAGCATCCAGTTTCTTGTTATCGACTTAAAATTAATAAGAGAATTAAAGTTTGAAAACGAAGTGTATATAGGTACTTAATTACAGAAAATTGAATAATTTTTTTAATTTGTTTCTTATTAAAATTTTGAATTTGAAAATCAATTTTACAAAAACTGTTCACTAAAATATTATTGAAAACAAAATGAAAATAAAACTCCTGGCTTTTCAAAAAATATAGATAGCTTTCCATTGTTAGTTTCAACGTTGTTTTTAAATATTTTAATTTCTGTTTTAAGTCCATTTTTTTTTTATAAAATTACCCCTACGTACTAAACAGGGATAAACCCCCTCCCGTACGATTATTTTCTTTTCTCAACCCAACCTACACATTTTTTTCTCACACCTCATTTGCGAATCACCAAAAACGAAAACATCGGAGCCTGTTTTGATTTTTGTTCAGATTTAAATTCGTAAATGATTCGATTTTCCCACAGAATCCGTCAATTTGGGTTCATTTTATGTCAGTTGGCCACCAAAAAAAAAAATTGGTAGGTGTCATCTTCTATGAAAAACTATTTGTTTTGGTTTTCGTTATTTCACATTTTTTTCGAAAAGTACAATACAAAACATTTGAATAGGTTTCTGATGGTTTTCTGTTTTTCAATAAAAATTAATTAGAGCATTCAATTTTGGAAACTAAAACTTTATTAGATACGTTATATTTAAAAAAAAAAAAAAATAGTTAAAACTTTTTATTTATGTTTTTTTATCAAAATTTTGAGTTTGAAAATTATATTTTTAAAAAGCATTTAGTAAAACAATTTTATTTAAAAAATAAACTAGTGGAGAAATTTCTTACTTTTTCAAAAGAGTATTGTGAGTATTATCGTTGTTTTCAACTTTGTTGCTTTTTTTGGAGACAATTTTTGATAACTGCCCCACTCAACAGGGAGGGTAGACCCCCACCGTACAATTTTGTTCTTGTCCAACTGCTCCAGTCGGTTTTTTTTTTCTGCTTTTGCACGAAACTTTTATGACACTAGTAACTTGTGATTGCATAGGCAATATCCATATCGACAAAAAATATAAACTTCACTTAGCGCTCAATCTGTAGGTAGATAAATCTTCAAAATATTTATCCACTCATTTTTCTCTAGACTGTGTAAAACCCTATTGAAAGGTTTTAATAAGGTATGTATGTAGATTGACGATGAACGCCAGAGCTCGAAATCTATATACCGAAAACGCAAGCTTTATTTACACAGAAAAATGCTTATGACTTGTGTGAGTATAATGTTTAAATGTGACAAATATTTGGAGATATTATTAGTATTAAGTACTTATAGTCTTATTTATGTGGATTAACGGAAACGCTTCGCCGTCCTTTCTATGAAAAAAAAAACAAAGATCATAATTACTCAGATTTACGGTCACGCCTATTGAAATACCTGGAAAAATCCTTATTATTATAGTAGAGGAGAATTAGCATTAGGTAATTTCCAACTTATCCAAATACAGTTGGACATGACTTTTTTGCGTCTCAAAAAATGCATAGGCGCAATGGTATTTTTTATCTTCTGATTTTACTTATTTTTTTCTTCTTGTGGTAATTGCTTAGTTTTCTTAGAACAGTGTCCAGTTAAAAAAATATTACAAGCGTAACAGCCCATTTTTTTTTATATTGAAAACATATTTATTAACATACATAATTATACCGTTTGGAGTAGGTAAGTTTTTTATTATTTATATTTTGTCTCACATCAGAGAGAATGGGTGTGTTTATAAACGTCAGACTAACTAAGATCTGCAATAAAAAAAAATTATAAAAAACACATATTTTCTTAAGGTTAACATTTTGTTTCTTATTATTTTAGTAGCTATGTATGTCCAAAATACTTACAAATAAAAAACAAACCACTTTTTTTGTTAAGAAGTGTTTTTTTTATTCATTTTTGTTATTGCAGAACTTAGTTAGTCTGACGTTTATGAAAACACCCAATGTCACAATTCCGCAAAAAATAATATCAACGGTTTTTTAAGAATCACTTTGTTTTTTTGAGTGAAACCGGTGAAGTGATATTTTTTTGACCATATATAATATTGGTCTCACAGCTTTCAATGTCACATAGTCTTGAATGGTGATGAATTATGAACATGTTTGGAATTGAGATTACCTATATATATTTTTCTTTCTGAAAAAATTGGTGGCAATCTTAAATTCTAAAATTTCTATTTAAAATCGATTTCTATTTCCGGAAAGTTAATAAAAAAGAAAAAAATACGAGCGGCAATACTCAAAAATTAATTTCACCGCTACCAACATTTAAAAGCAAAAAGAAATTATGCCAAATAACGCAGAAAACCAGTAGTGCAATTTAATATTTTATGGTTAAAAACAACTCACACAATAGGATCGATCAGTTGCATACCTTACCAGTTTACCTAAGTACCTGTCTATACTTGTTTTTTTTTTTTTTTTAGTATTTATACTCTTCATTACACTTATTAGGTAAATAGAACATAAGCAATATAACCTTTGTTCATAGTATTCTCATATCTCACAACTTACATTTAACTGTATTTATTGCTTTGTACTGCTGATCTAAAGTAGTCTCATTAACGTTCACTCCACAAAGTATACTTAGTTTTTAATTTCCTTAAACAAATTCGTTGGGGTTGAAATTCTATATATTAATGTTTTTATATAAATTAATAAATACAAAGAAGAATCCACAAGAGCCCATGCGAGAGCTCTGCTCTCTTTCAAAAACTTACTTGAAATAATTCTATCCATCTACTTGAAAATAGTAAAAACAACGAAATTTCGTTTATATTTTATGCTTTTTCAATATAGTAGATATAGCTTTTCCACTAGAAGAGAGTCTCTTCTGGTTTTCTAAAAATAAACTTTTCCTCTTTTGTTTGTATTCTACAGGAGGGTTTTTTAACATTAAAAGCACAACTTTTCGGACTAAAAGCTTATATTTTAAATTTTTTTAAACTGTTTATATTTTTAGCTTTAAAAATAACGGTACTTGACATATAACCGTTATAAGGAAGCTTAATTTTCTCGAAAACGGTTCGAACTTTTTTTTTCAAAAAAATATAAATAGTTTTTAACTTATTGTCTTTTGTTTCGTGGAATTTGTTTTTTTGTATTAACTGTACCTCCGATAGGACCGTTATTTTTTCTTCAGCTATCTCGTCCAAAAATTGTTGTTTGAAAGATCTAAATGACTAGATAAGATTTCAATACAAACATTTAGCAAAATTGCTTAATTTTAGTTTTAATTAACTTTTTCATTTTTTTTTTAAATTCAATATTTGGAAAACGGCTTGACTGAAAAATGTTTTTTGATCATAAAATAGGAACTATTGTTCACTTAAAGTTGGCGTACTTCAAATTCGTAAAAAAAAACTTTTAAATACAAAATATTAAGTAAACATCGATTTATTTAAAAACCGCTCTAACGATTTTTAAATTTTTTTGTTTGGTAAACTTATGTTTAGGCAACATTATTTTCTGCCTACTTCGATTTTCGTTTGAATCTTTTTAAAAGGTTGTTTTAGCAGTTTTACAAACAATTCATATGATTTTGTTCGTATATCTCATTTATTTTAAGGTTTAAAGATAAAGAACAATTAAAACACTCCGATAAATATAAAGTTTGGAAATTAATAAAACACCTGACAAATTATTTGTCGAAATGCATCTAAATAAATAATTTTTTAAATAAATAAATTAAAAAATTGTACTTGTGAACTCAAATTAAGGTGTTTTATTGATTTTCAAACTTTATATTTCTCATTTATATTAAAAAAAATTATTAAATGGATTTTTATTAAATTTAATTTTTTTTTTTGGTAACTTGCTACAAGAGCAAGTTCGTGCGACCCAGTTGTGCACTTTACTTAATATACTTTATTATTTGTACTAACTTTAATTTATTTTAATAAAATTTTTATTTTTTTATTATTTTTATTTTCTTACATATTTTTTAAAATTTTAAAAATATTTTTTTAATATTATCACCCGGTGAATTTATTATTTGTGGGTCACGGAAAATAGTTCTCATTCTGTTTTGTATGGTCCCAGTAGAATGTTCATGATTTTGCAGTGACCTCCAGTCAACTGAGGGAGGGAAGGGAAACTGCAATATTTTTTTGACTTTTTTTCGAATTTCTGCATTCTAATGGTACAGCCCCTTCAGCATTTTTTAACTTTACACAAAATTTGTGACAACTTTCGGAATTCGGCTCATAATTCCCAAACTATACATCGTAGTTTATTTTGTTAAATAAATAAAAAAAATAGTAATTAAATATTTATTCTGTGTAGAATTAAAATAAAACAGCTGAATTTTTTTGTATATAATTATATGTATTTAATTTTTTGGGACATCATATCCTTCGTTAATTAAAGATAACAACAAAAAAATGGCTTATAACTTTTTTTACTTAAATTTTATAATTTTATTACCCTGATAATTCTTATTTTATTGGTTTCCAACTTCAAAGATCAGTAGAATCGTTCGAAATTTCCGATTCTTCTGTTTTTATTGATTGTTTTCTTCTTACCGGCCTTGGACGCGCGTGCATTTCTAAGTGTTTGCGCAAATGATCCATCCGGCAGAATCCTTTGTTGCACAATCCACAGATATGAGCTCTGACGGCAGCATGACTGCCTTCTTTGTGGCGGCGCAAATCAGTTTTATGGAAGAATTGTTTCGGGCAGATGTCACACTTGTGCGGCTTGTCATTAGACTCATGCCTTATTAAATGAGCCGTAAAAATTTCTTCTTTCCTAAAGCGTTTGCCGCATTTTTGGCATTTATAAGGCAACTCTCCGGAATGGAAGGTATTGTTGTGCTGGGTTAGATAGCATATCCGGGTGAATTCTTTTTTGCACTCGTCGCATTTAAATTTCGTCACATTGTTTTGACTTGAAGCTACTTTTCGTTGGCGCTTATTTGTTGGTTGATCTTGTTCTGATACTGATGTTGTATTGTCAAATTCCTTCGAAGAAGTATGTGAATCAAAGATTAACATTGGGCTGCTATAAGATTCTTCAATGCTAGGAGGAGAAGCTTGTAATAAATTCGTACTGTACATTGGTAGTCCGTTTGAAAATAGCTGTACATCGATCTTAAAAGGTTCATCTTTTAATTGGACAATTTGGCCATTAATTTCTTGGGCGACTATCTGTTGCTGCATGTGGTTGTTTTGTTGGGTACTCGTTTCGGATGAACTTGTTAGCGACGTCATGTCCATGAAATTTTTCAGCTGAGTTAGTTGGGTTTCATTATCAATAATAGTTTGATAGTTCTGTTGCTGATCCACGATTGGTCGCTGTTGTTCTTGGTTGTTGGTGGTTGCTGTTTTGTTGAGTAAAATCGTGGTGGGCTCGTGGTGGTGCTGGTGGTGGATAGGATGAATTATTATTTGTTCCTCGTAGTCGTTTATAAGGGAAGAGTTTGAATCATTGAGAACTGCTTCTGATTCTGGTTGCTGCTGATTTTTTGAAGGTGTTTTATTGTGATGGTCCGTTATGAGGTACGGATCAGGTTGGTCCGAAGATTCCACATTAGTTTTATGCAACATTGTTTTGTAATGTCGCCTTAGATGACAAGCACTGGTGAACCATGATTTGCATGTGGTACATTTAAAAGTACCACGGCCTTTGTTCGACCTCCTGGTCACGCTCTTTGTTGAACTGGTGCTGCTTGGCAGCGATAATGCCGGAGATTCAACAATTCGGTATTGCATTATATTATCCTGGGGCGTTACTGCTATTGGATAATTCGATGGACTCGCAGACACCGGAGTATTTACTGTTGCGAAGTTTGTAATTCCTAGTGGTTTGTGGTGTGCTGGTGGTCCGGCTGAATATAAATCTTGTGACCATATTATTGGATATTGTACAGCAGCAGCAACTTCATTTTCTAGCTGAGATGAATAGACTAATTTTTGTGAGTCCAAGTCTAAAATATCAGAATTGGGTGACTCAGCTTCGTTATATTGAGCAAGTTGATGGTACTCTCCTCGTTCCGAAAAGTGTGACTGACCATTATTTAAATAAGGATGGAGTTGCTGTGACGTAACCAAAGTATTATAGTCTATATAGAAGCCTCCATTTATTCCAGAAAAAGATTGATTCGGTGTTTGATGAGACAGAACTTGATTTGGTTGTAATAGCTCTATGGCACTACCGTTATTCACTGTGGCTGAGAGCGAATGATAGCCACTTAAATTTACTGCCGCCTGAGTATGATAGGATTGCATTCCTTGGTTCATCTGATCTGAAATTGGTATAATTTCATCGTCGTTTCCAAAAAGTTGTTGTTGGTAAAGCTGCTGTTGTTGCTGGTAATTTTGATGTGGTGGTGTTGAGGGTGATAAAGCCTGGGAATCTGTTGTTAACGTTAACGGTTGATTATCACTTGTAGTGTCATACACTGTTCTATTTAACACTGAATACATTTTGTTCTGAATTACAGCTATTTTCAATTGTGACTTTAATATTTAACGCACTTTTTGTCGTTGTTGAAATGCACAGTAGCTTGTACTAACGTAAACACTTTTGAAATCTGTTATAAAAAATAAATCTTTTTAAAAACGAACAAAAATTTTCCTTATAATATTTCACTATAATTCACTTATTTATTTTTTAAAACACACTTTTCAATTTCGAGTTTAATTTTAAAATGAATTTAATTTTGTTGAGTTCACAATCCTTTTAATTTAAATTAAATAATTTTTAATTTTTATTTATATTTTTTAATTTATTCACCGAATTTATTTTATATTTTTATATTATTAACCGAAGTTAGTGTTCAAGTTCAAATATACAACTGTCCAAAATAAAAATCTACATCGCTATTTATATCCGTTAATTTAAGTATGTTCGTTTTATTATCATTATACAAACTAATATACCGAAACGAAGTGGTAATTACTTAGAAAAAACCGTAATTTGTCAAATATCTTTGAGTTTTATAATCCTAGTTAAGGATCAGGGACATCATAAAACGCCGCTAATTGCCATTAATGTGTACACACACTGCAAAATTCTGCATATCACATACACTTTAGCTGATGTTTTATGACCACCTATTTAAGGGTTGTTTGTGTATCTGTTTATTATACAAGATCTCAGATTTCAGATTTTTGTTGCCGAATGATACGCAAACAATTTTTTTGTGTATCATTTTATTTTTGTTCAATTTTAAATAAGAGAGAAAGAGACAAATAAGTTAGCATTAACTTGTGCAGTTGACAGTGTCAAACATTGTTGTATGTGTGAAAGTAGATGCACAAATCTCGCATCAAATCGAAATTTAAATCTAGACTTAATATAGTTTTAATATGTTTGACCAGTGAATATGTTTGACCAAGAAAATCTAAAAAAAGATGCGAAAAAATATATTTATAGATAAAAAAAATAGCACTTTTCGAAAAGAAAGGAAAAAATGATAGAAACGTTATCTGACAATCTAGCATCCGGGCGAAACGCTAATTTTCTTGGACGCTTTATATTTGAATAATAATTCAGAAAGTCCACTTAAAATCAAATGATGATAAGTCTTCTACTCAATTGAATTTTTATATTAGTATATGTAGAATTTCATTTTATAGCGCCATAAAATGAAATTGAGCCCCAGACCATAACGCCTCCTTCTCTGCTATGGTGACGGTTTAAAAACCGCTCCTCTTTCCTCAGGTCATGACAATAATAATTATAACCATCCGGCCCATCTAGGTTAAATTTTTTTTCGTCGGAAAAAATAACCTTCCGCCAATCATTTGTGGTCATTTGCAAAATGGAATGACCACAAATGATTGGCGGAAGGTTATTTTTTACCAGCTCATGTGATCTTTCTTCCTTGCGTCATTAAGTGGTGGTTTTTTCTTAAGCTTCAGACGCTTTAAGTGTTTAGAATGGCGGATCGTCCGTTTAACAGTAGATATAAGCTGGCCTTAACATTAGCTTTCTCCCTAATTTTAGCTTTTCGATTTATTTTTCGGGCTATAGCACGGCATGAAAGACTTTTAGAGCAATAAACATCTATTCTGGCCCTTTCCTCCGCTTTCAAGCGTTTTTTCTTGCCCATTTTTATTAACACTCAATTAAAAACAATTAATTTATAAATGTACCGTTTAAACCGAAAAAAAACTATTCACTACACAAAACAACGTTGATTTGTTCGCTGCTTCTAATCTAATGACCCGATTGATTTTCGCATATTCTTGAATCAATTTACAATTTGTCATAAAAGTTCCGTTAGCTTAATCTCTCCTATACCCAAATTTTATATTTTGTTGTTAACAAAATAGTCTCTCATTTACCATAGTTGTTTTTTTCTAATTCATCAAGTTACGGGAGAAATATCGATTTTACTTCTCAAAAATGCCTGTTTCTAACCTTATGACCGGCAGTGTATCTTTTGTTACCTCTGGGGCTCTGCTCTGGGTTTTTTAGGTATTTTCTATTGGTTGAATTTAGTTTCACAAGAGAACCTTAACAGTCCAATTGCTCATAGATCTATAAAACAAATATTTATATCTATTCATTAGTTTTATACAAAACATAAAATAAGGTTTAAACTATAACCTACGATTTTATTTCATTCATTTGACATTTATTTTTGAAAATGAATTAAATTTGATGGTTTGTCTAGTGCTCGAAAATAAACACCAATTTAATCCAGTGTATGCTCTTCTGACGTCACTGACAGCCATGTTCGACTTGAACCCCTGCTGTCCAGGTCATTAAAATGTTTGGTTTCTTTATACGAGAATAGGTGTTCCATACACGGTCGAATTTATCCATTATGTTAAATTTGTTACAAAGATGCAATGCCATTTTATTTAAAATTCACGGGCGCAGTTATACATGTAGGGTATAGAAGGGGCATTTGCCATGATTTATAAAAATTGACCTTTTATAACATTTTAGTGGTTTACATTTTCTTAATGTCTTTTATAAATGTGGACTTCATAATATTCGTTTTAAATTACATTTCATTTTGATACCTTATTTCTATTTATTATGATTTAATAAAAAAGATAAGAAAAGTCATGTGACAAAACCTACCTGTTGGGGATGATTTGCACCACTGAGCTTTCTCATTAGTAAATTTAACTCATGCGTTGAATTAACCATCGGTAAAAGTATCATTGGGTGGTTTTGCCACTGGCAAATGCACCCCCGAAGTGTTTTTGCCAGGCAAAGTTTCCCCACAACAATATGACAAAGACTCCCCACAGGGTGTTCTTTTCCTAACTTTTTAATAACTTCTTTCTCTGTTGAAAATATAATATACAATAGAAAATATTTTTACAAAAGATATTTGTATTCAACTGTTATTGAATTAAAAAAAAAAAAACTACGAGCTTACGAATACTATTTACCTTATATTTTTTGATTCCCTAACTCGGTTGGTGTCTAGATGATAACTGTCAAAAATTGACACAAGGTTTTCAATTAGTGATGTGCAACAAAAATCGATTTTTTGATATTTTATATTTTGTTGGTTTGACCAAAAATCTCGATTGGCAAATGTACCCCGATGGCAAAAGGTGCCCCTTCTTTGAGTTTGAGCTAAAAAAAAATTTCCTTACTATGGTAAATAATTTTACCACGAAAATTTTCGTAATTTAAAACGTTTAAAATAATAATGTATAATTGCCATTACGTTATCATGCCAGAAAATGGTTGCCAGAGCTAATTATAAAAAAAATATAAAAACACTTAAAAACAGAAATTTATTGAATTTTTCGAGTTGGGTTACCTTGAGACTAATTCGGGTTTTAAAATTATCTAAAAAAATCTATTCTTACGGTTAAGTTGAGTTCAATCTTTAAACTCGGATAATCTCCTTTTGGAAAAGCTAGCTCTTTTTATGTGTATATATTAATGATTTATTAACTACCAAAGAAGATCTATAACAAGATCACCTTTCGATGATAAAACAGCATGGATCATTCAAAATATAATTTTAAAAACCAGCAATTGATGATTTTCGTAAAAAAAAATTGCTTGGAAAGACAACGCATTGCAACGCCATTGCTTTTTGAAAACCTTTACAATAAAAAAAAAAAGAATTTATAGACGCAAAAGAATAAGGCATGTCAATTTTTGAAACATTGTAAAGTTCCAAAGAACTTGAGAAGAAAAACTCAATTATTAAAGATTAAAGAGTTTTTTTTAACTTTCACTCACTGACTCACCCTGTTTTTTCGTCAAACGGTTAAAAAGCTCTACATTACTACTGAAGGTGAAAAGCTATAATCATTTATAAGCTTTCTACCTTCTGTAAACGCTTTATCTTGTACTTTGTTTATTTTGAGAGTAATTCCTACAAATGCCACTAGGACTAGGGTATAATTTTAACAACTTCTGTAGACTTATTCCAAGCTTTGGCAAATTGATAGACATTTTTCGATTTTGTAGACTTAAAAAATGTTGTTTGGGTCAGCTTCAGCTTTCGCACTTTTTTGATTTGAAATAAATCAGAAAATTTTTTAGCGAAGGAACAAATCTGACAGAACAAAAGTTTTGGACGTATACCGCTACTAAGGAACAATTTATGACTCCTACGCACAAACCATGACATCTAGTACCTAGGTATCTATTATTAGTGATTTGCTAAAAAAGAGATTTTTGTTTGCATTATAAAAAAATATTTGTTTGTCAAGTTGCCACTTTGAAATTTCAAACGTTTAACTACTGATCATAGAAGATTGGATGCCTATGAATCTTTTTACATACAAAAAGACACAAACGCACTGAACTTAGACAACGGCAATATTGAGTCTTGCCTAATTAACATTATGTGTCGCAGCAATATATAAAAATACGAAAAGGAAAATATTGACCTTTGATCATAGCTGTGTTCTATGATACAAATTCATCAACAGAACTTCAATTATATGCACTCAACGTTTAGTCGTGATTGCTGAAGATGAAGCGCAAGAGCTTCGAAATGCATTCAAGTTAGTTACGTGTTTGTTTTTATTTTTTATTTTTCATTTTTGATTTTAATGTTTATTCGTTTCGTGTTAAATGTTAATGTTAATTAAATTATTAAAAACGAACAAGTACGGACTCAAGTGTAGTTATTTTAAGGTGTCCTTTTAAATCTAAGAGCTTAGTTTAACTACTGGACTAACTGTCCTAGTGTCGTGTAATAGACGTGCAAGTAAAATGTAGCCCGCTTTTTAATTTTTGTTTTAATTTGATTCATTTTCCTAGGTGGTATTGCTAATATGACAATCAAGCGCGGCAAATTTTGTAACTGCACGACAAATTTAAAACAAATTCAAGACGCTTTTATATTAAAATCAAAAACAAAAAATAAATAAATTTAGCGGCACTGACAAAATCGATTGTAGTTTTTCAAAGAAATATAAATAATAAATGTATTCAAATGTAAATGTATTTAATGCCGTATCGCTAGTTGGGGTAAACCCTATTGAAAAGATGATGTCGCATCATTAGATTTTCTTTGTTTTTTTTAACAATATTCAAAAAGAATGGCTTAGGTCCCTTCACACTTCCTTTTAAGCCATTTGATTACACTAATGTGGGAATTTGTTTTAATTTTTAATTTTTTTTTTATTTTTATGGAGATGTGAACTTATTACGCTACATCATATAACCTTTTTGTATAGGTATATGTTTGTAGGTATCTCATAATTTAACTTATGTACATAAGTATAACAAGGTAAAGAATATTCCACAATCGCACATACATATCGTTCAAACGAATATGTTTTGTGTCAATTTCCCTATACTTCTCAGGAAGCTTGCGGTTTTTCATAAATAACAAAACTAACAGTAAAAGAGAAATGGCACAGGTAATTACATTAAAAAATTAAATAAAATATCTTTGAAGTTCGTGAGACTAGAAAGTCCACTAACCGTGAAAGGATCAAAATATATTTTTTCTTCTCTAATGGATTACTTTTCAAATGGAGTGCATTCATAATTCCATTCATGGTGTTCTTTACACAATTTATGTAGGTAATGACATTTTTGGTTGGTATTTATTTATAGGTTATAATGCTAGATTTTTCAAGAAGATAGTTTAGGAGACCCTTATAGTGTTTTTCAGTAACGAAAATATTCTTCGAAAGATTTGATCTTTTTGCATTTTTAGTGTTTCATTTAAATGAAAAGAGCGGAAAAAGAGCAAATCTCAACAAGAAAGATGCGATCTCGCAAGTTTGGGAGATTTTATCGAAACACTGACACATGAAAACATTTTAATGGCGGATTTTTGTTTGCGCGTTCTTTTGTTGGACGGTATAGGTATACATTATTGCATAAATCTAACAATTTTTTTTACGAATTTGTACAAATGTTCAAGTAAACAAACATTGATAATGATTAATGAATAATGATACTTGTAATTGAATGGAGGTGTAAAATATAAAGGACGGATTTTATGATCATCGTTTGAAATGCAGGCATATTATTCACACAGCCTATTTACAAAAAAAAACAAAAAAAAAAACAGCCCAACATGTTTTATTTTAAAGAGCACTTCTTGATTCTGAGAGCAAATCTTTAATATTTAAATGAAAAACGCTATTAGATACCTATAGTAACATTAAACTTTATTTCAATAATATTTGTAATTCGACAATTATGTCCAGTCATCATTGCCAATTTATCATCAGCAGCTTTAGCATTGAAATTTGTATGCGCTTTGAAGATGGCATAATTTTTCTTACTACGGTAATTTTCGCGAATTATGTGAACATCATATACCATTTTGTAGCATCCCGCTATTCCTACTAAAAACAAATCACATTCCAATTAGTTACTTATTAATTTTAAGTGGATCACACCTCACACAGCAGATTGAGTCAATGCAAAACGAAAATCAAATGGGAGAATCGTCACATCGTTTACCTACATTATGTTGCAAATCATTTTTTGTTGCACATTTAATTATTCCCGATTCCAAAATTGAAATTATATTTAACTTTATGATGAATCGAAACAAAAAACCAAAGCACTATGATATTCTAACACAAAATTACTAAAATAAAATGTGTGCATCTGGCACCGAGCAAAAAATAATTTATCGATAATAATTTTATTATCATAACTACTGATCTAGTTTGACAATTGTCAAGCAAAATCAACATGTGGATGGGAGAGAGATAAGTGCATAGGTAAAAATATATTTGCAACTTTATTGTAGCAATGTTTCTATGCTGCTTACTCCACCAGCTAACTCTATTATTAGAAGTGGTGGGACGCAGAAACTAAGTAGGTACATAACAAATATGTTAGTACATACACACAGAAAATCTGTTTGCATAAAACGAAGCCCAATTAATTGATTAAAAGCAATCGATGAAATGAAAAAAGAACATTAAAAGTAAGTACGGGGTCGTGTATACTTGCTGATACGGTATAGTAACAAATGATGGTGCTAACAGGGAACTAACTTCACATGGGAACTAACTTTACCACTAGTGGGAACTAATTTCACTTTTTTTTTGGTGAAGTAAATTCCCACCAAAGGTGAGAACTAATTTCATCTGAAGATTTTGTGAAGTTAATTCCCATCTACAATTTGTATATTACAGGAGATATAAAGCTTAAAACATGGGGCGACTTTAGTTCCCGGTGTCTCCAACAGTTAAGATTGGTAAGGGGGGGCATGCTGCACCCCTGCAATCCCCGTGCTTGGCCCACTTAGGATTTGGGGTGGGTGCAAGTTTAAGTATGAAATATGTGCAATTTGTATGAAAAATGTAACGTCACCCAAAAGAGTGAAATAATTTCCCACCAAAAAGTTAAGTTCCCACTCAAAGTGTGAATTAACTTCACAAAAAAAAAGTGAAATTAATTCCTAATAGTGGTGAAGTTAGTTCCCAAATCTTCAATAAAATAATATAAAGTGAAAGACTCTAGGCTAGGCGTATACATTAGGTAACTTCCCGAATTAGGTGTTTTAAGATTTATTAATTAAAACAATTTAATATTTTTTTTTAAATAAATGAGAAATACATATGTACGAACAAAATCATATGAATTCTTTTAAAAGGTGCTATAATTACTTTTTATAGGTAGGTACGTTAAAATTCAAGCCATAATCCAAGTAAACAATTTTGTTGCCAGAATATAATTTACCAAACAAATCATTCCAAAATAGTCATAATTTTTATTTTATTATGCACGAAAAATATTTTTTTTAATCAAGCCGTTTTACTAGTATTGAATTTTATAAATAAAATAATAAAAATTAATAAATTATTGAATTAATTAATTAAAGACGCTGCTCAGCCACTCTGCCACTGCGTCAACTTCAAACTATTCGGAATACCCAACTATCACTCACATAGACCCCGGATACATTGTAGCAAGTGCCCCAGCAACGTGAGTCAAAACGTCAAAGAGAGGGAATGATTTCACATAAGAAGGAAATATATGGTTTTTTTTTTTCATTTACCAACCCATCTCCTTTATCTTTATTTGTTATATTATTTTTGTCTATTAGTTATTAACAAATTATTACCGGGAACTGGGTTGATTTTGTCCTGAGGGGTGACTTTGGGTTTTGAATAGTCTCTTTTTCAAAATTTAGGTTAAATATGAAGGAGTTGTATTATTATTTTCAAACTTCTTTCTAAAAATGTATAATGAAATTAACTAAAAATTTATCATTCTAGGTTTATTTAAATATAAAAAATATTAGCCATGCCTATTAAGGATACTTTTCATAGAACCGTTATATTTTTCTTGAGCTATCTCATGAACGGTTTACTCGATTTTAACTAACAAATATTTCCATATTTTGATAAGATCGAATTTTAGTACTAAAACATTGCAAAAGTGCTTAGTTTAAATTTTAATCAATTTTTTAATTTATTTTTTCGTTAATTCAATATTTGGAAAACGGCTTGACCAAAAATTATATTTTTTTCTAAAGTAAATGTAAACTATTTAGCACTTTAAATTGCCATACTTAAAATTTGCAAAAAATCAAATTTAAAAAAATTATTTATTTAACATCGATTTATTTAAAAGGCGCTTTGGAATTATATTGCAATTTTAAAAGTGCAATAAAGTCCAAAATTTCGTCCAAAATTTATTGCCTAGGTTCAACTTGTTACTTATTTGACTAATTTTTTTTAGTATTATGGTGACTTTACTATTATTATGTAAACGAAGAATTTGTCTGTGTTTTTTTTTTATCACATTTCAAGTGACAACATTACTAGAAGATGTCATAGTATAAAATTGTATTCAACGCACCCCATATCACATTCCATCATCCCTGTTGCTTTAAGAAACGAAACCATATTGGGGATGCCATGCTTAGCTTAAGGGTCAGTGATTTTTCCTTAACTTGTTTTTTATACACACACGTTAACCTTAAAGAAATGTACTGCACTTGTTATAGGGATGTTTATTTTATTTTTTCTGAGTTGAAAAAAATCAAGTGTTTTTGTTCTCAATAAGTACTAAGAATTAAATAAAATGTACGGCCGGGTTGCATGTAGTTGCTTTAATGGTTTTGATAGAACCTGCATAATCCAAAATTGTTCCTTTTCTTAAACTATGTATACTTTGGTTTTGTAGAAAGAAAAAAAAGTTTTAACTTATTTCAAATTAGCTGTATTTGACCGAGTAAATGGAAATCAGAATAATGCTTCAATAACTCTTCTTACATTAAAAGACTATTAACTTTTGAATCGGAATTGAATTTGAATTGTAAAAACGAAAGCAAAATAAGTTGTTTAAGTAAGTATTTTTTAATAGCTTCTCCATATATTCGTAATGTGAAATTTTATCAAAATTTCCATTTTTTCTCCTACGGGAAAACAATACTTGCCCTTAAAAGAAATAAAAAACTCACCAAACCCAAATAAAAAGATTAGCGCGAATTAAAAAAAAAAAAAACAGTTTTCACCGCACAAGAAAAGTTATGGGAACAAAAATCTGAATAAAGTCATCCTAAGCCAGTCAAGTGTATAACAATGGGGGGGATTAAATAATTCCATATGGAGGAAAATCTTTTTCATTTCCAAATCAATTTCTTTTAACGCGTCAAACGATTACTTCAACATATACTCAATATTTAAATCATTTTCAGCACACAGTACACTAAGTGCAAAGTTTAAACGAGAAATTCTTCTTTCCATTGCCAATTCCATTTTTGATGACTTAATGTATTTCCTTAAAACCTACCTACTAAATTATGCCAAAAGAAAGACGCAATTGCACTTGCTGCTTTCGGAATGAGCCATGCTAAAATAAATTTACCATTTATATAACCCCCCTCTCCTGCCCGAAGGCAAACACACGTGAAAGAAATCAAACATTCTGTTAATTTAGAAAAGTAAACCTCCAACTCTTTCCAACAATTGGGTTGCCAAGTAGACATATACACAACCCCATCCATTGG
Source organism: Baccha elongata (assembly GCA_951217065.1). Lineage (NCBI taxonomy): Eukaryota > Metazoa > Arthropoda > Insecta > Diptera > Syrphidae > Baccha > Baccha elongata. The sequence goes on along the minus strand of OX578272.1, from coordinate 21,829,446 downwards.
CATATGAAACAAAAAAAAGAAATCCTTTTTCATTTACGCTCCGAGAAATGTTTTAATTTCTTTCAGACTCTTCGGTTCGTGATCCTGGCGCCTAATAAATTTCATTTCATTTTTATCCCAAAACGAACACTCAAATTGCAAAAAAAAATGCCCTTTCTTTACCGTATATACACGTAGGAAGTGTAATCAATTCCTTTTGTATCAGTGCGAGGGGGAATTATATCCTTCCAAAAGGGTTAATTTTTGAGGATATTATATTGGAGATTAATAAGAAGCTCACGCACAAAGAATGTGCCTGATGAAAGTTAATATCTAGCAATCCGGATGTAAAGAGGGGGCACACATTTCGCATTTATAGCTTGTACCTAGGATTTAAGGCAACGCACGCCAGCGGGTGAGCTAGTAAGGAAGCTTCAAAGAAATTGTAATTTGTTTCAATCTTATTTTTGAATTGTACCAACACTATATCTGGTATCGTTATTTGAGTTGAAAAAATGTTTCGAGAAAGTTCAACCAACAAACAATAAAACAATTTTGATACAAAGTAAACCTCAGCCTAATAAATTTTGCCTTATAAATAAAAATAAATATACAACTGTTTATCATATATAAATAAGAAAACGGGTAGTTATTTTGTTTTTCTTAAATTCTAACCGTGAACAAAATTCTGTAACTAATTTAAATGAGAATTCTGTAGGAACATACATAATTCTTTATTCAAAAATTTTAAAAATCCATAATTCTGTATTTCAAAGTTCTGCAAATCAATAGTTCTGTATTCCTATAATTTTGAATATTGAAACTGTCTGACTGAAAACACATTAAGCTGCTTTAGCGCTACTTACAAAAAATTGAAATTTAAAACCTTTTAACCTGATTTGGTTTGGGCTTCCCAGATAAAGTATTCTAATTAAGAAAACTGTTAATGTAAACGAATTTGATTATGCAAAAATTTGACATTTACAGAATCATATGGATTAACATGATTGTAGATTTATAGAACTTCAAATTACAGTACAGTAGGCGAATAGTTTCGGAAACTGAATTTGGGCAAAAGCATTTAAGCCATCATACACAATTAATTTATTTTAATATAATATATGAACCAGAAATCGTACTTTATTAAGATGTCGAATAATTGTCAACGTCGAATAATTGTCAACGTGTATGTACAGTGAGTGTAGTCTATTATAAGGAAAAACAACTACTTGCACCTTCAGGCTGTAAAAAACCTGTTCTAGCAGGTTTAGATTATAATACAAATAAAATAATATAATATAGCCGAACAAGAAAAAGGTCACAGGATCTAATGACTTACCAGCAGGTCTCTCTGCATACGAATATAGAGATACAGAATAAATTCAGGAACGGTAATTCTGAAAATCTGTCTCTCTGTCTGTCCGGACGATGTATCGCCACCTACAGCCCTTATAACGGTTGAACCGATTTTCTTCACAATTGGTACAAAGTATTTTTTAGAGAAGTATCCCCTTTTTTTATTTTTGACCTAGGTATTAAAATAACGGTACCAACCATGAGGTATACATTACTGACAACTCTACTTCTCTCAAAAAAAAAAGAAAAAATACGATCTATTTCATTAAATTTTATGAGTGAGTTTTTTTTTTTTTGACTTTATATGAGTGAGTTTTTTGTCAACTGTGATGTCTTTCATCTAATTTTCTTTTCCAAAGAAGCTTATTACCGGTACCTACCATAGAACGGTTTTTTACACTGGCTATCGTTTGAAATACTGCACCGATTTTGGCTAAATTTGATATTACAAAAGTCAACAAAACTTGATTAATACTGCAAAAGTTTTTCTGAAAAAATGTAATAGATATAACTTGGTACACCTATTACATAATTTTTCTTTCAAAAAAACAAACGTTTAAAATGCGGTTTGTATGATTACATACTGCATTAGGCTGCGTAGCTTGCGCTCCATAATTCAATTTACATTTAGAAGTTGGTGAATTAGACTAGACAACAACAATCTGTGGATACCAAAACTATTTTTGGCAGGAGTTATAGCTATTTCATGGCCGCCACCGCCAATCATCAGACTCCTCCTTATTAATTAGTGTTGCTAATTTCATAATCTCATGTTTCTTCGAAAAACACGTTATTGACAAAAAAAAAAGTAGGAACAAAATAAAATACAGAGAGTTTAATAAAAAGAAATAGTCAATAGAATATTATTTCTAATAAAAAATATTTAGAATTTTGTTTATTTGTATTTTTTTATTAAATTTATTTTATTTTGTTATTATTATTATTATTTGTATTCTCTGCTATTTTCAACTATTTTTGATTTTTCTGTACCTATACTCTTATTTAACATTGTTTAGAAATCAAATTTATATTTTTTGATATTGTGTTCTTTCGCATACAAGTTTACCATTCCTAACTTTTCTGGTTATTAATAAATACATTTCGAATTAATATACCCCAAACATGAAAATCTTTTTAGATGGATTAAACAAATATTAAAGAAGTAAAATAACACTGATTTAAGTAATGCCAATTTTAGGAGCATTTAAGAATCTTGAAGAAGAGTAAACATACCAATTTGAGTTCTAGAAATAAATACTTAAATAAAAGATTGAATTAAGTATGTATAAAGAAGGGTGACTCTTTTTTTTTTGTGCCACTTGAATAAAAGGATACCACTGCATTGCGGGTCTTGAGATAGAAGCTTCAGCGCACCGCGTGCCGTATAGAATCTGACCAAATCACTCCCACTGCCACAAAGGAAGGCTCTTGTTTGCCGAGGTTATTCGGCAAAAAAAATCCAAAGTTGTTTCGAAAACATCTATTCGCAAAAGTTTGCAGCTTGTTCGTCACATAGGGGGGATGACCTGTTACTTTCTCGTTTTTTAGACATTGCTCATCCAAACTTTTGACAAAATTCGACAGCAGATTTTGCGTTACTTATTTGGTAGTTAACGTTTTCACCTATAGATAGATACTACTAACATCTTTTGAGACAACGTTTTTTGATGCAGAAAGTGTTTTATTACCGCTTTAACCTCATGTTCCGAAACGTCATTTTGAGCACAGTTAATTGAAATGTTGAAGATATTCTTTTTCCAGATTCTGATCCTCAGACCGACTTTTAGTCCAAGCACCTTATAGATTTCAACCTGACACAAATTAATTGCAAGTTGAAACCACTTTTAAAAATTTTCTGTTGGTGAGTAAGAATAAGGAAAACAAAGTTATTAACAAATTACGAAAAATAGGGTTTTTTCAAATTATTTATTTTTGTTTTTAATTATTTTTTGTTAATAAAAAAAAAAACATGTACGCCATTGTAGAACTGCAAATTTGCAACAAAAAAAAACTGTATGACTTGGTACTTTGAACTTACCGTTATGTAGTTATGGACGTTTTTCATGGTTGCCACTTTATTAAATTGTGAAAAAATTGAAAAAAAAATCGGCTATTTGCAGTGCAGTTAAAATTCTGTAACAATTTTCACGTATTTCTAGACTCCATAGAAGATATATCAAAGAATCAGATTTTTAGAACCTAAATTGTTTAAACCATGATTTTCAAATGATTTTTGATTTTTTTTGTTTTTTTGCGGTAGCATCTACCTAAACGTCCGTTCGTATGGATCAAACTATACTTTTTGAATAGAGAATTAAATTTCCAACAAAAAATATTAACACCTTTTTTTTTTGTACGACAAATAGTTTTTTTATTTCATATCAGCTCAAACTCAAAAATTATTGCACAAGGAGCCCAATAACTTATTTTTTACTTTTGCTTCACTTTATTGAAAAAAAAACTTTATACCTTTTACCTACCTTTTTTCGATCACAATTCAATGTTTATATCAATTTCCAATAAATTATTGAAAACCATATGGCTTTGTGAATTTTTTTTTAAGATATTTAAAAAGAACGAAACTTACAACCCCATAAAAACAAGAAACAACAAATTAAGCTTAAACTTAGGTACCATTAGGCTTGTTTCGTCTTGTTTTTATAAAGAGGTATGGTTTTTAAATATTTAATATCTCAAAAAGTAAAAGTTGTAGGATCATCAAATTTTCAGTAGTAGATTGAAAATAAATAAAAACATTAAGTTTTCATATAAAAAAAGATATTTTGTTTAATATAGTGTTGCCAAAGTAAAAAAATAACTCAGCAGGTTCTTTGTGCCATAATTTTTGAGTTTGGGCTGATATGAAAAAAAAAAACTATTCGTCGTACGAAAATAATTGTATTAATATTTTTGGTTGCAAATTCCATTTTCTTTTCAAAAAGTATAGTTTGATCCGTACGAACGGACGTTTAAGTAGATGCTACCGCAAAAAACAAAAAAGACAAAAAATCAATATTTTAATCATTGAAAAATCATAGTTTAAACAATTTAAGTTCGAAAAATCTTATATATCGATATGATCTTTCTATAGAGTCTAGGAATACATAAACATTTTTACAGAATTTTAACTGCAACCGATTGCACCAATTTTAACTAGCCGAAAAAAAAAATTAAATTTTTTAATAATTTAAAAAAGTGGTAACTATAAAAACGTCCATAACTTAACCCTAAATCCAAAGTACCAATCATAGATTGTTTTTTTGTTGCAAATTTACAGTTCTACAAGGTGGCGTCCTGCTTTTTTATTTAAAAAAAAAAATATAAAAAAAAACCATTTAAAAAACCCTATTTTTCTTAATTTGTTAATAATTTTTTATACTTGAAAGAGTTTCTATACTCTTTCCAACATCATGCTTTCAATTCAACTATAGCTGTGTGGAAGTGGTTACGCACGACTGATCGATAAAATATATCTCGATTTTTATCGATTTTTTCGGACGTTAAATATTCGAAAATTTTTTAACGGACCAGTAAAATGTCGACTTTATAAAATCTCAATTTAAAAAAACGTCGAACTCCTTTAACAAAAAGTCTCCACGGAAATTTCAAAACCAGCCATTAAACATTAAATTGACTTTTCGTACCCAATCCGTTTGAAGCGACGCCGACGACGCGTTGTCCTGTACCCAGCAGCCGTACAAACGCTCATTGAATGCTTCAGAACTTCCTCTTGAACGCTAACTCATTAAAGTTGCAGCAATCTATATCCATCAGTTGTTCGAAAATTCAATAACATAAGTGTTTGTTTGTAATAATTTCCAAACTAAATTATTACAATTGATTTTATAGTTACTTTTGTATAAATTTTCTTTATATTAAAATCAACAATTTAAAAAGAATTTAATAATATGTACACAGTACATACCATGAATTTATCTTAATTTATAAAAATTTAAATCATTTATATAAAGTTTCAAAACAATTAATCAACAGATTTTTTTTTTTTGTTTTCACAAATTATTTGTTTTTGACCACACACTATGGGTGGTGATGGTTGTTGAAAATGTCCTTAGCGTAAGGACATTCATGTTAATGACGTGTCGTAATTAACGTCCCATTTTGGGTTAGATTATCCGTGAATAATTGGCGTCTTGCATTTGAGCGGTCAACATAGAAAATATAAATGGGAATTTTCTCTCCTAATTGCTTTTTAGTAAGAACGATGGAGTTTTAACCAGCACGAGATTATTTTTTTTTCTTACTTCGGTTTTTCCTTATATATGTATTACATTTTACACACAGTGTCCTTTTGTGTAAGTTTGAATTTAATATGGGAACCAAAATATTTAATTGAAATGTTGATATTCTATGATAAGTCACATTGTCATAAGAATCGATGGTGGATGTCATTTTAAACCAAAGTGCACCCATGTTATTCAAACATGAAATAAAATATTTAAATCTTTATATAATTCCCAAAAGCCCCAAACACATCAGCTTGACCATTCATATCTTATTTATATCCATTTTGCAGGACACTTGCTCATGAAAGATACAAAAAAATGTATCATCCCTCATTCTTAACATCCTATATAACCTCTGTCAAACTGACTCTAGCATTTCAATTTTTTCTTATTATGGTGAATTCCTTGATATAACTTGACTATATAGTTTTGAGGGTTGCGATGGGATGTTTGAAAGGTCCACCGTGACCACATGCGAGGTTTATATGAATAGTGGCGTAAACGAGATCTAGTCACATGGGACCAAATGTCAATCCGTTGTTGTGCCGTTTTCCATTGATTAAGGTCATTTATCTATCAATACCCGAAGAATAAATAAACAAATTTGAGTGAACAAGTTTTTCTACTTCCATATCAAATCCACATGTCCTGTCGTATATATTGTGCTGTCCACCTTGTTAGAAAAATAAAAACTTTAGACTTACATATGTGACAAGGTCTTAAGAGTGAAGGGCTTTCACTTCAATTATTATGATTTGTGAAAACACTTTCTTCGACAGCACGTCCCTTTTTTGGTTGACTGTGTCGTGTGCTCTTCTTAAATGGTCCCACTAATTGCACCGCATAAGTCACACACCCAGTGAGTTATTAACAAATAATGGGAGATCATTTGCAGTAAAGTATTCCAACTAATGACCACTATTAATGTAACCAATTTTGCTTATAGCTATAACAAGATAAAGGAACATTCTTGAAGGAGTATACATAACTATGTTATGGGCAAAAAATATTCTAGGCGTATTCCCCTGGGGGAGAATGATCCAACTTTTGGTGCATGTTGTAATTAGAGCATTCATTCAAGGATGCTATTGTTCTTTTTATCTAATTCATTTTGCGGATATGGACAGAAAAACCGTGATGCCGAGAACAAGTTGAACATACTTTCTAAGAGGGCTCGGCTCATCCCCCAGGATTTCGTTGAATATGGTGAAGAAGAACTTTGTTTTACAAGAAGGGTTTCTGTGTGTGGTGGTGCTTGTCTTTTTTTGTCACCACTTAATGATGTGACAATTTATTTTCGTCGAGTGTCCCTTTTGCTGGACAGGAGTCGTTAGACTGTTCGTGCCAACTTGCAGAAAATTTGAGGACAGTAGACTTGGACATGAATGACTTTTTTTTTTTTTTTTTGTTATTTTTTGTGATTTTTTAGGGGAAAATGTGTTGAAGAATTGAAATGTTGATTGAACTTGGGAGACTGGCAGCTTATGTGTACATTTAATGGGAAAATTCTGTTGGACTGTATTTTTTTATGAAACATTTAAAGACTAAATCGACTGTACATCCTTAAGTGAAGAGGATTCAGTTTATACCATAAATTTCATCTTTAAATTTAAGTAAAAATAAATAAGTGTTTGAATGAACCAAAACCTATGTGCACAAACACTATTTATGACAAGAATTGTAGCTACTTCACTGGGCAAAGCTAATCACCAGAATTCTATAGGGTATGGCTGGTCTTTTATATAATCTAATGTAAACTGCCGGTAACTTGATTTTTTTTTTTTTTTCTTTCGGTAGGTGGAAATCTTCAAAAGACACTTGATAATATTCGGTATCAAGTAGTGTGGGACTTCTACCGCACTAAAACCACCTAGAATCATGACCAATCTATAAAAGATCGACAAATGATTTTAGTTTCTCAATTTTTAGTTCACATTTTGGGAAGTTTGATGATTTAATACTTTCCCATCGCTTTTAGACCATCAGCTCATGAGGCTTGGTTCTTCTTAGTCTCCGAACATTGGTACGTACATTTAAGACTGTCTCCATTTCGGAGTTAGTGTGACTAAGCAGTCGCTGATTGTGTGATACAGCGTGTTTTCTAATTACTTCTGTAACCATTTCTACTTGAAGGTCACGATGTAAATCGCTGTTTCTTATATACCAAGGGGCGTTTACTATTCCACGAAGGACTTTGTTTTGGAATGTTTGGATGGTTTCCGCATTTGTTTTCTTTGTACAACCCCAAAGTTGGATGCCATACGTCCAAACAGGTTTTAATACCTGCTTATACAACATTAATTTGTTTTCAATTGATAGGGCAGAGGTTTTTCCCAGTAACCAGTACATTTTTCTATATTTTAAGTTAAGTTCTTCCCTTTTTTTCTTGATGTGCTCTTTCCATTTAAGCTTTGCATCCAAAGTCATCCCAAGGTATTTGGCCGTATTGGAGTAAGGTACTACTTTACTATTAATAAAAAGTGGAACATTATTAATCTTTTTATTAGTAAAGTTTATATGCGTTGATTTTGTTTCATTGAGTCTGATACGCCACTGTTGCGTCCATTCTCTTATCTTGTCGACTGCATATTGCAGTTTTTCTGTTGCCTTTACAACGCATTTATCTGACACTAATATCGCAGTATCATCTGCAAAAGTGGCCATGATCGCATTGTTGTCCACTGGAATATCCCTTGTATACAACAAATACAGGGTTGGTCCTAAGACACTTCCTTGTGGTACGCCGGCTTCGATTTTCTTAAGTTCCGAATACTCTTGCTCGTACCGTACTCTAAAAAGTCGGTCGGTAATATATGATTTGAGTATTTCATAGAACTGCCTGGGAAGGTCCCTGTGCAGTTTGTACTCGAGCCCCAAATGCCAAACCTTGTCAAAGGCTTGAGCAACATCTAGAAATAGAGCGGAACATTCTTGTTTTTCTTCAAGTGCTTTTTCAACAACATCGGTAATTCGATGTACTTGGTCTATCGTGGGATGTTTGTTTCTAAATCCAAACTGATGATTTGGTATTAGTTTTCGTTCTTCTATTATTTTGCTTAGTCTATTTAAAAGCAGTTTTTCGAAAACTTTTGCCATAATTGGTATAAGCGATATTGGTCTGTAAGATGTAACTTCGGTTGGTGGCTTACCTTGCTTTGGTATAACAATGACTTCTGCAATTTTCCAATGATGTGGAACATAACGGAGCTTAAGGCATGCATTTATTATGTATTGGAATTTTTTGAAGGCTATTGTTGGCATTTCTTTCAAGACCTGAGCCGTAATTAGATCATACCCGGGTGATTTTTTATTTGATAACTTGTGATGGCACATGCTTTTTACTTCTTTGAGCCTTACTAAGGGAATTTCTAAGTCATCATTTTTATTAACAAATTGTAAGTTATTTTCCCCTGCACTTTGTGGAAACGGCTTAAAGACATTCGAGAGATGATCTGCGAAGAGGTCAGCTTTTTGTTTCGGATTTGCAGTCCATTTTCCGTCTTGTGCTTTGATGGGCGGATTTTGTTGTTGCGGTCTATTCAGACGTTTGGTAGCTTTCCACAGTGAGTAATCAGTAGAAGCATCCGTCGTCAAACTTTCAAGAAAACTGCTAAGTGAATCATTTTTGAATTCATAGATTCTTTTTTTCAATTCGTTATTTAGTCGATTAAATACTCTCTTATCGCCCGGAAATCTCGAAGTTTGCCATTTTCTTCGAGCCCTTCTTTTTTCCAATATTAACTCTGTTATTTCTACAGGGTATTTTATTTCTGTTTCTCTTCTGTTGAAAATAGTTGGCGTGCTTTCTTCTGCAGCCTGTTGCACATCAGCAATAAATTGTTCAACTTCGTGGTCAATTTGTTCACTAGTTTCCATTGGGGATCTAAGGTCAATAAAACTTTCCAGTTTTACTTTAAATTCCTCCCAATTTGTTCTTTTATTCACGAGCTTTGGATTACTTTTTTCTTTTATTTCTACTTCACTCAGTGATAAAATAGCTGGAGTATGATCTGATGAAAGATCGTAACTACCTACAACACTTACATGATTTCGTTTTATACCTTTGGCCACGAAAAAGTCTATAAGGTCTGGTATTTTGTTAGGATCAGATGGCCAGTAAGTTGGCGTTCCAGAGGAAAAGAATTCACATTTGTGTTTGCGACCTGCTCGATAAAATCGTTTACCTTTTGTATTTATGAGCCTAGATCCCCATTGGGTATGTTTAGCATTGAAGTCACCACCAACAATAAAGTTATTTCCAAGCGAATTAAGGAGTTCTTTATATTCTTCTTCTGTTGGAGAGCGCATCGGTGGACAGTATATTCTTCACTGGGCAAAGCTAATCACCAGAATTCTATAGGGTATGGCTGGTCTTTTATATAACCTAATGTAAACTGCCGGTAACTTGATTGATGCCACTTTTTTTTCAACGGTTTTTCGCGATTTATACCTACCTGTAGGAATTTCTGACCCTTAGGTTCATAATTTCCTAAAAAGAAACCATAAAATTTTAGGCTTGACTCAGAAAATCCATTGGAATTTCGGAATAAAAAATGGGTATATAAAATGGGTCACTTGATTGAGGCCATTACGAATATTGTACTACAAAAGATTAGCTTGTGATGTTTTTTTAAATAGCCGCTTCAAATGTTTAAGAAAGAGTATGAAGCAACATATTTTTTATAATTTTAAGGTATGGACGTTGATGGTGGCAGGAAAAGTCGATAAAGATGGTTTTAAGGACTTGGGAATTTAAGAGCTAATAGAAGTAAAACCATTGTTAACAGTTATCTTATGGACAAAGAACTAAAAAAAAACTAAAACTATGGAAACAACCAAAAGAACTCCCAGCTTAAGCAACAACACCTAGAGAAAAACGCTTTATCCAGCTTTTTCTCCGCCTAAAATTAGATCAAGAAGTGGGGTGAATTAAACGTTTCGACGGTTAAAAAGCTCATACCAACCAGCTATAACATCAAGCATAAGAAAATAATAATAAACCGGTTCTATGGCCCTTCTTCGAAATAAACCTTCTTCCAAGGTTGCAATAATCGTCGAAACATTTCTTCATCTGATCTTTGAAACGTCTTCAAAACGAACCGCATATAAATATCCTCTGAAAAGGGGTCTTTTAAGAGATAATTTTGCTCTTCAAAATGAAGGCTTTGTAAAGCTATTCCATTGCTTTCTTAGCCCAAAGAGACATAGCGATTTCTTCGTTTGATTTCATAAGCGGGGTCGTTATCCCAAGATACCTTAGGGCTTAGACCGTGTGGTCTTTTGACAGTAACAATTTGTTTTTCCAATCCCTTAGCATTAGACCGACTCCATCGCCAGAGTTCTGATGCCATCATGACCAGTGTGTCATGTTCGTCCAATAAAATAAAAGTCATATATGTCAGCCTGTATACAAAAGAGGATTTTACAATATTTATTCGGGTACGATTCTGGGAAACCTTCTTTCACCTTTGATTGCCTTTGATTTTATGTCTTCGTTTGAAATTGATTTAAAGACCAAACGGTTACTGCCACGAATTTGGTTTAGCTACGTAGATGATTTGTTCGCCGTCATTAAATCTACACAAATCTTCCTAAAAACAATAAACTCCCAATTTGAAAACATAAATTTTACATTTGAAAGAGAATCGAACTACAATTCTTAGTTTTAATGATAACTCGATCGAGAAAACAATCAAATCGAATTTTCTATTTATAGAAAACGACAACAAATCGTTACATCACGAGCAATTCTTTTTGTCCAGTTCAACATAAACTAGCTGCCTTTCATTCGATGGTCCATCAACTTTGTAAAACTCATTTGTAAATCACCAATTATTTACAAGACTATAAATATTTAAAACAAATTGCTATCACCAACGGCTACAATGAATCTATAATGGATAAACTAATAATCAAACACACCAGACAAATTAATAAATCAAATTTAACTACTTTATTTACTCAAAACAAACGACTAGACAACAACAACAACAACAACAACAACAACAACAACTTAGAACGAGCGATCATGATCTTCCCACTTATAACCGACAGACTGAAATCCAAATTCAAAAAGAAAATCATTGAATGCTTCTTGTCTTACTTACTTACTTATGCTGGCTCAACTAGAGTGTTGTCCTCCTAGGCCTCCTTTAATATGCCCCTCCAGCCGGCTCGATCCCTAGCCTGCCGTCTCCAATTTTGCACTCCAAGTAGTCGGAGATCTCCCTCTACCTGGTCGCTCCATCGAAGATGAGGTCTACCTTGGCTTCTGACTCCCTCTGGTTTGGCGTTGAAGACTTTACGTGCTGGAGCGTTGATGTCCATTCGCTCTACATGGCCAAGCCATCTTAGTCGTTGTTGACGAATCTTTCTGGCTAGGCTTATGTCGCTGTACAGCCCGTATAGTTCGTCGTTGTATCTTCTTCGCCAAACGTTGCTTTCTCTGTTTACGCGGACAGGGCCATAAATCGTACGCAGGACTTTTCTCTCGAAAACTCCAAGTGACTTTTCATCCGATTGGGAGAGGGTCCATGCTTCTGCACCATACAGCAGGACCGGGATGATGAGTGTTCTGTATAGTGTCTCCTTGGTTTTTCTCGATAAGGCTTTATTCCTCAATTGCTTATTCAGGCCAAAAAAACAGCGATTAGCAAGAGTTATTCTACGTTTGATTTCAGTGCTGATGTTATTGCCTGAGTTTACAGCAGTGCCCAGGTAGACAAATTCACCAACTACCTCGAAGTTATACCTATCAATGGTTACATTTTGACCAAGTCGGTGGTGGGATTGGACTTTCGTTGATGAGAGCATATACTTCGTCTTATCCTCGTTTATTTTCAGTCCCATTCTGTTTGCTGCTGACTCCATAGACGTTAAAGCGCCGGTTACTGCTCTTTTTGTTCGTCCTATCACGTCAATGTCGTCCGCAAACCCAAGTAGTTGTGTCGATTTATTAAAGATGGTGCCCGATGTACTGGCCTGGGTATTCCGTATTACATTTTCGAGCACAATATTAAAACAGCTGCATGACAGTGCATCTCCTTGTCTTAACCCTCTGGTGGTGTCGAAGGTTTCAGTAGAGTCCCTACCAATTTTGACGGAGCAGCGAGCATTTTCTAACGTCATCCTGATTAGTCGTATCAGTTTGGCAGGAATTCTAAAGTTGAACATGGCACGATAAAGTTCAGTTCTGTCAACGCTGTCGTAGGCTGCCTTAAAATCGACGAACAGGTGGTGAGTATCGATGTTAAATTCTTGGGTTTTCTCCAGGATCTGGCGTAGAGTGAAGATTTGGTCGGTCGTAGATTTTCCAGGTCTGAAACCGCATTGGTAAGGACCTATTAGATCATCAGCAAACGGCTTCAGACGTTCACACAAAACGCTGGACAGGATCTTATAAGCGATGTTTAAAAGGCTTATGCCTCTATAGTTGGCGCAGAGTAGGCGGTCTCCTTTTTTGTGGATCGGGCTGATGGTACTGAGATTCCACTCATCGGGCATACTTTCCTCCGACCATATTTTGCAGATGAGTTGCTTCTTGTCTAATAATTGAAAAATAAAAAAACATGCTGGGAACAACAAAAGATAAAACAATATCAAATGATAAATCGGGGATCTACGAAGTAAAATGTGGAAGTTGCGAAGCTAAATACATAGGCCAAACGAAGATGAGCATCGAAGTACGCTTCAAAGAACACACTAGCCACATTAAATACAACCGATCCTAAAAATCCTCCGTTGCCTCCAAGGCATATCTACACAACTATTGCGGCAGCAAATGTAAGAATTAGGCCCTGTTTTTCAGTTCGATATTATTCCATCAGAGTTAGATTAACCTCAAGTTATCGCTGATGGAAACACGGTTTTAAGTCAGTTTGAGATCCCGAATTCACACAGAATTAACTCACCAATTTAGCTGGATTAATTTTGAGTTAACTCCGGACCTCAAAACTAACTGAAAACCCTGTTTTCATAAAAGTTAACTCGGGGTTTATCTTACCCTGGTATAATCTCGAACTGAAAACTGGGCTCTAATGTAAAAGTCGTCTACAAACTGAGACTTTCTCAGCATTAATTTAAAACAAAATTAAATTAATAATAACAAATTAACAAACTGTTGTTATAGTTTCCACATAAAAAGTAATTTGTTCAAAGTGTCCAAAATTATCCTTTTTCTCTTGAGCAAGAAAAACTATTGGAGTCATTTCTGGTTCTTTTTTTCGCAGGTCAGGTGGCAAAATGGTTTATATAAGTACATTTTTCAAATTTCACGTAGAAGCTTATTAAAGTTCAAACTGTTAAAAACAATTTATAAACTTCTTTTAAAAAATTAAAAAAAAATAAACCAAAATTGAAAAAAAAAGAACGAAAAAAACTGTTTTTGAAAAATGCATGCTCTGAGCGAAAAAATATACACAGATTCAGAGCTCAGAGCGCTCCGAGCTAAAAAAGAAACCGAGATTTTTTGTTCGACAGTTCATATGCTCTGTTCCGAGCGCTCAGAGTTATAAAAGAAAAACGTCTTATATATGTATGCCTAATTTAATACTGTCTGTTAAATTTTATATACCAATTAGTGTATTGCTGAAGATGAGTCACATTGGATTCAAAATGCATACAATTTAAATAAAAATTAAAATTTAAAATTAAAATTAAAAATAACAAAAATTGTGTTTTATTTTATTTTGTTGGTTTTTCTTAAATTTTTTGACAATTTGTGGTCAATAAGGTGTCGCTTTTTTCACTTTTGCTTTTGATAATTTAACGCGACCACAAGTTGGGTGAAATTTATTGGTTTCTTTTTAAGTCAAAATGCTTTTAGTAAGCTTAATAGTAATAATACAGCCTGAACTGTTGGACGGATTTTGTTCAAACATCGTGTGTAGTATAAGTGTATATTTTTAGAGATTCCCTAGATTTGGTTTTTTGTTTTTACCCAATTAAAATGGGTACCTCCCATATATCTTACGGTTTTAGTTTTTTTTTTTCAAAATCATCTCGAAAATTTATTTAACGGAGTGCTTTTAATTGATTTAAATTTGGAACAAACACATACGTATACCAATCGGATTCAAGATTTGATTCTTCAATTTTAAATCTGTATTAAAAGAATCCTAGTCCATTTAATATAATAGGTTTCTTTTTGTTAATAATATATTCCTGTATTATAACTATTATTATTGGGTTTAAAAGATGTGGATTTATTGATTGGCGTTGGACTAAAATATCACTGTAATCTGAATTTATTTCAGAATTAAAAAATATGACTGTTTCAACAAATTGTTATGTAAAAATTCGAAGTAAAAAAAATATTAAATAAAGATGAATCGCTTGGTTGAAAATTTAACGTTTATTATTATTATTATTTTCTGAAGAGGGCAATAAGAGTCCGAAAGCTTAAAAAATAAATTTGTTTCAATAACCTGGTTTGGAGTACCATTAAGAAATTATACTAAAAATATTATTATTTTTGTATTTTTTAGAAGTAAGACAGCACCTGTGCTTGCTATTCCAAGATACTTACGTATTTTTTTTTGTAAGGTCCTGAAGTTTAATATAAAATGCATTATATTCTTATTTTGTAAGATAATATTTAACATAACATTTATTTTCTGTTTTCTCCACATTTCATTGTTTTTGCGTATTTAAAGTAGATAAGCAGTTTCTTTTTTTTTTTATTTTCTAATAGTAATTATAATTTGTTTTTGTGTAACATGAAAAAAATAATATTATTGCATAATAATATGATAATCAAAAAAAAATATAAAATAAAAAAGCCTTAATATTTATAAATTACATATTGCACCTTTTTAAGTCAACATCATATCAGAGAAAAAAAACATTTTTTGATTTTGCGATACTTACATATTTTTATATTTAAATACATATGTATTTTTTTAATTGAAATAATCAAACAAAATAAATATATCTATAAAAACAAATTATAACAAACTTATAACAAAAAATTTCTTTTTTTTTTTGTAAATTTTAATCACATTATCTTTTACTCTTTTATTTAATAACTAAGTAATTAATTAGATTACTTAAGACTAATGTTTGCTATTATATGTATTCTAATGTTTTAATAGTTAACCTATTCCGGAGCCTTGTAATTAAATTCGAATAAACGGAACATTTAAAATTAATTTATTATTACTTTTTACAAATTTCGAATTAAAAGTGTATTTGTTAATTTTAATTTTACAAATTATGATGCAGTATTTTTTAATTTTTAGTAATGTCAATTAAGTACATAATTTGTTAATTGACACTTATCTATTTTTTTTTTACAATTAATGTGACATAAACATTATGCAATAGATTATTATTTGATTTTAATTTAAATATTAACTTGAAATGTACAGTACCGATTTTGATGTTTAATTTTATTTTTACTAACAACTATATATATATTTATATAAATAATAAATAATACCTGTAATAATTACTTAATTTTACATTTTGTTCCGTTTAACAATATTTTTTTATATACACATATCGGATTTAATTTATACGTTTATAAATATCCGTTTTGCAAGGACTTGCAGTTCGATTTCTTAAAATTGATTTAAATAAAAATAGATAACAAAGAAAAACAAGAATTTATTTCTTTAATATTTACAAATTAAAAAAATATTTGTATTTTATATTTAAATGGCTGTTGGTAGTACAGTATAATCCTGGTGGTGCATAGATGATTTCATTGTATCGTATACAGGACGATTATCGTCTGGCAGCGCATATACATCTGGCGGAACACACAGCGACTGCAATTTCGAGATGTAGCTGTCAAAGTGCTCGTGATGTGGATGATGATGCGGATGATGGTGGTGGGTAATTTTCTCAGCACTAGGTGGCAGTGGTGGCGGTGGGGGACCATATATTCCAGCTATTGACTGAGCCTGTGAAATGCTAGCTGTGGTCAATGGTCCTGGGGGTATAAGTGACGCATGCGAGTAGGTATGATGATTGCCAGCTGATGACATTGAAGAAGATGATGAAAGTCCACTGGTGCCGGGTGGCGGTGGGGCAACACCATTCGTTGGAATACGAACATGCTCCAAGAGCGTAATCACATTATTGCGGAGACTTTCGTAATAGTTGTTTAAGGAACTGGGGTTACTAGTATTGCGTTGAGATGTGTTTAAGGGTGAGGCCTCCTATAATGTAAATTTAAAGTAATATTTGTAATCGGTGTGATTCATGAATAATAAAAAATTGCATTGGAAAACAAAATAAAATCAAACTTTAAATCGTATTAAATGTACTAAATCCCGATTCTATCATCGTCTTATTCCATTGACCATAAATATAAAAAAAAAAAACGTTTTTCTCTCCTAGACTGTTGTGCAAAATTTAACCCTTTTGACTTTATTGTAGCAGATAGTTTTTTGCTAATTAAAACAGAAAATAAATCGGTTAATTACGTTGGCTTAAGAATATTTCTGATAAAAAGGATACCTTTGCTGTAAAAAAAGGATGTTATTTTTTCAAAGAGTCTTTTCAATTTGTTTAGAAAATTAAAACAAAATAAACATTTTAATAGTAAGGGTAAGTTTTAATCATACAATTTTATTAAGGGGCTTGTGAGTCAAAAACTGTCATAGCTAACCCTTCGGCTTCTGTGAGTCCTTGTTTAATTAGCATTTGGTAAAAAATTAAGTACTTTTTCATCCCATATAAATTTCAAAGAGAGCTTTTATTTTCAAAATGTACATTTACATTCATTAAAACTAATTTCAGTCAGACTTATTTAATCAAAAAAATAAAAGACCATCAAATAGATTTCTTTGCCAGAATGTGTCCACATACGACACACAACTATTTTGAAAATCCTTGAAAGGAAAAAATAACTTTTAACTAAAAAATGCAAACATTTGTTCTGCTGGTCAATTATTCCCTTTGTTCACATTCTCTTAGCTTGGGTGGATCAATCTAATTTCTAGTTTTGTATATATTTACAATTGTCTTTTTTATTCTATCCAAATAGTAGAAATTGGGGTTTTTTTGTTTGATAGGGGATGAAAGTTTTTTTTTGTTTACTGAAGGGTAAAGGCGGGTTGAAATGCCTATACATGATATGCGGGAGACGAATAGTTTTAATCACTTGCTTGTTTTTTTTATATGTGAGGTCCCTATACTGAATGAAAATTCCTTTTTAAAGGATTCAGAATTGGGTAAAAGGAATTTTCCTATATTTGTTGAAAGGGAGCTCGAATGAAACGTTTTTTTTTTTTCTTTTCGGGGGTTCTTTTGCTGCGAAAATTAGAAAGAAGGTATGTCAACCAACTACCTATAGCTAATTTTGTTAATGTTTTTAGTTTCAATTCACTTCAAAGCACTTTGAATTTAACATTCATAGAAGTGGTTTTGTATCTTTTTTGAATGCTTTACAAATATTTACATACCTTTATGTAAACTATTTGATAAATTTATTTAATGTATATACAGGGTGATTGGTATAAGGTGCACCAAAAAGTTTGAGCGTGTAGGTGGGGTTAAAACAAGAAAAAAATCGTATGCGAAGGGGGAATCTATTTCCCTCCGTTTATCCGGGAGGGGCAATTTTCTAAAAAGTTGACTTAAATCAGAAAAAAAATTATTTAAAAACAACGGTGAATGACACAAGGCTTTGTATCTTTCACCGTTGTTTTTAAATAATTTTTTTCTGATTTAAGTCAATGTTTTAGAAAATTTCCCCTCCCGCCAAAAGGGGGGGAAATAGACCCCCCTTACGATTTTTTTCTTGTCTTAACTCCACCTACACGCTCAAGTTTTTTGGTGCACCTTATACCAATCACCCTGTATATGTATGTATTTTAATTTTTTTACTTTGAACAGATCTAAATTGATAGATTAGTATCCGCGGTGATATACTAGTATATATAATGTATAGCAATGCAATTCAGTTTAAACTCTGGACCTGTTTTCTATACATTAAAATTTACATAGTAAAAAAGAAGAGTTAGTTGTACGAGATAAAAAGCACTAAGAAATAAATATTCTATTTCTCCCAAATAAGTGATCTTCCTGTTGTGCTCAAAATTCATAGCTTCGGCAAAAAATTAATTTTAATTTTTAACATTTAATCAAATCAAAATACCTAGGTTACTAATAAAATGTATAAAAAGAGATACCGCAATAGAAAAATTTAATTTAAATTTTAAAAAAATAAAATGCACGACTAAGTCGCTCGAACATGCTCTTGTTGCAAAGTATGGGACAAAAAAAATCGGTTCAGTAGTTGTCTTGACCCCTTGCCCAACTGAAAAAAAATTAAGCTCCGGTCCAAATCATGGGTAGTTTTTTAAATTTTCTCAAGTCATCAAAACAAAAGTCTTCAGCTTTGTCGAAATTATTTCGTAATTTTGCCTTTATTTTGTCCAATTTTCCAGGGCTAATAGGGGTTTTGTAGGATGGAAAGATCGACATTTCTCCATAAGACATGACGAATTGTTTTCTTCTACAACAACAAATAAAATTCACGAATGGTTCCTCTTGTGTAAGACTATCAAATATCGTATTTATCAAAGATCGTATTTTTTTCGAGAAAAATCGTATTTTCTGTAGAACTTATGTGGCAGGTACCGTTAATAAGGTGATTTTGAAAAAAAAATTCTAGCGAAAAACTACGTCATTGGCAACAAATCAGTCACACAAAATTTTATCAAAATTGTTCGTATATTTTACGAGAAAAATTGGATTTTCTTTAAGGCTTATTTGCTAGGTATAGTTAATATGTAAACTTATTCTGAAAAAAATAAAAACAAAACCTTTGGCTACAAATCCATTGTACGAAATTTTATAAAAATCTATCGTATTTTTTACGAGAAAAATGGAACTGTCTAAAACACTTGTATGGCATGTACCGTCAAAAATCTAGTTTAAAAAAGTTTTTTGTCGAAAAACATCACCGTTTTCAAAAAATCAGTCATGTTAAATTTTATCAAGGTCGATCGTATTTTTTTCGAGAAAAATTGAATTATCTGTTACGTTTATATGGCAGGTACCGTCATTTTCAGACAGAGGATACAAATCAAAAATACGCCTGGGCATATTACTCTAAAAATACAGAGTACCAAGTTTGAAGAAAATCGGCCCAACCGTTTAGGCTGTAGGTGTCGATACATCCAGAATGACAGACGGGCAGACAGACAGAATTGTCGGACCTAGTTTTTTTCGTGTTCTCTATCATCGTAATGTCATGTTTGATTGTTATCTGAAAAGTTTTTTTTTCTTACGAATACAAAACTTGCCTTATAGTACCTAGAATCGCAAGTAAAAATTATTAAACAGACAAATTTCACATACAAAAAAAATTCTTAAAAGCAATTTAAATGGAAATAATTCTTTCCTCTTCGTTTGTGTCTTTCAATCCTTTATATATAAACTATATACGTTATATACATATTTAATGATACTAAATGTTGAATATGTCCCTACAATCAAACGAGAAAAGCACTAATTTTCTTCTTCAGGTGAATAATTTTACAAGCCAAATCGTTTATCTTGAAGTTGTTCCATTTGCTTGTTTCATATTCTTCTACCTTTTTTTTTCGATATAGATATATGTATAGATATGTATGCAGGTAAATGCAGCAAACAAAACTGCAGCTTTTGGATAACATTTTCCATTGGTCTCTCTTTCTCAATTTGAATTTTCTTTCTCTTTTATTTTTGCTTGTTATTTGTGACAACTGAGTTGGACAAGCATTTCACCAAATGGTGGCGTATGCATGCATCCGATATTTCATCTCGCCGGTTATATTCACTGTGCAGTGCATAGGTCCTTCTAACGCTCAAAGTTGTCTCCCTTTGATTGTATTTTAAATTTAATTTAATGCTATACAGCGATAGCGCAAGTTGCATTCCATCGAATACAACCACCCTCATCCTCGATAAATACCATCCCCAAAGGAATAAAGAAATACACCCCAGTCGGCTCCTCTTTCTCTCTTTCTCATTTATTGTGCTCAGTGTTCATCTAACCTTTTGGCCTGAATTTTCCGAGAGACATCAACTTCTCTATATAGGTATATACATTTTTGTATACAACAGAATGGAGGAGCTCTTTGGCCGCCTATAGCCAACCAGCCAACCAGTTGGAGTTTTTCATGGAGCACACAAGAGCGGAAACGACGCGCCAGGAGTTTGAGTTGGGCGTAGCTAATGTTTTCCAATGGCCACAACGTCAATTTCAATGCTCATGCCCAATCAGAGCAGTACAAAAATAAAAAAATAAATGTTAGAAAACTCTACTAAAAAAAAATATGGTACATTATGTATGTATGTACATATTTCCCAGAGGATATTCAATAAAAAGAAGCAAAAAAAAAAAAGATGAAACCAAAACAGAATGAAATAAAAAATAGAGGATGATAAGGCGAAAGTGTACGGTAACAAGGTTCCTTAAGGGGAGCTCGGGAGCAAACTATGCACTGGTTCTCAAAGTGAACAAAATAATTGCCGAACAACAATTTCATCATTAAGGACACTGGGTACCTTACCTACATATATATCTTTCTTTACTTCATAAATCAAATAAAAAAAATATCAAAAATCTTCTTCTACTCGCGCATGAATCATGAGCATTGAGTTACGTAAGTTTTATAGAACTTTGATTGATTACGGATTTTTTGAATTAAATAAAGTGTGTAGGATTGTAGTTTTAATACATATATCCTAGAGGAATGAGAATTATTTTTGTGTATTCGACTACAATTTATTATATATTTCATGTAAGAATTTGATTCGTTTTTTTAGCATATATTCGGCATTGACGTCAATCGAAGATTTGCTAATACATACGTTTTTCTACATAATATTCTTTAGGTGATGTGGGTTTACTATAAATGGTATAGGGACATCCTTTTTTCGGTGACACCCACAAAACATATATAACATATCAGAAATTGAATTGAAAATAATTTAGATATTTGTATATGTAGGTACATGAAGCTAGCTATATCATTAAATATCGATGTAAATAGTTTTAATATTATGCACGACACACAAAGTGTGTTTGAAGATATTGTATGTTTATTAATAGCAGCCTGGAAGTAGCGATATTTTCAGGAATATTTTTTCATGAAATTTTCTTCAAATATAGTAGTAAAGTTTATTGAGAAATGTTTGTATGGAGACTGAATGGTATTTTATATGTGTAGACGTATTTTTTATTTATCTTAAATCTTGACCTTGGGACCTATACCCTAATTGTCAAGGTTTAGGAACATTTTTTTTTTTTTTTTATACGAACTGTAGATAAAATATTGTCAACGCTATCCTTTTTCATCCAGAATTAATTTTTTTTTCTTCTTAAAGTTAACAACAGAGAAAAGTGGACCTAGCTGTAACATGGGGTTAGTAGGGTCACCCGAATTATTGAGAAAATATAAGTGAAGTAGTGTACATCAATCAAACATGAATAATCTATAAGGCTCTTTAACGAAATAGTATGAAATTGCTATGAATTTCATTGAAACAGCAGAAAAGGGGAGGTCACACTAAAAATTTGATTTTATGAGAGTCAGCCCTATTCTGTTAAACGGCGGGGGAACGTTTTCCTAAAATCAGTTCAGCCCTATTCTGTTAAAAGGCGAAGGTAAAGATTCGTTGAAAATAAACTTTCGAAGAGAAATATTTCCCGTCGGTAATTCAGTTTGCCATTCTCATAAACGAGCGAATCGATCAATTCTATAAAAAACTTTAACTTTTGATCCGCAAATATTTTGTTGCATTTGTCTGAATACAAATGTAATTGAAGTAATTGTAAGTGACTTTTGCATTTGCAGTGATAGTATCACGGTCTTCCACTTAAATGTTTCGATTTTTTGTTTCAATTAACCCCTTTATATTAAAAATAAAAGCGATAAATCATAAACAAACAGCGTGAAGTTGCTTAGATCGTCTTCTTATTTGATATAAAATAGAAAAATGCACTTACAACCTTTTTCCACCCAACGCTTCAATTATTTTTAGTTTTCTTATTGATAAAAAAAATAATTAAGAAATAAAAAATTCTAAGTCAAATATGAAATTATGGAAAAAAAATTGAAAATCATCCGACCATATTTTTTTAAAAAAAGTACTTTTTTTTTCATCTAAAAACTAAGTTTAATAAAAATTATAAAATAATATCTAATATTTGAAAATATTAAAAAAAAATCGTATACTGTCGTATTAAAATTGTCTTGGGCAGCTCAGGAAAAAAATTTGGTTAATATCGCATGAGTCTTTATCGAGAAAGTCGAAATTTAAAAATACCCTAACATGGTAGGTGCCGTTAAACTCGAAAGTTTGGTTTCCCTTTTCTGGCAGACATTTCAAACATGTATGAAATTTGGTTGAAATCGTTGGATCCGTTCTCAAGAAAAATAAGCTTTTTTTATAATGGTTATAATATGGCAAGTGCAGTAATTTTTAAGCCTAAAACGCTAATTAAAAATGCGTTCGAGTATATCACCCAAAAATCACCTATACAGACAGACATACTGAAGGAATTTCCGGACCTACTTTGTCTCCCTTTGATTGTATTTTGTTTGCCAAAGACTTGCCTTAAAGTACATATAGAGCATGTACAAATTATAATTAAGAATGACCTTCTATATCTAGGTATTCACACTTAGATATTGATTTTTTGAGTTACCTTAAAAGTTTTGACCTTCTATTTCATTAACCCACTTTCTTAGATTTAAATTTAGTCAAATTAGTTCAGCAAAATTTATTAAATCATGAATATTTTAAGACAAACGAATATTGGACATTGAACTTTGATGTCGCTAAGTTTATTTTATCTTTCATCAAACTTTTGCACAGAATTGTTAACATTTATTTTCACTTGTTTTTTGTTAACAAAAAAGTCTGAAAGTCAGCTATAGAATCTTTAAGAAAGTAAAGTTTTTATGTTTGTTAGACGGCACAGTTGTGTGAGTTTTCATCAACTTTCAAGGTCATCGCGGCGGGAAACTTTTCACCGCCACAAGTTTATCAATTAATTTTCGAAGTTTTTTTTTTTTTTGTTTTATCTTTCTTATAGATACTTTCATTTTTTATTGGTGTGAGGAATAGAAACAATGAACGAAAAGGAAATAAACTTTCATAAGACTTTTTCCCTCCGTTAAAAAAGATGTTAAAGACTTTTGAATTTCCCAAACAGATATAAAACTAACGCACAAAAAGCCATCAGAAGCTAATAAATAAAAAATCCATTAGGTCCATTTTTAATGGAAATCCATACATAAAAAAATACATTGTACGTAAAGAAGTCAGAAAAGAATCTCAAATGTCATGTATCAAATTCTGCTCAATGTTAAACCAACATAATATATAAATGAATTTTATTAAATCATGGTTTTTGTCGCATATAAGTGGAGTAGAACGTTAGCAATTGTAAAGTATGGAGAGTTGAATTAAATTCGAATAAATCTCTGAAGAAAAAAAAACAGGAACAGAAATTATGCTTTAATGAGATGATTTAATTTCATACTTTTGTAGCATAAGGGCTAAATCATCATAGAAATTGAATAATAAATGGCTTTCCGCTTAAAATGATTAATTTTGTGTAGGGTTTGATAACATTTATGGTTTTATAGAATATTTTATTTATGAGTGTCCAAAGTTTTGATTGACCCATTAGTTCAGTAATGAATACTTTTTATTACATTTTGTTCACAAATTTCAAGTACAATTGACCTTCATAGCTTTGGTGTAATAAATTGGATGATGTCAGCAATCTTCATATAATTAATACACTTCCCTCCGTTTCAATAAAAATTGCAGCTAACTGATTTTAAGAGTTTATTTAAAATCCGATTGTAGGGATCGGAACGTAATGAAATACTATAACGTTCTTCTAAAAACTATCATTGTTGTAAAAAAAAATAGCTACAGATACAGTACTGAGATATTTTTCTGACAACAATATCAGCATGGTTGCTTTTTGGATCTGCTTCCTGGACTAGTCGAGTTTTAGTGACCTAGATTATTTCGTCCTCGTTTAATGAAAACTTCCAAAAATTATATCATAACGCCATTTTTTCTCAAAACATAATAGGTCCGAATCACAATTTTCGAAAAACAGTTAAGGCATAATATAAAATATTTATTCCACCAAACAAATGTTATGAATCTGTTTGAAAGATATGGGTTTGGGGGGGCGTATGAGTACTTTTTTTGAAATAACAAAATTATATACAAAAATCCAAGTTTTCAATTTTTATAATGAAAATTACTTAAATGATAATCAAATTAAATGCTGCTGTATGATATTTGCTTTTATTTAACATAAGAAAATGTACATACCCGATCGCTTGTGCTTAGCTGCGATTCCATGGCATTAATATCTGATTTCAGGCGCAGCATTTGTGATTCCACTCTAGCGTTCTCCCTCTGTAGCTCTGTGATTTCTGCTTCGAGAGTTGTTAAATCTTCAGTACCGTTTGTGGTCACACTATTTTGAGGCATATTATTATTTGTTGAGGCATTATTCGCTGAAGCAGTTGAACTATTATTCGATGGTCCAGGTGGAGTGTTGCCTGTTGATGGTGTTGAAGTGTTACCGCCAACTGAGTTCATCATTATGTCCATGCCTAAAATTAAAATAGAAAACAAAAATTAATTTAATTTGATATAAATCAACAGCATCTTTAAAACAAAAGGTTTTTTTTTAAATTAAAAACTACAATTCATGCAAAAACTTATAGAATTAAAAAGAAACTGATGCAATTTCTTCTACATTTCTTATTGTAAGTAAAACGAAATAATATATTGAACTGTAAAGATTGATACAAAAATATGTGAGAGTATAAAATTTTAAATTTTTAAATTTTCCTTCGGTTATTTAAGAAATTTTACAGACAAACTTGATGTTTGCAAAGTAGATATATTAGCTTCTCAAAACCTCAAAATACCAGAAATTAAAACCTTACGTATATTATACCTAATACCGAAATGTAAAAAAAAGAATTCTAAATGATTGAATTGTTTATCTGTTGCAACAAATATTGTCTTTTTCGATACAAATAATGTATCCCTATTCAAAATACTATCATGTAATTATGATTAGTTACTTAGATCTACAAAAGTGTATTTTTACATATTTATAAAAAACTTCCTTAAGAATTCTGTTTAATATCTTTAAGAATTACTATTAACGTCTTTAAGAGCTCTTTAGACAGTTTTTGTAAATGGTCTTTATCCAGAACTTCTTTAAAACATTATTAAACGTTGTATGTTGGTGCGAGAAATTATATTTTGTCAAAAAATCTTCCATATCCTGAAATTTCATTTTATTATCCCGCCTTTGAATTAAAAAATACATGGCACATGAACATGATCATAAGCCCAAATGGCATAACCCACTAATTTATTTTTTGGGAGTTGTGTGCCTGTCCCACTAAGTTTAATCAGCAACAATTACAAAGATTAAAATATACATTTTAATAGTTACATACTCATTTTATAAAATTAAAGAACATATAATGTGTATCGTTGTCTTCAACCAAATACTTATTTTTGAATACCATCTTAAGTGATGTATTGTCATTAAAAAGGCATAAATCAAAGAATTAAAAATAGAAAAAAATCTTGATACCATAAAAAATGTTATCCGCAAAATCCTTCTTAATCCGCATCAATCAATCTTGAATCTTTTCCACTTTGTTTAAGAAATCTCCAATATTGATAGAAACCAGAGGTAAAAAATAATACAAAATAAATCAGTATACAATTAATATTGATGTTTTAAATTGTCTGCTATATCCTTCGAGAAAACAACTTCCAATAAAACAATTGGTAATATTTCAAAATCAATGTTTTAAAGGTAAACCGCTGACTAAGAGCACTTGATTAATCAATTTTACTTCGCGGAATTCTTTCTGACATTTCTACATAAGATCCACCCTTCCAAAACATGGCCACCAGCCACACCATCACCACCATCTCCATCTCATTCCATCTGACAAACGCAAATAAACCATTAAAACTTCCTTCAAAACATCGAGTAATAAATTATTTGCCCAGCAGCAATTGGCTTGCCATTCAAGGAATCTAAATTCGTGAAATTTCGAAGTACGATGGATGAGTTTTCACTTTTCGCATAGATGTGACTAGTATACCAAACCAATGTACTCATTGAGTCGAAATGGGACAGTGACGGATATCGGTTAAGTGCGCTCGGATGGAGCACAAATGATTTTCAAATTAAATAAGGTATTTGCAGTTTGTTATCAAAGTACGTTGTTTATATATATTTATTCTATAGTGAAAATAGATGGAGAGATTTTAGCAGATTTAAGTTTCATCATTTTACTTTGCAGGATGTGACAATGAATTATATATTTTACGAAGCGAACATTTTCAAATAGCCATTTTCTAATACCGCACCTGAGGCGATTTATAGAATTAAGGGATGAAAAGCATTCAACTTGCTTGATGGCCGTCGTCGATGTTAGACAAAAAGGATATTGCCCAGAATTTGTTTTGTACTTTTAATTTAATTATGAAGAATATTATATTTTTCATCTTCTTCTTTTGTTGTCTGAAGGATTAGAGATTAAAAACTCTTTCTTATAAGACAGATAATGGCAAAAATTACTTCGGGGTATTGAATGGATTGAATCGATTTTTCTCGATTGTCTTCAATATTAACTTAAGCAAAAAAAATGGCAGCCGATAGTCCTGTTTAATTGCTTTTCCCCATGAAAAAAGTCAACAGTCCAGGGGCATGGCAATCTACTATATAACTATATATAAAATTCCTATATATATGACACTTTTATTTCATTTGGTTATTCTTTCAATCTGCTTCTATTTTTGTTAATTCAATGGAATTTTTGCAGTTGTTAATATTGCAGTATTGTCTGCATAAACAGGCGAAAATCCAAGTAAATTTCAAGGAAAACGAACAATACAGATGAGGGACCAACCCATTGCCTTGCGGTACTCCTGATGCCTCATTTGTCGTGATAAGAGATTGGTGCATTATTTTGAAGTATCAAGCTTACCTCAAGATTTGTTAGGGTATCTTATTCGTAAATTCTTAGATATTTTTTCTCTAATTCGATTAAAACCTTCCTATACGCTTATTGTGGTAACTGAAAATGACAAAATCTGCCTCCCACTTTATTCACACTTTTCATTTTCTCCGTCGTCACAAAATGTTTCGCTATCATTATAAACCGGAGATTTTTAAATTTTTCGCTTTTGGACATACAAGATTTTGTCTATGTAGATCCAAAAATTTATACCACCTTAGTTTCTTGGCTGTAGTTTGCTCATTTATGGAGACTTTAACACCTCAGCAAGGATAACTGATTCATCATTTGGTCTGTCAGCTTACGTTTAAGCATATTTATATGTACATAGTTTAGACTTGATATTGTATCGTGTTCTATAAGATGTTCTCCGTTCTATTATTTTTTGTTTTACGATGCGTAAACTCACCATTGTGATTTCAACTTATAGTGACAGCCACAACGAAGTTAACGAAACGCCATTTTTTTAACGAAAGACTATAGACTAGAAAGCTACAGAAGGCTCTGACTGGCACTGTACTAGAAGATTCTAAAGCGGAGTGTTGAATGGTGCGGCCACTATAAATACGAGCGCACCACGCGGCAAGAAGTCAGTTTGAATTTTAAATTAGTCGTGTACAAGTCGGTAGTTTGAAAGTGATAAAGTTTGAATTTAAAATAAAAAAAGTACATTGTCCACACCATCGGACTAATTACGGTATGAATGAGCCGCTTACCCGCATGTGCATGCTTTTCAATTTAAATTCTAAAATTATTGATTTTAATGACAATAAAATAAATCTTAAAAATGTACTTAAAACCAGTGCTCCACGCTTTTAGTTCATGTTTTATGTATTTTGTATTGTTAAAAAAAAAAAAAAAAAAAAAATAAAGAGTGTTTTGCAATATTAAGTTGAATTAAAAGTGAAAAGACGTAAAGTGAGTTGTATTAAAACGGAAATAAGTTTTATTTAATAAAACGAACATAGATAAAACCTAAAAATATAAAGAACAAGGGACTAAATACACTTCCTTGGGGTATATCAATTTTGATCAGTATGGTTTTGGTAATTCTTGCCTTCTAAAACATAATTAGCAATGATATTCTACACATATATTTCATGAACTTAAGAAAAAAATTTAAGGTATAAAACTGCCGTTCCCTTATGCGTTTATGGCAACGAAGGCCTTAAAATCCAGTCAATAGGTTGGAAAAAGGTTGGAATTTAATACAACTGGGATGAATAATTAACATTTTCTCAAGTTTTGGATCTCTCTGTGCCAAAAGAGGAGGGGTAAAAGTGGAAAATGTTCGACATTAATAATAATTCAAACATTTTTTATGACAATTCGTTATTAAGATAAAAAACGGGTAATTTTTCAAATTTTGCTAAAAAATTAAATTAATTAAAAAAAAAAATAAATTTAATGGAAAATAATTGCTTGGAAATTTACAACATCTAATCATCGTTATTAAAATCCAATCAATCATCTACTTAATATTTAATTGATATTAAATATCTTTGAAAAAAACTATTCCAATTTTTAAATTCTTCGAAGAAAATTTGTTACAAATTTCAAGGTCAGTTTTTCTTTTTGCTCAAAATTGGTGGTTCATAAAAATTTTTTTTCAAATTTGTTTTATCTAACTAAATTTAAACCTAAACAATAGTTTGACTCTGCAAAAAGAAAAAAATTGGTCAGAGTTGCCGTTTGGAAAATATCGTTTTTTAATAGAACATTTTTTTTATAGAAAATTCCTGCTTCAAATTCTAACCAAACTGGGGAGATAAATCTTTTTTCTTTTTTTTTAATTTCTTTTAACCAAATATGATCCCCAAATTTTTATTCATTCAATATTGCATGAATAATGTTTTTTTTTTTTATTTTCTTTTATGGTATATAATTTTTTTTTTCGATTTTTTAAATCAAATTATAATTTCTTATACGAAAAAACATTTTTGAAATTAAATCAGTCTATAAAGTTTATCATGATTTTTTTAACTTTTAATCTCTGCTTTATAAGGGAGAAATTATGTTTTAAGCTGTAATTAAAAATTTGAGTTTTTAAAAATTCGTATTCAACATTTAAGCCTATAACCGCATCATTGACTGATATTTTTTTATTATTATTATTTTATTAAATAAAATAAATTAAAAATGTCAAAATCTTTCTATAAGTACATGCATCTATTTTTATTATTATTTATTAATTATGAAAATTAAACTACGTAGCAACATTCTTGTTTTGTGTGTGTGCCAATAAACAATTCTATCACTAAAATAAAAGCAAGTGAATTTAAATAATATAAATAAAAAAAATTAAAAAAAAAAATATAAATTCAAATACAAATAAAAGATTTATTTATCTTACCTGTATAAAAATCGGGTAGATTTTCGTTTTAATTTTACAGAAGATATTCGGCGCCGATACAAAACGTCGCGTAATCTGAATAAAAAAAATAAATAGAATAACAAATTAAAAAAACCAGGTAAGGAATTTTCTGTTTTGTATTTTTTTTTTGTTTTGCTTAGGTTAATAAAATAAATGCTTTTTTAAACAAATAACTGTCTTTTTTGTTTTAATAAGATTAAAGTGTTATTAGCACACACACGCACATAAAAAATGCGAAAAAATTAAAACACATATATTTAAAGCGTAATAAAAAAGCAAGAAAAAAAGAAGCTTTTAATTGATTAAATTTGTAGATACTAACCTGAATAACCTTTGGGATAGACCATGGTGACCTCATCGAACTTTGGCTTCTTGATTCCTTGCGCTGCCGTCGGACAACCTGAAAGTGACCGATGCGTTAAAAAAGTCCCATTTATATGTCCGGTGGCATCACAGCCCGGAGTGGGGCAGTTCACACCATCAAATTTCATAGCTGTTGCTGCTGCAACAGCTGCCTTATGCTGCTCCACAGTCCCTCCATTTTCCAAGACCCTCATTTTGTTACGATTCGCTATCGGACAACCGGATGCACTGCATTAACAAAGACAATACAAATACAATTATGTTAATTAAAGTCAAATAAACATTAAACACGGGGCAAGAGATAAGTTACCTTCTATGGGAAAGGAATTTTCCTGTTGAATGTCCAGAACCATCACATCCGGGTATGGGACATCTGAAATATAAACAGTGTTTTACTTTATCCAAAACTGACATACGTGAGAGTATACAAACAAAAAAATACAATTCATACTTCTAAAAGTAAATACTGCACAATGAAGGTATAAAAATCAAAACAATGATCAACGTACCTTAAGGGTTCGGAATCCTGGCCGTCACGTGGTTTACTTTTTGGTTTATTTGCACGAGGACATCCCGATAGACTGCGATGCGATGAGTAGTTGCCAGTTACGTGACCAGAACCATCACAACCCGGTGTCGGACATTTTAGCTCCTGCGAATGGGATTGCAGGTGATTTCTATCCGTACGTGGGCAGCCGGTTAAGCTGTAATTAAACATTTGTCTTCGTAGATAAGCAAAACGAAATGTTAATGTTTTAAGGTAATTCAAAAGATATACACATAATGTTGTTGTGCCTTTTGTCCTTGGTTCCAAAAAATATATAGGGATACAAAAAATTCAATTAAATCCGACTTTCAATTTTACATCGTCGTTTGGGCTTCTTATTACTAAAGCATCCTCCATTTCAACGAGATAAAGTCATATTGACTTTATACCAAAAGCTACTGCACATCCTGATTATGCTAATCTTCTCACATATACTCGTATGGTGGTATAGCAATCTACGTCTCTATAAAGGTTTAATGGAATAATTTTTAGTAAATAAATGTTAAGCAGTATAAATTTTCTAACTTTGCAGACACATGATAATTTTATGTATGTGTACATCCTGAAGGTAGATATAAATACATTCGAATAGGAGTTGAGTTAAGAGTCCCCAACAGAACTGAGAGCAAAGATGTCCTCATAAAAAAGGTTGGAGTGTTTTCTGATTTGTCCTTTTTGTATAAAATAGGATTTTGATTTTGTTCAAAACATAAAAATGATGTAAGAGTCATCATGTCCGACATCCGTATATTGTTTAAAAGAAAAATAACATATAAATTCTATTGAATTCATGATTTTGTCGAGATTTACTATCAATATCTCTTTTATATAGAAAGACGTCATGTAATGATTGCATGAAAAGAATGAAATTTGATATTTTTGTCAAAACATGTTGTTATAATCATAGAGTAGGTATTCGAAAGAGTTAGCCTGAGAATCTCTTTGTATGGATTAAGTGTGAAGTTGCATTTTGATTTTGTTTTGAATATCATATTCATTTTTAACCGAAAAAAGGTTTTTGTTCTTAAAGCTGCGAATAAACTAGTTAACGCTCATCATTTAACATTTATTTCGCATATCCCTCTAAGAACAAGTATTAGCGACTCAGTCGTACACTTTATTGTATACCAGAAAAGTTATATGAACCCATTCTATCTCCGAATTTTATACACCACATTTGCTACACATGTGAAAGGTTGTAACCTTAATTTCAATAGCATATCTTGACGGTTTTATGTTGTTGTAGATTTATACGAGTATGCAAATGAATGGACGTGTATGTCCTTGGGGGTTAATTTCTTCGTATCTTCATTATTTTGTATCAACGATACAGATGAAAATGATTGCGGAAAGTTCTTTTTGTTGAAATGTAATGAACTTAAGAATGTTTTACATATTTAAAAAAAAAAGTGTATTTTTTAACACAAACGAGATATAATATTGATGTTCATCATTAAGTTGAAAAAGCTTAGTATATGTTCAGAGATTTTTATAAATAATGAAAGAAAGTCTTTTTAAATGAAAATATTGTTTCAAATTTTGTTTCCAAAATTCACAAATCAGTTTTGATTTATTTCTGAGATTGTGGACATTTTATTTATTGTTTGAAATTTTTCTTTATGAAACGTAATTTTACGAAACTTCGACCCGCGTGTATTTTATTTTCGTGTACCTGCTAGAGATTTCTAAACGTATAATTTTTAATTTACGATTAACGGGTTCTTCAAAAAAAATTTATAAAAATCGATCTCTAATATTCAATATGACATAACGATAGTGGATAATATTTTTGTATTATTTTTTTTATCAATAGCAAAATTATTAATTCGATTTTTTGATAAAAAAAAAGGTTTTCAAATTTCAAAATCATTTGTTCAAAATTTTGGTCAAAAACAAATTCTAGCGTTTTTTTTTTATTTTCGATCGAATGCCGAGTGTTTCAAATTTCGATTTGTTCCGAAATTCACAATTTCGTTAAGGTTTTGTTAAATTCTGATTTTTTTTATTTATTGTTTGACATTTTTCTTTATGAAACATAATTTTACGAAACTTCGATCCGTGTTAGAGTTCAATTCCGAAAAGAAGTAAGAGCAGGGCCAATATTCTGAAATTTCATTAAAGTTTGCATTTGTTTTGAAATATTTTTCGAAAAATCTATAATTATAGATTTCTTTGTAAATACAAAAGTTTTATCAAATTCTTTTACATGACTGCTATACTGCATTGATCATAGATATTACTGAGTTCAAAAGTTATCAAAAGTTTTTTTTTATTTTGGTTATGTGCAATACTTCGAACGTATTTTTTTTTTTCATAATAACATTTTAAACAATGCAATTCAATGCAGTTTTTTGTGAACTGCCTTATAAAATTTATATCCGATATATGACCTGATATTCTATGACAAAATTTTTACATTAAAGTTACGAAAAGAATATTTTTCTTAACTTCAGACTTCGGTTCATATTTGGGAAAACTAAAGTCAAAGATGTCACGTTTCCTAAACAAACTTTTATTAATTTGCGTTTATTCTCAACGTGTTTTCTCTTAAAAGACCAATAATTCTTATTTGATTACCTTTTTAAAAATTGCTTTAATTCTATCATTCATTCTATCTGTAAAGTCCGCCGCAATATTAAGGCATCTTAAATTTGAAAATAAAAGACATTCACGACAATTTATCCATAAGCAGTATGCAGAGGAGGTTAGTCTGCACCCCTCACACTCAACTAAAGTGCGTATGTATATTGTTTTTCAGATTCATATATGTTTGTATGTACAACCCCACATTAATGGTTGACTATTTAACTTTTGAGGATAACCTTCGTTAAGATTTCACCTTTCAACCCTTTTTCCTTTTATAATGGAAACATTTACGTTTTCTGTATATGCATAACCGATTTCGATCAAAATCGAGAATGGGTTCACATAAAATTCTCCATTAACAAAATTATTGCCAGTATACTAGTAGACATCAGCCAGGCACATCTATAACAAACATATACCTTTATGTGACCACCCCCATGCGGAATCTCTTGAAAGATAAGAGTCTTGAGATTACCCTTTTTTCGGTTATTAAAATAATTAGGTGCTTTATGAGTCTGCTGTTCACTTTCCCATTCCATCACATGTTTCTTCTCTCTGGCAGTAAGAAAATGCATAAGCATATCCTTAAGAAAACTAAATTATAAAATATTATGGTCCTCATTTTTGGTTCTTGTCTGATGGCACATGTTGTTCTTATATGAATGTTTGTACACATATCTGTTATTATATAGGGTGCATTTTCAAATATGGGTACGAAAGACCACATAATGTTTCAATGGTAATTAGCATCTTTTCCCAAATGTATATTTTATCATCATCAAACCGAAGACGCGTACATCCTTGCAACGCATAAGTTCTGTATACTCTTTTGCCAGATGCTCTTGAATTAGGAATTCAGTATATATTGCATTCAAGGTAAGAAACATATTATATAGAACTCGGTCGTGATGCCCTTATTAAAAGTTTGTCTAAAGCTTTTAATCTGCATTGATATTTTAGAAAAAGTAACAAAAGAAAGAAAGTGGCATATCCTCAACCAACATGAGTCTGTTTCGTGTAGATAAGTAAAGGTGGTGATTTAGTACACTTAATCCGTGTGCTCACCAGCCAAATGCAAAAGCTATTCTCTAGAAGAGCAATGAGATTTTAAAAGAATCACGGAGGGATTGGTTGGGGATTTTCAATTAAAAAGTCCACTTTTGCTCCAATGAAGGAGAAGAGATTAGGTTAACTCCACAAAACTATATTGACACCGGAATACTCTCAAGTTTTTTTTTTTGCGGGCGTAATCGTACTCAAAATCCAAATTTTCAAATCTATTTTTGTTTTAGTTACTTTCGTAATAAAAATCAAGACAGAAATTTCAATTAGAAGATGGAAAAGCGATTTGTCTGTTTTTCTGTCTGATTTTCTGATTCCTCACAACTCTAACAAGTGAGTTGGATATAATATTTACGGGTGACGGTCTGACGTATTGTAGACCAATGCTTTTTAGGCTCTTCGTAACAAGTTCACAACCATAATAACCATTTGATTGGAAATTCAGATCGGAAAAAGAAGCAAAAAGTAACAGCAATAGATTAAAGGAATCGAATAGAAAATAATAATGTCTTAAAAGACAGAAATCGTCGTGTTCTTTAATGAAGCCAATTTGTTAATTTGACGTTATAAATTTGAATTTCAAACCAAAGAGAAATTAATTGGCCCTTTTGTAACATTTTTGCAAGCATATATGTGTGTTGCTTATATCGATTTTTGTATGCAACATTAAATCAAACGATTAATGCCATAATTTGTTAATTTTTCATCCTTTTTATGTTAACTAGTCGAGCCTTGCTTATTAAAATTATAAATCTTCCGATTTTTTTCTCTGCAGAAGAAAAAAAAAAAGTATACGTATCTACTGTCAACCTCTGCAAAATAAAGCTGTTCATTCTTCAGTTCAGATGTTTCTAAAAATTTTCTCGAGGTTTTTGTTACTTACAAGTAAAATTGATATTTTTGCTTAAGAAACTGATTTTTTAAACTCCTGGTGTATAAGTATCTAATGCATATTCCTTTATCAAAAGGCGGCAGTTTTCTTGTCAAAAATAATGATCTTTCGCAACGCTGGAGGTCGCAACTGTCACAACGAATCTTGGAAATTTGGAGAGCAAAATATTGAGGTCAACTATCTTGGGGTATGGATTTCTAGAAGTTTAAACTGGAAAAACCATAATGGTGGACAAACTGGCGAAATCTAAATGTGCTCTTAATGCAACCTGGAAGAATGTTATGCAATGCCAAGATGTCGAATATGATGCAAAATATAGTATTTTTAAAACAACAGCAAAAGCGGTCATGTGTTACGCAGCTCAAGTCTGGGGACATAAAGAGTTTGAAGAAGTAGAGCAGCTTTTAAAAGCGAACTTTATCGCTTAATTAGTTTGGTAGACGAAATGAAACGAGAAAACTATGTTGAGAAAGCCAGAAGTTCATTTCATAAGAACATATAGCCCAACTTGACCACAACTTGGCAGCGAATAATTATTTCAGGGTGGAGTACTTAACGGACCTCTTGAAACTCATTTTAAAAGCACGAGGAGAGTTACTTCTCCTGAACTATATACCGCACAGAAGCGATCTACGAGAAATATGTGAGCTTTGTAACCTTGGAGAGAAGGAAGATGTGTTTCATTTTCTGAGTAGATGTCCGATCCTTGTAGAAACTAGAAGAAGTACTCTGGGGAAAAATTATCTGAGTTATACTGAAATGGTTAATATTCTTAACGGTGGGAGTGATTGGAACAATTTGTATCAATATATAAAATAGCACTTAGTTACCAAAAACGTATTTTTGATGAGCTTTAAAAAAAAAAAAATTAAATTATATAACGAAAAACACTGTACTATTATTAAATTTAACAATTTTGCCAACTGGCAGACGGCGTATGCCATGTCAAAAAACAAAACTTTTGTAAATTATTTGAAATAAAATCATTTGAAAATTGAAAATTGAATGGAGTTGGAATTGAAATTGATACTTTTAACTTGGTCCAAATTTGCATCTATATACCAACTAATTTGTTGCAAAAAAAAACATTAAAGAATAAAATGATAGTTCCTACGAAGCAATCCTTGCCTGCTGCACGCCAAAATGTTTGATGAATGCGATCTAAGGTTTTAAATTTTTCATAATTCTGTAGTCGGTTGTCAATCGGCTATATCATTGCGTTCATTAAAAATTTGTTAGATTTTGTGGGCGGCAATGATACAATGGATGGAGTGCTTGCTTGTTAACCCAGAGGATGCAGGTTATCAATCCTTACTCGGGAACAAAACATTTTTTTTGTCAGCATACCTCCCTGGACGTCGCAATGCAAAATAAAATTCAACTCTATCCATTGTACCAAAACAATTCATTCCTATCTTTCTATTGCTTCTAACTTGTGTTGTGCAACAAAAGTTGCATTTAAAAGGCAATATGCTTTACAGACACATAGTTAATAAATTATTATTATTTCTATTATATCATTATTCACCTCATACATAGATCTAGCAAACTCTGAAAAATCCAATAATGATAACAACGACGTATACAGAAGACACAGAGAGATAAAGTCTGTTGAGTCTTAAGACGTCAGAGCCGAATTTTTATAATTAATGAATGAATATGAAAAAAATCATATTATTTCGTCCTTAAATTGTATCATTATATCTATTGGAAGAATTGACGGTCTTGTTTGATTTCTTTGAAAAAGTCTTGCAAGGCCAATATGTATGTTAATTGGAATGAAATATCTTATTCAATAATTCGAAAGGGTTTTTTGTTGTATATCAATTCCATTAATCTGTGCCTCACATATCTTATTATTCTTAATACTTGTAAATGTTCATTCATAATCTAATTAGCAATTTCACAAATCAGGGTTGAAAAGTATACTTTTGATTACTAGTCAATTGCTAAGATTCATTTAGTTAAAAAAGTTTTCGAATCTTTGGTAAAAAGTTAAAGGTATAATTCATTTAAAGAATATATTTAATTTTTTCAACATGGGTTTGTTAGTGGTAAATTTACTATTACTAGCCTCATACTATATAAATCTCTATAGACTCTTAAATGTTAAATTAGATTAAAACTATCTGATCAATAGATAGCAAATCAGATGTTATCGATTAATACTCGGAAGTTCCACTGGGTAGCTATCTAGGACCTCTCTTGTTTTTACTTTCTGTTAATAATTTTCCTAACCTTCGTTTTGGATGTACGATACTTATCATTTCCGGATTGTTTGTTACTGGAGTTGTATGCAACTGGAAAAGGAGTTTATCCATTTTATCTAAATGATGTTTGTTAAATGACCTTGAATTAGATAGTCGCACTTATAATGATATACGTGATCTTTTACTCTGATTTAGTTTGGCTATACTGAAAACGTTCTTTATAAAGTTTCTAATCACAAGGACTTGGGAGTTATATTTGATTTCAATGATTTCAAGTTAGACTTCAGAATGATATATGATAATGGTAGTATTAAGAGTTAATTCCTTGGATTAATATCTGTTAAGAAATTCTAAACAATTAAAGTATCATAATACTACACTATTAATCCTAATTTTTGGAATACTGCTGTGTAGTTGGGTCTTCTTTTTACAAAAATTCATCAATAATAGACTTAAAGTAGACTTAAGTATCAGAAAATATTCACAAAATTTTCGTTATTGGTATTTTTTTTTTAAATAAACACCCAGACATTAATGAACTTAAATGTACTAAAGTTGTATTAAAAAAAATTGATTTTTCAAATATGTTATGTGACTATATAATAAAATTATATTCGAAGTTGAATTTTCAACGTATTTGACAGAGTCAGTACCGGAAACGATGTTTTCTAATTGCTTGTCTCACTAATTTTGGATATGTAAATAAAACTGTATCTTAAATTTCAGTTAAAAGTGTGCAGCTTCTTACAACGTCTTCCACTTCAAAAACATTGGATTCTCTCCACAAAGTCTGGTGTATTTAAATCCATGTCGTGCATGACTTATTACATCTTTAAAGGATAATATGATTCAAATATGAGTACCAGAATTGAATTTGAGAACCTTTCTATTTACATATGCACCAAGCTAATTATTATAACAATATCGTTACACACATGAAACAGTAGGGATATTAAAAATAATTTCCAGACAAATTTACAAACACACTCACCCGTCTTTTGATTTATCATGCTGTGGGATATGCTGCGGCGGTGGCATTGAATAACAAGATGCTGGACTCGGAGAATAACCTCCTGATACTGGTGTCGGATATCCGCCGGGACCAACAGCAGTTGCATACGGATTACTACATTGATATGCGGCAGCTCCATATCCATGATAACCAGCTGGAGGATAATCAGATTGCACAACCATTCCGTAACCAGGATGAGGACTGTATCCTGGCAAAAAAAAAAGACACACAAAAAGTTTTGATTATTTGGAATGAATGAAATTCTGAATAAATAAGGTTTTTTGGTTTTAAAGAAATAATATAACAAACTTACCACTTGGATCTCTATAACTATCAATATAGTGTGATCCACCACTGTCGGGAGTTGATTCTCGACTATAGGGACCTGGTCCACCGAGATGTGAAACCATAAATCCAAGCGGTCTTGGTGGACCGCTAAAATCCACTGGTTCCGTTTGCGGTGATCTCGGAGCACTACCAAAGCCATGTGGATGACCAAGAGCATCTGGATGAACCGTACCGTATTGCGGACTTGTTATAATACTGTGAAATTATTATTGCAAATGGAAGAAAAAGAAAAAAATGCTTAAAAATCAGCTAAATCGGTTGCTAACAAACTACCTGTGAGGCAGCCGCGTGACACTTAAATCCAACGTATGTCCTTGAGGACTTGGCACTTGAGGGCTGGCTAGATGTGGGCTAGAACCTGGTTGGGGACTTCCACCAATGCGCTGGTTGTAATGTGGCGAATTAAATCCTTGGGGGCTCGACGAGGTTACGCTAGATGTGGAGAGGTCGATAACCGGTCCATTTGGTGACGGCGAACCAGCACCACCTTTATTATACGCAGCTGCAGCGGCAGCAGCTTGTGCAGCTGCTACTTTTACCGAAAGATTGATTGCAGAGAATCCCGGAGGGAGTGGACCCATGCTGGGATCATAGTGATACATAGGCCGGGGGTATATTGGTCCGTTGTTCTCATCGTGTTCTGCTTTCAGCATACTCGCATGCACCATTTGCTGTTCCTGAAGGTACTTCTGCTGTTGTTGGTTCAAATCGTCCATCGCTGCCGAAGACTGTGGTAGATAATGGTACATGTTCGTGGGGGCTCTCTGCGAAAGGCAATTATTAGGGTCGTACCTTTCGAAGGCGGTCGAAGAAATCGACATCACATTTGACTCGTATGTCGGACGGTTCGAGGTGTCATAGGTGGGGGTACGACCACCTCCGTTTACTGAATCTGAATGTCCATGTCCATGTCCATTTAACATGTCACTCCCCGCATAAGAGGCTGATGGCTTTGTA
Organism: Baccha elongata; assembly: GCA_951217065.1. Taxonomy (NCBI): domain Eukaryota; kingdom Metazoa; phylum Arthropoda; class Insecta; order Diptera; family Syrphidae; genus Baccha; species Baccha elongata. Next base: position 21,789,479 of record OX578272.1, on the reverse strand, counting down.
ATAGACCCATTACTCACCATATCACTCATGTGGGAGTACCGCATTACTGCGGCAGCATCTCTTCCATAAGGATCATCCATTGAGCCCAAATGTTCTGTGTTCCCCGCTGAACTCACCCCATTATTAGATCCTTGTTGCTGTGCGTTTACTTGTGCGGATGTTGTACCATTACTACCGCTGTTGCTCATTAAATTTGCGGATCCTTCAAAAGTGCCTCTTTGCTGTGGACTCTCTTGAGAATTTTGCTCATTTATGTGTTTTTGTTGTTGTTGCTGTTGTTGTTGTTGTTGTTGGTGTTGTAAGGTTACAAAATCATTCATCTCTTCAGACTGAAGTGCTGCTCCACCAGATGACAATTGACTGCCAGAATTACGAAGGACATCATTTGTCCTTTGGCTCTGACTGCTACCAGAAGAACCGTTGTTGTTGCCATTGCCATTTAAGTGTGATGAATGCATGCTGTCATTGTTGTTTGTATTATTTGATGACTGGGGTTGTTGCTGTGAGCCACTTCCACCTCCAACATTTCCATTGCCAGCCCCTGTTATTGATGATTTTGATTGACTATCCAGGGTGCCATATCCAGTCGTTGTGTTCGTCGAATCACTGCCGCTACCTAAATAAGGGTGGTGTTGTTGCATCACCGAATGACTGTGATTATGTGGATTCGGACTTTTCGTCGTATAGCCACCGATTCCCACCCCCGATTCAGACTTGATGTGTACCGTTGAAGGGCTAAACTCTGATTTGATTATTGGCATCGTATTGATAGGGTTGGTTGTGGTATGCCCCATTAGTAGGTTGTTATTACACTTCGATGGATTGTTGTTGTTCACACAATTTGAGTTGTTGTTGTTGAGGTAAACATTCGAAGTGATTTTAACTTTTTCACTCATTTGATGATCCTTGTCCATGACATCGGTTCCATGAGTAGGATAGAGGTTCTTCATTTCGGATTTTATTGTTGGTGAATTTGGATTGGCTATTGCTGTAAATATGATAAATTCGTTTAAATAAATTGAAAAAACAAATAAAAATTAAAAATAAATGAATAGTTTTAAGCGGGGTAGATACTTTTACAATGTAAGTTAACTCAACGGTGAGATGTTTTATATTTACAAACCTTTATCTGTATGCTGCTGATGCATAGTTAGTCCATTTTGATATTTTTCTTCGCGAATTGAAGCTTTTTTCAAAGCAGCTTTTGGACAACCCGACAGACTCCTGTGTACACTACGGTTAGAACTGACATGACCCCGGCCGTTACAACCCGGTGTTGGACATTTCAAAATTGTTTCAAACTTTGTCAAAACTATGTTTATTTTTGAAAAGTAGTTTGTAACGTAGTTGTGCATTTTAGGTGATAAAAAATGTTCAGAATTTTAATAAGATTACATTTTTGGCTATCATATATTTACATCGATTTTTTTTTTTTACAAATCAACAATCTTTTATCTACCCATATCACAAAGTTTAAAATAATTCAGTTTTTTTTATTATTCTATAGAATTGCAGAAGGAAGAGTTACTTGCGGGGCGAGATGCTGTCGAAACAATTCCTGAATACCAGATATAGAATAAAGTTTAGATGCGCATTTAAAAAAATATTAAAAAAAAAAATATACTTCTATAACCAAGGAAAATCTTTGAATGGTCGTGTAGATATAATTATGACAGTATATTTAACATGTTTAGTATCTCTACCCCGCTTAAAAATAGATTTAGATTGAAATGATAGGACAAACCAAATTTGATTGCTAGGTAACATTTAAACATGCAAAATGTAGAATAAAATAAAAATACGAACAATTACCTATATATATTTTTTTAAATAAACTTACGTTCAGGGGTTACTTTGTCTCGTTTCGGACAACCAGAAATGCTAAAAAAGAAAAAAACATTAATTAAATAAAGCTATCAGTTAGGTTTTCTATCTACAGACGTTACTGTAAATCTGTTATTACAAATGTAAACCATATAATCCTGATGAACAAGCATCACTTGATTTTTTTTAAAAGCTTTAGGCAATGCCAACTATTTTTTTATGTTCAAAATGTAAATTTATATCTTCTAAGAGTCAATCAGTCGGTTACGAGTGAGCAATATACTAGTTTTCTGTTGATCTACAGTGGTGTACTACAAGTTTCTACACTCTGTCCCTTACTTTTCTTAATATACGTATAGATGAATAATTACCCTATGTATTGCAAAAACATATTATGCCTCCTGATGACGTTTAATTTTACTTTTTACCAAAGTTTTCTATTTATGAGTGAGAACCTATCTAATAATTTCAAAAACATTTCAGAAATGTTCTGAAGTTATTTCAAAATGCTTTTCTGTAGCTGAAACTCTTAATAAACATTTCTGAAATATTTCACTGTTTGCCATTCTCGGTGAAAAACTTTTAATGTTTGGTTTAGTTGCTTTGAACATCTGAAAATATGACGTGAAAAACTTTTCACGAACATTTCAAAAATGTTTATTTAAGCGTATCTACACCACAAAAAAAATATTTCTGAAATATTTTTTAAACATAATACTTAAATGCTTTATTTGCTAAAAGCCATCTGTATGTAAGTGTTGACGCCTCAAATAAACAAACTATAAAATATATTAGAAACACTAAAAATATATTGCCTGTTTTTAGGCTGTTTGTATAGTGTAGTAATTAAATTATTATAAAGATTCATAAACTAAATAACTCACCACTTTTATCAAAAAAGCTAGTCGGTTGGCTTAATATAAGTTACATTGTGTATATATACAAGAAGTTTTTTTTATTGAAAAGAATCCCCCAACTATATGCAAAGTTAAAAAAAATTTGTTCCTATACTCCAACAACAAAAATTGTCAAAATTTGCAGGAATTATGGGAAGCTTAATAAGTGCGTGGATAAAATAACTGAATAAAATATTGCTATTGACACAAACTAAAGACATAGAAATTGTTGATTATATGTGATACTTGGACGCTGTAAACTAAGTATCAAATTTGATATATTGAACGGTGAAGTTGCTAATAATTAAGAGGAAAAAGTTATTTCTTCCCTTTACCGACAATTTTTGATTGTTAATCTGTATAGAGGGCGCTGTTCTTTGAAGCATTTTTATAGTATTTTTCACTTTAATATTTTAAATGATTTAAAAACTAAACATACCTTCTATGATGTGTATAAAGTCCAGTCGAATGTCCTTGACCATTACAAGTAGGAGTCGGACATTTTGTTCCATCTGCAATAATCCAAAAATTATTTTCGTTATAAAAATTAAGAAATAGTAATAAATTAATAAATAAAAATTGGTATAGAAAACATTAAAATATAAGGAATTAAAGGACTAAAAATAGTAATGGTCTAAATTGTGTTGAGACTGTATACACCTCCGAAAATTAAACTGAATTAAAACAGACATACAAATGATTTCTGAAATTCAACTGAATTCATTTTAGTATTTCGCCTATATATGTATGTATGTATATATTTGATTCAATTGGTTGCTGCAAATTAAAATTAACTTGCAAAAATTAGCTTTGATTACTTAAAATATGACAGTTAATATTAAATATTCTAAGTGGATTAAAAGTTTAAATAATTTTATCGAAATAAACGAAGCTGAAAAAGTTATATAAACGATTCAAGCCCATGAATGTTTTTCATATTTTTAAAGTTCTTTAAAATGACAGATTTTGTATTTTAAACATTTTATGATGCCAATCATTTTTCAGTTCTCCCCATTAATATTTAAATTAATTAAAATTCACTCAAAAATTACTTAATATATTTCAAAAAGTTAAACGAATTCATGGTTTATTATTGTGCCACCCCTTTTTTCTTGTGACACTTTTTCTTCCACCCCATTCCTTTGATGACATAATGTGTAAGGGATGTGCCATGCCAAGTCAACTTAACCATATTCTAATCAACCTCAAGATTAGTGTTATTAGTGGGCTAAAAATCGAAATTAAATATTTCAACTTGTCTGCTGTCAATGTTACAAAACACAAACACTTTAATTTGAATAGAGGGCGCTTTTAAGGAACTATTTAAAAGCAATTGAGGCACTCTTTTGTGTGTGCTGTCATAACGACAAAACAAATACCGTCATTCTTCGTCTATTTTAAATGTCGTTTTTCTATATTAGAATCTCTTTTGCAGAAAATATATAATAATAAATGAAAGGAGGCACATAAAGCTTATAAAGGAATGGATACCTCCCTCTATATGAGAATCTAATGAAGAGTATACACGAGTATACTTTATATGAGTTGAGTATAGCTTTATCATTAAGCAAATGGGAAAATAATTATAATCTATAGAAAACATCGGGCAAAGACGACATCCTTGTTAGGTAGATATACTCCTGAATCATAATGACTTTGTTATGCAAATAGGGACAAAGAGGCCTAAAGCCAATGCGACTACTTAAGGTGGTATACTTAAGAATGAATAAATACATAAGTGAAGTTATGTACCTTAGAAAAGTAAACAACTTGAAATTTCAAACTAAACTATAATGACAAATAATGACAAAATTATTTGATACAAATTACTTGTAGTAGACAAACAAAATTTTAAAATATTCTTATCTTTAGAAATGAAACACAATTTGTTTAAAATATCGCACTGATATTAAAATAATGTAGAAACATTTTAAACACAAAATAAAAATACTATTTTAATATAAAAAATTGTATATTCTATCAAAATTAAGAAGATTGGCATCTGAATAACTTTTTCAATTCATATTGCGAAAATTTACAATCTTGCAGTTTCCCCCCCCCCCCTCCTTCAGTTAGCGGCGGTCGGGTGATACTTATAAACCACGTACATCCTACTAGGACTATATCAGTATAGATCAACTGGCCTAAAAGTCGGATGTATCTTTTTTTTATTTAAAAATTAAAAGTTTTTTTCAGCATGTAAATTTACCTATTAAACAACAATTTCGATGTACAGATATAATCATATATCAGAAATGGTAAAAGGGAGCGTGTCGAAATTCTGGTTTCAAAATTCTGCTTTTAAAATGAAAATTCTGCTTAACAATTTTCTTCTTTTCAAAATTTTGGGTGGTTAAAAGAAAAAAATCTGCCTATATAAGTAGATAGAAAGTAAAAAGTTTAGAATAAGGTCTGATTATCAAAATACTGCAAATAATAATAAAAGAAAGGTTTCGAAAATATTGAAATTCCCTCGCTTTTTCGACTCCAAAGCAGAACTGCCATCAAAAATCTCCAAAATCTCCAATTTACAAAAAAAAACACATGAATAAAGCTCAAATATGTTCCACATCATTGAAGAACTGCAAAAATCATACTCGCGGTTACATAAGCAAAGTAAACCACCAACAGTAGTAGGTTACATTTTATAAACCAATATCGCTATATAAACCTAGCTAAAGTTTTCGAAAATAATATAATAACGAAGGCTAGGTCATCAGTTTGGATCTAGAAATAAACACTCCACGATAGTCTAAAAACATCGAATGTTGTTGCAATATCTCTTGACGAAAAACAAATGTTTTCCTATTTCTAGATGTTGCTCAAGCCTTTGATGACAATTTTTTGCAATTATTTCCCGATACTGAATTCTTATTCGTATAATATAACCAACTGACTTTTAAGATAATATAATACGAACAAGAGTATTCGGAACTTATTAAATCGATGCAGCGGTGTACCACAAGGAAGTGTCTTAGAACCAACATTGTATCTGTTATATACCAGGCATATTCCAGTGGAAAAAAATCCACATTAGTTTGCAGATGATATTGCGATATAAATACGTGTTTGATAAATACATTGTGAAGAAAAATTATCAAAATGTAGTCGGCAAAGTAAGAGATTTACACAACAATGGCGTATCAGACTTAATTATGCAAAATCAACTACTGTTTTGTTACTTTTCAAATACGTAATATATTTTATTTATTAGTTTCCGTTTAAATTTGGTGCAATATCAATGTTCAATTATCTATCTAAAATTCAAAACAATTTATAAAATGTTACTTGGCGAGAAAAATGAGTATACATATTTAAATCTACATATAGCCCAAAAAACCAACAATGTTCTCAATTAATCAATTGAGAATAAGCTTGCCAGTTTTGTTTTCTTATCACTTATTTGACTGATTGTTGGTGTTTCAAAAGATTCTGCTTTGTTGCTTTTTTATATTGTTTATCATTTATAATTATATTATAATATATATGTTTATCAATAACACTAACATTTTTTTCACATATGAGTTTTTTAGCTTAAAGTTTACAAAAACTCTTGGAAGATTCCAGAACACAAATTAAATGTTTAATAAACTCCAGTTTCGATTTTTTCACAACTTCAATTTATATTATAAAAATTGTGTTTACCGAGAAAACTGCAGGTGAAAATCATGAGAACATGAAAAAAACAACAAGCGATTTTGTACACTTTTTCTTAAACTGTTCTGACTTATAATCAAATCGATAATTTTACTCTGAGCTGTTTTAAAATCATAAGAAAGCAGAGCTGCCGAAATTTCAGAACAGGAATAGTTTAATTTTACATTGAAAACGTGTACTGTTCTGTTCGGAAGAGTTTTGAACAGCGATATTGAACAAAGCTAAGCATCTTCTTTTGACAAAGCAATGCTATTCTTGACAGCTAATTTAAATCTAGGTGTTTCACTAAGTGTGTTTTTTTATTTATTTAATTTCAGAACAGAAATGGTTTAAATTTACTTTGAAAACGTGTACTGTTCTGTTCGGAAGAGTTTTGAACAGCGATATTGAACAAAGCTAAGCATCTTCTTTTGACAAAACAATGCTATTTTTGACAGCTAATTTAACGCTAGGTGTTTCACTAACTGTGTTTTTTAAATTATCCTGCAATTCAAAAAATTAGTTTTTACAAAAACGTGTTGTTTACCAAAAAAAAAGTGTGAGAAAACTTATGTTTTTGATGTAGGTTTTGAGTTTTTTTTTGCGAAAGCCTGGCTTTTGAGGCTTTTTAAATTTATTTCAAATTGACAATTTTTTTTTATAATGAACTAATCAAATTCAGACCTAGACTGCATTGTCTAATGAGAAATAAGCATTATCGCCTGGAATTTAGTGTTTCGGAAATTGTCTTCTGTCTCAAAGCGTCCATATTCGGTATGTGCGTCACCGAATAGATTCTTCACTTATTTGGGGTTTTTCAAATCATTGTGAAATGGGTTTCTTACGGCGGATCGGGCAAGAAATGCATTTGCCTTATGTGCATTTAAATTCTGGACAAAGATTTAGCCCGATGCGACGGCAAAATAACCACACGTGTGACCAAAATTCTGTTTGGAAATCTATTCTTACGATGGTGGAAAAATGCATCTTTAAAACTGTTTTCGATATCCTTTTTTCACAACGATTAACATTAGTGAATAAAAAAAGTTTCCCCAATTATAATTTTGTTTAAATATGGGCAAAGAATACTTTTAGGCGTTCCTTTTTTATATCGAATATTAAATAATTTAAAAATATATTCATATCTACTGCCCTATGTAATCAATCATACAAAAGTGTGTTAAAGCCAACAACTTGAAAATAAAATAAAGATGTTGATTCAAAAAAAAAAAAAGTACTTTAAAACAAAACTTACCTCTGTTCAGGCTTCCAGGTGAAAATGATGGTTGTGATGCAGCACCCTGATCAAAGGCAATTTTGTCATTTGATGTCGTCGACGATACAATATTTCCCATGCCTGGGCTACCAAGGTTGTTTGTGGTGCTGCCGTTGTTAGGGTTGCTGCTACTGCTGCTTACTGCGGATACAGTAACGACTCCCTCACGAGCTATATCCTGCATAACGGATGCTGCTCGGCTTCCAACTCCTGCCGGCTGCAGGATGGTATAATGCTTTGTGTCAGGTGTTTCCATTGTCTGTGGATGATGCTGTTGTTGTAGATGGCTCTGCTGTTGTTGCTGCAACTGCTGCTGTTGTTGATGATGATGATGATGATGAAGAAGGTGATGCTTTGAGTTCTGAACGTCATCTTCATTGTCCTTAAGGGATTTTGTGTTGATTACCTTGTTGCTGGCATCATCATTGCCAGCATTGAGTCCTGTCGTTGCTGGGGGTGGTGGCAGGTGATGTGGAAGATGGTGCACAACTGCTTCGGCGGTAGTATGTGGCTGATAGCTTAGGAATGCTGATGACGATTCATTACCATATGGGGTTGTCATGGCTGGAATTCCATAAGCCGTAGACATTATGCCGTTGCGCTTAATGTCAGTTGGTGGCTTGAACGCAGATGCTTGCGAGAATGGAATTTTTTTCCTGGATTCCATATCAGCAGCGCTGATGAGCTCAGATTTCAACTCAGAGTTGTAATCTACTGAACCCGTTGACGAAGTCGATGAAGGTGATGTCAGAGTCTTATATTGAGAGTTTAACCTAGCTTGATCATTTTCTTTTTGTCTGGGGAAATACAAGAAATTATCGGACTCACGTCTTATGCACATTAGACTTTTTGAATCATACTTTGCGTACTTTTGCAATGGCGAAGAACCATTCATCTTGTGTTCTTCGAATAAATTCTGAAATGGAGGATTTTCATCCTGATCGTTTAGACGGTATATATTGTTACGAGCATCTGGCCAACTACCCGAAAGACTCTTAAGTGCAGCTTGTGTTTCACGAATCAGCGTTTCATCGTCCTGATCGTCACATGTTAATTTACCATTCTGCTGAACCGAAGATGGAGTATTACTTCGAACACCGTTCATTACCGGTGGTGGTGCAACAGAACGTTTTTTCTGGGGTAATGAACTTTTTTCATTCAGACTTTCTTGTCTGGTAAGTTGATTGTTGTTGTTGTTCGAGGAATTTGTTTCGTCATCACGACTTGAACGTTTTTTACGTTTGATTGTAGTTTCTTGATCATCGTATTTGACACTTGTATCGGTCACAAGATCTTTGGATAAGGGTCGTTTTGATAATGCCATCATATTGAGATTAGGCTTAAGGGAAGATACATATGTGGAGAGGATGTTAAAGAAATTTTGGTTTTATGCCCTAGTAGGTAATATTTATTTTTAAACTATTAAGAACAATAGATTAAATGTTTTATATTAGAAAAAAGAATTTCGCATGGTTCAGTTGCATTTTTCATTAAAGATGATCCAAAATGGATTACTATACTAGTACTTAAGAAAGTTTTAAATTCAGTTCATGATAGTTCCTTGAACTTAAACTCATTTTTAATTCAAAATATATATTTCAGTATCATATTATTGTATGAGGAAATTTGTTGTAATATATGAAACTACACCTGAGTTAAGATCTGCTTATCACATTTCTAATGACATTTCATATCAATTCTTCGTAAAAATATGCTGTAATGTCATGAAATGCTGTATTTTCTTTGCTCTTAAAATAGTTTTTCTTATGGCACTTTCCTAAATCATTTCGAATAACTCATTGATCTCACATTGATCCTTCGAGCAGATTTGAACTACTGACCCACTAAATCACTAAATATACTTTTAATGAATTATAATTAACGATCTATTGCAATAACCGCACCATTCCTACACAGTTTTGACATTGAAGATATGTATTTAAGAGCAACATGATGTAATTGAATTGAAATTGTTGAACTCATTTTTCATACATTTTCATAGTTTATGCGGTGGCATATCTCTCTATCAGACAATTTTCTTAAAAACGTCTTTAACGGTTTTAGTAAAAATATTTGTGCCTACAATCCATTGTATCTCAGACTTATGGTGAAAAGCAGATTTGATATCGAAATATTCTTATAACATTCTTATGGAATGGATGGCAAATATGGAAGCACCCAAAATGAGAATTCAAACAATTATTAGAATCCTTTTTTCATGATTATATCGCTTTAATTTAACTTCGTTAATAAATCAAATAATATAAAATGTTAACATAATAGTTATCTATTATTTAAATTATATTGGAACTTAAAAATGAAAATAATTTTTCGTTCTCTTGATGCAAAATTTTTAAAATATATATCTATCAATAATTGGGTAATTTCTTAAGAAATTAATGCTTAACAACGCAATCATTCTTGGCCACATTTATTATATATATAAACATCCATTAAAATGGAAATCTAATAATTAGAACTGGACTCCTAATTTTCTACAAAAGCAAAATATAAGTGCTATGCGCTGAAAAATAAAAAAGCTCTACGCAAGTCTTACATATACATATGTTTTTAGAGAAAAAAATTTGAAGCAACCATAATCTCTTTGAAAAATAAATTTAATTAAAAATTAAGCATTTTGCTATTAATTTTTTTTTAAATTTGCATATCCCTCGAATACGCATAAATCAAGAATGTTGAAAACGCATGAAACTTGGTGCGTATTGACTTTTGATTTTTATTCTATTTGTTAAACAATTATTTTTCTACACAATTTTGTTGATTTGTTGTAAATTAATAACTTTTTTTTGTTTTTAAGTAGGTACCTATGTTGTTTATATATTTTGCAAAGCAAACAAAAATTACATCTGCTGAAACAAAAGATTAAAAATATTCGGCCTTGCAACCCTGTTACCCCATTCAATGTGCACTTGGAGACGTTTACTCAATAAACGTTTAATGATACCTGTTAAACAACGGGATCTAATATTTAGGCCAATGTTTGATAATTTCTAAATTTTGCAACCCTATATAGTTGGCTACAATAAGAAAAATTCTGTGATTTTTTTATATTTTTGTTAAGGTTTTTTAAAACAAAATATCCATTTAGTACCTAAGCTTTTCTTAATTGGACTTTTTTTATTTCTGGGATCTCCGTATCCGTATCTTCAGATATAAAAAATGATTTAGATATCAGGAGAGTTTCTCACTTCTTATGTTTTTTCGCAATAAAATTGGAAGTGGAACTATATTAAGAAATCGTTTATATTTCTGACTTCGGCTCACTTACGACTTTTTTACACCGACTTTTAAAATCATTTTATATTTCCGTTGAAAATAGTAATCTACGAAAAATTTAAAAGAATTTTAAGGAATTTATTTTAAATGTTCATTGTACAGACTATAGAAACGTTGAACAATTTAAAATGATAAGTAGGTAAATGTTTTCTTAGTGTCCTAGCATTTTATGAATTGGGACTAAAAAAATTGTCCAAAATATTTTTTTTAAGTATTTTGATGGTAGTAATTGAAAATGCCAATTGTAAAAATTACAATTAAAATTATAAAGAAGTCAAAAATCATTGACTTGAAGCCAAAACATTTGTGTGTAAAATAATTTTCTAAAAAAATATTATTGGATAAAACCCAAACTCTAAGTAGGTATGTGAAAAACATTATAAAAAATATTAAAAAAGTTGTAAAATTCACAAGAATAATGAACGACATACATTTTTATGAATTTATTTTGGCCTATATTTGTTCATTACGAAACAAGGCATTTTTTCGAATACCTTTAAACATTAGATGTTGACGTATAGTGTTGTGTTTTGATTGAAAATTATCCTTATATTTTATTTACATCGCAATTCGATTTCAAATTCAACACTATTTAATCAAAGTCTAAACACAATATAGCGGAACCAGTAAATGATGCATTTGATATAGGTTCAACATTATTGAGTTTCCTTGAAGGCAGAACTATAATAGAGTAAATGGTCCGTACGGAACCATCCGTAACTGCATGAATACCTATAAGAATTTCGTATCTTTGGCATACATATATTGTAATAGCGGAATTTTTTGTTTCCTCAAGTTTTCGGTTAGTTTTACTTCCGGAAAATCTGGTCTTTTTTTGCATTTTTCAGAGAAAAAGTCAATATCTAACTAGGTGCATTTGATTTTATTTCCGTGTACTCATTGTGGGTCCATTTGATAAATAGGAAGAAAAAGGTTCGTTTTTCGTTAAATTCTGACATGAGCTTCCATTTGTTTCCGCGCTTACGCTAGACATAGCAGCTGTTTAAAAAACATATATGACAGTATAGTCAACTATTTTTGTTGTTTTGTTAAAAAAACAATGTTCCCTTTCTGAGTTGCTCTAGATTAATATTTTTGATACCAAATGAAACATAAGCTTTATTTACAGAATCAAAAACCTTAAAAAAGGAACTTTGTGACTTAAGATTTTAAAACCTAAATTCAAAAAACTTTTAATTTGAATAATGTTTAATGTTCAATTAATCAATATTAATCAGTAAGAGAGACATTTCAAATAAGCCATGCTAACATGGTTTTTACCGTCAGACAACAAGGGATGATAAATCCATGTTACCCCAGCTTCTCTTGACACTTTAAACTGATTTATGGAGAACAAGAGAACTAACCAGTGTTGAGATGACATTGTAGGAATTCTCAGTGAGTTGTTCGAAGAATTGTTCATCAATTAAATGATAAACATGTAAAGAATTCAAAAGAACGTTAATTCCGATTTTGGTTATATAAATGAACACTAGTACAACAACGATATATGCTCCGAATAGGAGCTTAAATTCAGAATACAAACCATTTGAAATAACTATTAAGTATGTCGCGAATGATATTAATAAAAAAGCTTTATTATTAACGATTACAAAAATATGATTTTTTTTTATTTTTGAAGTATCCCAGAGGATAGATAAGAAAAATTAACCTATATGTTTCCCCAGATGTAATCTCACAGACTTATATTATATATTCTCTTTCTGACCGATGTGTATTTGTTATCTTGTTTTTGAATTTTTATTATCTTCCTGTTACTGAATCTAATACCGGATCGCATTGCATAACAAGCGGTACCTTAGGAAACTTAATTCTATTTAACAATAACTCTGGCTTATTACTGAGTAATAACATACTATTTACTATTAAGATTTGTTGTTTAAAAACACTGCCTTGCTAAGGCAATAGATACCTATTTAAAAACACTCTTCCTTTTTGACGATGGAAAAACTTTGTAGTGACTAATCATTATTAGTATTACCATTATCTAGAATGTTAATCAATTTATTAAAAACAACTATTTAATTTTGTTAATTTAAGCTTTTGTTTTACAAACTGAACCATTGAATTCACACATTGTTATTCCTTTCTTTGAATTTCTAATTAACTTCTAGAAGTCAACAAGAAACGCCTTAAAGTATTCTTCTCTAATGTCGAATGAATAATTTATCTGATTCACAATATCACTGTTGACTATTTAATTTATAACAATTTGTGTTAAAATTTACCTAAATAATTAGTCAGTCATCTAGTTTTACTTTGTATCAGCATTTGTTTTTTTTTTTTAAATTTAGAATATTAAATTAAATTCACTTTTGTCACTTAATTTGTTGAATTAATTTTATTCACTTTTTATTATTTTGTTTTGAATAAATTTATTCATACGAATAAGCACAACCGTTTCAATGACAAAAAAAATTACTTCAACCGAGTTTCATTCACAATATTTTACCGCGAACCGCAGGATATTTTTTTTTTTTTTTATAATTTATACACACGAAAAGTAATAAAAATCAAAAACTATTTTGACTTTTGACTTTGATCTCAAAAAACGCAGACATACGGTTTGGATGTTCTTATAAGCGGAACTTCACTGATGTCTAGTGAAGTTTTTTTTTTTTAGTCCAAAAAGTCGTTTGGCTTCAAACTTTCTAAAATTCTCACCAAAAATTATTACAAAATAAAAAAAAAACTTTTTTAAGTATAAAAATAAAGTTTTTATGTGTTTTCTTAGTTTCTTCTGTTAAGCGTGCGATTACAGCATGATAAACTTGTGCAACTGTTAAACTTCGTTTAAAGTTCTATTCAGCAGACTTTGGTTGTAGTGTTCGTCCCTCGTCCTCGACGTCGACGATTATTATCCAGCGACTTGTACTTGATAAAGTTTCTTTCACTGTTCTTTTGAACTTTTTTTTTTTTTATTATTTTCCCGGAGATCGGTTACTTCTTGATGAAAGTCAGAAGTTAGTTAGAAGTTGGTATAGTTATGTACATTGTATATAATTATGTGTATATCGCAATGGGTTATTCCTTTTTTTTTCTATATTATTGTTGCACACAAAACTAAACCGATATCGCACGGGCGAGACAAAAATTTAGAAAACTCGTCTCTACCTGTACTAAGTTCGTAGCTAACTGGCACCAAACTACCCGGAGTTTTCCAAAGTTGTCGAACTTTACGATGGAACTGCAGCCAAAATTGCTTTTTTGTTGTTGCCCTGCCTGGATGGTTGCCTGGCTGGCTGGTTTATTCCAAAAAAAAACACCAAGAGAGAGAAAGGGGGCGGTCACCCCTCCACAGTGGAATTTTTTTTTGTTTTGTTTTTTGTTTGAAACTGTGTGAGTCAGGACATGTGCGTTTATGTGTATGTGTATTGACCTGGTCGTCATATGTTGTGTGTGATGTGTTGTTAAATTTGTTAAGAGCAAAAAAAAAAAAGTACAGGAGAAGTGAAAAAATTCATGAGAGATTTGGAGAAAATTCCCTATAGGAACTACAAAAAAGGACGAAGGAAAAAAGCACCCAATGTATTTGGGGGTGGCAAGGCAAGTGGGGTGGCAAAAGAGTCTATCATGCACTCTGTGTTCAAATTTTGCAGTTAGACAGAGAAATTTTCTGAGTGTTTCGTGCGCAGGAATTCTCGCTCGCTTTCCACATAAATTTTCCTCTGAGTAACTGGAAGCGCTTTTCTTTTGGTTCTTATTTCCTTTTCGGAAGAATCAGTTCTCCGTTATTATCCTGACAGTGATGTGGTTCGTTAAGACGGTTGTTTCTCTGTGGAAATGTGGAAAAACGACGATGTCGTTTTTACGAAAACAAGTGTTTTGCATTTGCAGGCGCTCTGGCTGATGTCCTGCTTGGACAACTTGGGGGAGTGTGTGTACGTACGTCATCGTCGTTGCTTAGTGGGAGTGAAACTATATGATTCATTGATTCGAATACTGGACAATGGTTGCTTATCGTCATGTTTTACAAAAAGCTTACCAACGACCGCCTTAGACGTCAGTTTTACATCGCCGGTCAAAGAATAAACGTTTTTTTTTATATTTTTTTTTATACTTTTTTTTTCCTTTAGTGGAAATCTATTTGGGGGTTAGATTTGTGATATGTAGTTGTAACCATTGCAAATATGTGGCATGTTAATGTGTTACATTTATAGTGTAACTAACACGTGATGAGTTAAATAATTCACCTTGCGGATACTGACTATCTAAAAGACAATCAATCTTTAAAAAAACAAATATTATTTGTTTGAATGACAAATCCAAAGAAATTACTGAGGCTAACTATTATTGGGCTAATTTAATTATTTTAATATGAAACGGTGAATTTGTGTTGAACGATCTCAGGCACGGTACGCCACCGTCAGAAGTTTAATGGAGCAATTTATTACGTCTTATTTCTAAAAACATTCAAGGGTATAACAAATTGTTGTACCTACATTTTGGTGTGAAAGATATCTTTTCCCATTAAGGGTGTAGCGTGTTTCCTATTACGGAATCCGATTGGCCCGACATTTTCTATACAAAACTGCATTTCTGTTTTTCTCTCTATGCTTGCCGGCGGAAATAGAAAAATTGTACATCTGAGACTCGTTAATACCCAAAGCACTAAAAGTATATTTATATATTTTACCTGTGATCTAGAAATGCAATAAAACAGAGCAAAAGAGTCTACAATTATGATGCTATAACAATAACATCCGTTTTCGTTTTCACTCCAATAAAAATCTAACTTCAAAATAAAAAAAACTCCGCCCGACACCGAGCGGCAAGATTAGTTTTTCTTTTAAATTGTTTTTCTATGTTAAATATTATAGCGTTCTAATTTTCCTAAATTTAAAATTAGCGACATGTTAATTTTTCTAAGAATGTTTCATCTATGAATTTGTATTCTAAGAAATTCGATAATTATCATGGCCTTCTCGTGAAATCCGAACGACAAATGGTGAAAGAAACATTTCCTTTAGGGTGACTTTATATCCGAGCAGCCATTAGATCGAGCACTAAACCTTTTAAACGGCTTAATTCACTTCTTATAATAATAAAAACTAAAGGTGTTGGTTACTAAAGATCATGTCTATAAACTTCAGTCGCATGTATTGCTTCGTCAATAGAAATCATCCGCTGTGTTCATGATTTCTATCATATGATTTTACTCTTCATATAAATAATAATGTTTGACATCGTTGCAGAATTAAAATTGCTTGAATACATTTGTGAAAATGTGGAATATTTTTTAACGTTGCACACCGACGGAAAATTGACTAACTAGAGTTGAATATAGCAATTTCTTCCAAGAATTAATTATCGTAGGAACTGATCCGAAACTGTTTTACTTTAAATTTCGAGAGGCATTTAAAAAATGTCTGATAAAATAAATAACGGCGAAAAGAAGCACAATCTGCCAAAATCGGTTTGTTAAAAACTTGAACCACGATTCTACAATTGGTCCTTAATTAAAATGTTTCTGATATTGACGAAAACTTATTTTTTTTCAAAAAATTTGAAATCAGCAACGAAATTGTCAATTTTAATTATTTATATCAAAAAAAAGATTGACACATTTTTTCTTCGATAGTGAAAATCCTTTGCATTGCCAACGCGTTGTTAATGGTTTCCTTCAATTCATGGTTTCCACGATACGGATTAGTAGATTTAAGGGAAAATGTGTCACCGCAGCCTCGCCGTCGGATCATATACTTTCCAATTCTTATCATGTTTTATGTCCGTTTAAGTAATGATGAATTACATACATATGTATTTTAAACCAGAAATATTTGGCGTTCAATACATGGATGCCGCTCTTTTTTTATTTTTTAATGGAACTGTTTAAAAGGGCGCAAGTTGTTTGCTTGCTTGGGAATGTCCACAACATGGCATCCATTAAATCAAAAAGGATCATTTTTGTAACATTTACAATTGTTCCTTAACAGAACCATTGAAGGCAAGTGACGGGGGTAAATTTGTGGGCTCAGCCCGCATAAATCGCAATGGTTACCATTAAGCTCCTGTTATGAAATATGAATCGCATCAGTGGCTAAGGCGCAAGCCGTGCGTTGCCGCCTGACGTCATTCCGCGAAACGGTTGAAGTAGTGGTAGGTGGTAGTTGGTAGACATCGTCATGATGTCGTACAAGATACAAGGGCCGCACAATCCCTTTCATCAGCCGCCCTCTTCACGGTGGTGTTGTATTATGTCTACCTGAGTGCGATGCATTCGAATTACTCGAATGCGAGTAACGCCACTCGTATGGATCGGCATTTATGTCATATGAAGGCGATCCTGAGATAGAATCACATTGCCATTCCGATATTGATTCGATCCTAGCTTATCAGCACATTATGAAATTCGACTCTTTAATAAAAGTAACGATTTATTAATTATATTATATTCTTTTGATAGATTTCTTTTATTATAATTATTCTTTCTTTTTGATTGTTAAAACAACCACCAACATGAGCATCTGTTGCTTAAATGGGGTGACAGAATTATTCGTGTATAAAAAAATTAAGTTGAACATTAATATTGGGTGTGTGAATGCTTTTATTTTCTTCTTTTTGCAGTTTCTTATCTATTTTACTTGATCCTTTTACTACCGGTAGGTTCTTTAAGCAACTTTTTTTTTCTGATATTGTCGGTGTTGCCGTTGAGGCGGATTGTTCTTTAGGGATGATTTGTGATTTTCACCGAGCCTAGGGGACATTTTTTAACCAAGAAAATAAAAACGTTTAATTTGAAAGAATAAAAAACAAAAAAATATAATATAGTTTTACTTAGCCTATAATATAATAATTACAAATATACCTACTTATATGCAAACATTTTATGAAAGCACTCACCAGGGGACTGATAAAAAAAACGCACAATCAACGGCTTCTCGCTCAAACGTATTTCTTAAAAGTAACTGACACGAAATGCAAACCCAATAATTGTGTTTCAACGAGACTCGATACTTGAAATTCCCTGATATGGGACTTAAAGGAGTTATCAATATTTTCAGTGTTTTTAATTTTTTAGGGAACTGATTAAAAATGCGGCGCACAAATAACTTTTTTTTTTTGCAATAAAATTAATTGCTTACTAATATTTATGTATTTCATAACAATTTTGTCTTATTTGAGATTACAATGATTGTTTTATTTTTAGTGTGGAAACTGAAATAGAACAGCAGCAATGATTTCTGGATGTTAAAATTTGTGCAAATTTTTCATTTTATATAAATTTACGCCAATTTTTCATTTTAATTAATTTTTCGGGATTTCGGGAGAACTTTTTCAGGCTTTTGTGTTTTCTTTACTTTTTTTTATATATATATACCTTTTGAGGGTGGATTAGGTCTCTTACTTTAACAGCACCTGGGTGACCCGCTTCGCGTGTTCAAGGGTATCTAACTCCCTTTCTGTAGTCAGTCCCGCTCACGCAACTTCGTTGCTCAGCTTAGGGTATGTCAAAGTCGTCTTGCGGGCGCCCGATTCCAAAGTTTAAAAATTTAACAGTACCTAGGTGGCCAACTTATGCCCCCAACAGTTAAGATTAGGTAATCCTACCGGGAATTAAAGTAGGGCTATTGTTTTGGCATTTATAACAACATTTTTTCTGAATTCAGGTGAGAGAGAATTTTGTTAATGATTTAAAAAATTATTTTTTTTTTTGTTCAATGAAATTACCTATTTAAAAAAAATTAAAATTTTGAAAAAAAAAATTCAGTCTTAATTTCGGTCATTTCGCCTTTCGGTCTTTTGGGTTTTTGGTCTTTTGGATTTTCGGTCTTTGGGTTTTTGGTCTTTTGGGCTTTCGTTTTAGAGTGAACGAATGCAATGGAATCACCCATATAGGTGCAAAATATTTCGGGAATGTTTATCAAGCTTCCAGACCAAAAAAACATTTTAAATACAGAATTAAGTTTCTTAATTCTGAAATGTTTTCTTATTTTGATATGTGTTTCTAAAGTTTTTTTTTTTATATTTAAAATGTTTGTTTGGTCGGAACGGGACACACCTTTTGGAATAAAGAATCGTTATCCACTTCGACAATAACTTTAAATATAAATCGAATGACATAATAGTATAGTTTCGTCATCATTGGTCTTGTATACCGTTATATTGTTAGAAATTTAAACTAGATCAATTATTAGAAAATAAAAGTAATATTCTTAGTTAATGGCTTGAATTTTAAAGATCTTTCAAATGCTACATATGAGGTGTAATAAGAAATGTCGTAACTTGAACTCTGCTTTAATCTAAGACATCCAATAGAGTCAACAAATATATGTATAGACAGCGCTACGTTTCTATATCCGTACATTGCTGATTTGAGCCTCAAGTTTTTTTTTTATTCCAGTACGACGAATCAACCGCTCAAAACAATTCGGGCAACGATAGAGATTCAAAATTAATGAATTCTGGATATATGTATGTAGTTCAGATTATGGTTTTACTTTTCAACTTCTGATGAATGACATTAAGTATTATAGCTCCTAGATTTAGAGTATGGGGCAACTATCACTGAAGTGAAACAACATTTTCTTTTGTTGTTAAGATCGTGTTTTTTTTCTACTTAATATGAACCTAAATTTGGACTACAATTGTGTCCAACAATTGTAAACAACAAATTTCGTTAAATTCGATAAAGTCGTTATGTATTAAAATAAGTAATTATTATTGCAAGCTTATCAGCAATTTTATTTTGAAATTTTTTTTATATCTATTAGTTCAAATTAAAAAAGATCAGTTAAAATCAATCTTTGTATATAAAATTGTTAATACCTAGGAACTTAATTAGTATTTTTAATTCATTATTTAATGTTTACATTTTGTAAAAATATAATAATAAAATCAGACATATAAAAAGTACATAGTACATATGCATCGTTATTCTAATTATATATTAAATTTGTATATTTAAGTGAATTTATTAATTGATAAAATTATACTATTAGTTAATTTTTTTTAAAATTAATTTTTGTATTAGTATATAGAATTTGTATCATTATTTATTTTATTTTCTTGTTATACACGTAAAAAACTAATGAGCTCAATGAATTAAAATAATGGCAGAGTTTTTAACTTTAACATTTCAAATTTCAAAGTGCTTATAAAACAAAATCTTTATCTTGAAAATATTGAAGTGCTCATACGTACATATAAAAAAAACTTTATATAAATAAATGCATAAATAAAAAAAAATTCTAAAGTTCTTGTATCTATTTATTATCTCTCATCAAATGGTTTTGCACATATGTAGAACTCTTCCATCTAGATTTTTTCAAAAACACAATTCGTCTAAAAATGGAATTTGTCAGACACTTTTTGTCATTCCCTCTCCCTCTCCTTCTATCTGCACATAAAACAAAGTCAAAATATAATTAAAATCCACAAAATTAATCAACAACTTGACGTTGCCTTAAGGTTTTTCATTCACCGTTCCATTGGATACCCATTAAGCCAAGAAGGCCAAAGGAGGGAAAAAGGATATGCCAAAAAAAAAAACCAGCAATGTCATCTACTGAAAATCGCATTTAGCATACAAAATGATTGACAGCGCATAATTAAATTAATTGAGTAATCCTTATACAGTCACGAATATCTTAACTCCTTCTTTGCTGATGAAGCCTGTGCCGCTATACTGCCGCCCGCGTCATGGCTGTCTCAATATAGAATACCCCGCGACGATGATAATATTTTCGGTTAGGGGTGATGGTGTATTGGATAATGGAAAACTCCAACCACATTGAGGGCACATGAATATAACAACAACAACAAAAAATACTAAGGCACAAAAACTAAATTGAAAGAAAATGAAGAACGGCACTTCATTCTTAAGTTTCCCTTCTAATTCTGTGAGTGGTTTGGTTCGTGGTTTTTGGCATTTCCTTAATAGCTAAGGTGTTCCGCACCACATCCATTGCCGCGCCAATTCCTTTCCATCTTAGAGTGGTCTCTTTGGAGACGATGATGAAAAAAGAAACTCTCTACTTCATCATCCAAGACACATTAAAAACAAGTATACATCCAAGCAAAAGATTCTGCAAAGAAAGGATTCAACGAAACAAGGGAACTCGAGAAAAAAAATAAACCAACCTGCTCCTCCGCCACAAACCTAAAGGACTTGGATTAATTTAAAACCAAAATTCTGGTGTTAAGTGTCTTTTGTGCACTCCAGCATGACAGTTTCATCCCACTCCAACGATATTCGACTAAGCCCCATAGGGGTGTCCCCATACCCAATCACCTCTTTGCCTGGCAGCGTCTTAACCCTTTGCAGATAAGGTTTTGATTTCTTTAAACGGAAGGTTATGGAAAAAGGATATGAAAAGAAGTTTTTGCCACAGACTCGTCCTTCCAATTGCCGACAAGAAGAATGCGTGCTGCGGTCGGGACTGTGGTATATTTTCATTCAACCCGCAATTGCAAAGCAGCTTATTAAGCTGAGTTTGAAAAGAAGTATAGTACTATACGTTCAAGAAATCCAATTTCATTGTTGTTTTCCAATATAGTTACAGATACAGAGACTTTCGAAAAACAGTTGACAAAACAAAAAAAAAAAAAAAATGAAATACATCTTCAAGGCATCGCACATTAAAAGCATTTGAATGTTTTACAATACATACACACCATAGCTATAAGATTATATATTTATAGGACAATTGAGCTTCCAAGACAGTATAGCTGCCGAGCAAAGACATAAAAATCCTTTCGCTAATTCGCATCTGCAATTATTTCTTTTCTTATAATATTTTGACGGGATTCGTAATGAGTTGATTATGCTTCTTGGTGTTTTTCCAAATGCTCTCGACTATCACTCACACCCTCACAGAATTTAACGCTGTGCATTAAGGACACAGTTGTTGATGTCGGAATTCACTTGAATTTAGGGGTTGGATGTATAATAATTTAAAAAGAAAAGCGCGACAATGCCTGAGATTATGGTGTGAATTAGAATTGAAGGCATTTCTCATGATGGCGTTTGGTCGGTCATAAGAAGTGAACAAACAAATTTATGACTCTGAAGGACTATTAAGAAAATGTGTCAATTTTAATTCGGCGACATTTTTGGTAATTAAAATTTTCTATTAGCAGAACTCAACTTCTTGGAGAAAATTTGTAAGCGTCGTTATATTGCATATTTAGCCGAGGGAAGATTTCAATATGGCGAGGCGCCATATTGAAATCAAGAAGAAATACAAATTCTGATTTATTCTGTTATAGGAACTCTGGTATTGACAATTTTAATTGTCCAGCACGTAAGTATACGAGTATCGTTTAAAAAATTGAGGTTAACTATACAAAATGAACAAAGACTGTTTAACACTTTGTGTCCCCATAGTAATGGAAATGTACCTTATCTTTTGAGGGCTAGGAACGTGACGTTTGCCATCTGATTCAGAGAATATTTTTTAGTTGAAAATAATTACTGGCAATGTCTCTAACTTTCTTTAATTGGCTTTGAATTAGAGATTTTGGACGTCCAAATCGCGATTGCAGGGTGGCCATCACATCATTGACGTTATTCGGATGAATAAGAAGAGACTCGACGACTTCTTTTGCCGGACCCTTGATGGCCTTTTGCAATCGTAACAAATTATCTAGCTTACTATATTTAAATTAATTTTAGATTCTAAAAATGCTACACAAAACATAGGCCACTCCTCAGGTCTACCAGTGAACTCCGGTAGGTCGTGCAATTTTTTTAACGCACCAGAAACGAAGTTCATCTCCTTGGTTTGCTTGGCTTGGCAAGGGTATCGATTGTGGCTGGTGTAGGATTTGGGCCAAAGGTTGCATAGCATAAATAGGTGGCAAAAACGTTGGAATAGTTGATGCTGATCTGGGGATACTAGGTGTACTTCCTATTGACGTTATACAGGGGTGCATTTGGCCAAGAATAATTACCATATGTACGTGGCATTGTGACACCACTTAAACTACCTGTATGAGTATTAAATAAATCAGGCTGTAAACCATAGTAAGCAGATGGAACATAAGATGCAACGGCAGATGTTATTACTGAGACTGCAGTCACTGTATTTGTACCTTTAGAGGAGGAGGTAGTAACTGTAGTTGTAGAAAGGGAGTTAACGGCGTAAAGAACTGAAGAAACGGCTGTAATGATTTGATTGACGTTTGAAGACGGGGTGGCTAAATCCTGTTGTTGATTTTGTTTATATTGGTTGAGCAAACATTCTAAACGCAGGCGTTCCTGCATCTCTGTTTTAAAAGAAGCTGAAAGCGTCTCAACCTGCGAAGTTAATTCTTGCAATTTTGTTCGCATAACCTCAGATTCATCACTGTTGTCTACCATCGTCACTTCGGCTTCGGCTTCCTCCCAAGAAAGTTCCTCCTCTGATCAATTTTCTGATGTTTCTTAAACACTCAGAAGCTTGGCCGTGTTTGGCGTAATGGCGTGACTCTTCTATGCGGCAAGTTTATAGGCATACATTTATAGACATAAACAAGATTTAATATGACTCAACGTGGCGGATGCTTACTGTCGATGGCTGGGTCTCTACCGATGGACTGCGACCTTGTCGTGGTGGTAGGGCTTAAACTGTTCATTATTCTACGGCATCTAAGATGTCTTGATCAGTGAACTAACTGCAGTCCGGGTGAACGGCACACCCTAGGACGTTCACCCTCAAGTTTGGTGAAGAACCAGAGAGCATACCTGAATGTTTATTTATAAACATCTTCAGAGTAATGTCCGTGTTCAATAGGTAACCTATCCCAGGATTAACTGGGTAACGGCCCTACATCAGGCAAAAGTAGTTAGGGCAGGGGAATCACGAAAGTGTCCTTGACGATTACTCATTTAAACGTTTGAAAGGGAACTTTCATAACATGAGTGTTTTGTTGGTTTTGCACTGGGCTAGTGCCATTGTGAAAAGTAGCAAATAAGCAGGGTGGTCTTTGTAACTCAAGGAGGCCACCCGAAAAGGCGGTAGATAACTACTCTATCCCAGAACATAAACTGGGTAACGAGCGTTACTACCGTCAAAAAACTTGAGTAAGTCAAGTAGAAATGACAGAAGTTGAGATGTGGAACTTGAGTTTGTTCCAGTTCAAGACATACTTGGGCTACATCTTCAGGGTAGGCAATCCCTGTGACTTTGTAGGTAAAGTCAGAATGTCAAAGTGTTACAGTTGGGAGTATTTCCCCAACTACACGACGTTTTAGGTTTGACGTACAATAAACTTAGCACGGGTGTTAGGAGCCCTATAGTTTGTTCGAGAGGAATGTCCCTTGTGGAATTTAATCATGATCATTCTCTACCTAACAGTTGGGCTGGCCCTTTTGGGGAGCTTCGTGCTGGCTGTGGTTATCCATAGCGGAAACATTTGGCACCTCGGTGCAAGAGATGTAGATCGGTCTCGCTTCTTAACAAGGAGTGTGCACATACCTACATGCGCTGGTTTCACGTTTGATTGAACCCGCAGTGGATTCGCCACCGTGTTAGAAGCTTTTACCGCTTAGGTACCCACGTTAAGCTTATCATTTCCTGTCGATGGCTGGGTTTAAAATGTGCAAATTGTTGTAATAAAGCAGTTGATTACTGTGCTTGATGGCAACAATAGTTGTTTAGTGCAAATAACTTTCCTAGCTGGATAAAAATTGGCAGCACTACAGAAATCCTTCGTAAAATGGCGGCACCACGAGGAAGTTTCTATGTACGTTGACTGGGCGACTGTTTTTGTAACTGGCGGCCATTCCCTTTGCTGGCTAAAGGGTACGAAACTGGGGCGAAGAAGTTCAGATTTTTGTATAACTGGCTGGCTAAATAAATGATGAGCACGTCTTTGTCAATTTTTTTTATTTCGGCTGGCTTTGTGAATAAAAATCACACAAACTGCGTGCCCTCTGTCTTGCAAAATGGCCCATTAATTGCGGCGGCAGTGCAATTCAAAGAATAAAATTTTGTCGCCGAGTCTTCCAAATTTTAAGGAACCAAAATAGAACGATCTTTCGTATTCAGACGCAACGGCAGCCTTTACTCATTGTTATTTATCAAGATTTTTTAATCCATATTAGTTACTTGGAGCTAAAAGCTTACTCATTACTTATCTCGAATTCCTTTCCTTTTGCCAGAATTGATCGGAAAATTGACTTTTTTCCTTCCTAAGGATCTTGAATAAAAAAGTTGCTTTTTTTTCTTTGATTGTATTGTGTATATTTCTGTATAACCGATTTTAATCATTATCACTATACTTGACTTTACGACGTGTGTGAATTGGGTTAAATTTCCTAGCACGACTAAATTTTGACGTTTGGTTAAATGTGGGATACAATTAAGCTGTTTGCTGTGTAAATTGGGTTAAAAGGGATTTTTTTAAAACATTAATTTGGCTAAAATTCCCTAAAGATTTAAAAAATATCCCTGAAAAAACATTAATTTTTTTCTTCAATTTAGTTAATTCTTTATTCAAAATCCAACTAGGTACAAAGTTAAAAATTCTGTCTGAAAAATGTTACCATCAGCTACAAGGCACCATGATCGCAGCGTGTCTGTGAAATGACACCAAGATTTTTTTTGTAATATTTGATCGTTGGAAATTTTTTCGGGCTATGTTTTACATATACAAAATGTTTTTTTTTTTTGTTTTGCAGTTTTATCACTGCCATATGTTTCAGTCAGCCTCAGTCCTTTATTTTGGCATTTGACAACTGGCAAGTGAATTTTCATCAGTAAATCCCTTAAAGTTTTAATTCATGTATTCTTCAAGAAAAACAATATTTGATGTTGTTGTGATAGTTAACCGAACCCATATCTATGCTGTGTTTTGTTTTCCATTTATTATTATATTGTTCAAAACTATTGCTCTATGATAAAAACAATTGCTGTTTTAGAATCAATAAACCCATTAAAAGAAAATACCTACACATACTTTTGTTGAGAAATTAAAACTCGTTGCACCCAATCGATCAGAAAAAGGTAAACGGCATAGATCGATTGCTTTCGTTCACAATTGAGATTCGCAATACCAAATTAAATTTTCCATGTTCGACTGTCGACAAAAGATGTTTATCAAAAGAAAAAAACTACACTCTATTTGGAGAGAGAAAATAACTAAGGGATTTATAGTTTTCGTAAATCGTCGTTAAGAAAAACTTATTTTAATGCCTCGATCACTCTTTATGTGAAATTATCTCTGAAACTTCATGATCATAATGGTGGTGATGTATCTGCTATGTGAATAGAAAGATACAAGTATAAAGTTCTTTTGAATTGATGTGGCTGAGATTTGAAGCAAGGTTGATCGCACTTGGATCAAAGTTAAACAGAGCATCATTTTTCACGGCAGACTTTTATAAATTTTTGGACACTAGCTAAATTTACATTGCCATAAATTAGTTTTCTGGTAAGGAATAAACGGAATCCATTTTCCGTACAAGAAATGCGGGTCCTTTTAAATAAAAAACTTAGAAATTAAACCAAAAGTAATGATAACTATAATTTTTCAAAAACTATTTGAAAAATAAAAATTTATTAAGAAATAAAACAAAAGAAGAGATTTTTGGCTTTAGAAAAAGGTACAACTATGTCATTGTAGGTGTTACCGTTGTTTTGAAATAATTTGTTTTAAATTAACCCCTGTCCGTTACCTATTTTTCTTATCGTGACCCAACCTACTTGATTTACATTTTTTTTTTAAATTACATATGTTAATAACCCTATCTGTATAAAGAATTAATGTACATTAAACACCTACTTTAATTGTAGGGGAGATCAAACTCCAATAGGCTGTATCTCTCTTAATATTGATCCTACAGTTTATTTTACCAACAGGAGGGGCTTTCTAAGTGTTCTCATAATCTTTTTGATGAAATACAGGATAAAAAGCGAAAATTTGCCTTTGGTCAAGTTTTTTTTAAATACAGACGGGATTTTTAAGGGTATATGGTTATTTTTTTTAATTTGTGTATAACTAGCTGTTCCAGCGAACATCGTTACCCATGGATAACTGGGTTTTTGTGATTTTTCAAATTTTAAATTTTTGGCTTGAACTTGAACTTGAAACTGAACTGAACTTGAAATTGAACTAACTTATCGCATCGACTTAAAGAAATCCTATTTGTTTTTCCAGATGCGATAAGGCAGGAATGAATCGTTTCATTTGTTAACGATGCGGAAAAATATCGCCTCAGTTACAGAACATGGGTCCGGTTTAATACGATAAATATTTACCACTAGATTATAATTTTTAAGAATTTCTTGTTCTTCAACCAGTGGATAATTTTCAAGCTAGTCATTTTAAGTTTTTTGAGATAGCGCGTTGTATATCTTGTAAGTAATCCTCTTCATATAGAAGATCCTCTTCATATAGAAGAGGGTGTCGTCATGTTTTTTTTTATATTTAGCTTTACTTTAAAACTAAATAAAAAACGGATACTTTAATAACTGTCAGTTCAGTTTTCGATTTTTTTGAAAACGATCGAGATGTAAGACATGAAAATTCAACTTTTAAATTGAAAATCAGGTTTCAATTCGATTTCATAGAAATGTAAAACATGGGTAAAGGGGATGTGTTATCCTCTGCCCAGGGAGACATAAGACTCCCTAATAATCACCATTTTCTTGTATCAAAAAAAATCGGTAGCTATCCAAATTATGAGCTTAATTCCATTATATCGCTATACGAAACGGATTTTGTCATTATTTGTATTGGATAGTTTTTTTTGTGCACCACGGTGATCATTTTAATTAGTTAAGTCCCAGTGATTAAATTATCAAGACACAGAAGCTCTGTTCTTTTTCCAAAATTATGTATTTCTGCTCAAAGTTTGGTGAAGTTAGTAAAGTTAGTTTTCGGCAGATTATCAAAAACACTCACTCAATATAGATTCTGCGTTTAACAGGATTTTCGTAGGATAATAAAGGGTTTACTTTTTCGCAGGATTTCGAATGAAAACACAGGATAATCCTGCGGAATACAGGAAAGATGGGAACGTTATATACCCCAAACAACCTGTGAAAGTTTCATTATAAGCTTCGAATATTTTCCAGGTATATCCTCATTTTCGACACATAAATATCCTCATTTTCTCGGAAAATAAAGTTTTTAGAAAACATCGGTTTGCGGATTTTTTGGTTTTTGGATTTTTGGTATTCGAAGTATTGGTTTTCAAAATTATAACGTTAAGAGTTAGTCTTTTTTTTTAAGGAAAACTTATTTAACTCAAAACAGTAATATATAGAAATAAAACAAGTACAAACACATGTTTTCACACAATATCGTTAAAGCATTTGTCAAAAAAAAAAAAACTGTCTTGATATACATTAAGACAAGTAAAGTTATTTCGAGTTATAGAAACCCAATTCCAAAACCAATCATCCAAACGATACTATAAATATTGATATTCAAAACAAATTGGATCGATCAGCTAATCTTTTCATTATAATCGTTATTTCATGTTTCATTTGTATAGGTAGATACCTCTTTTTTACGAATCCAAAAAAATATAATATTTTGTAGAAAGTTGTAAAAAATTGTTTGGAGTATCATTAACATTATTTCTTTTGCCAAATGTTTACTTCAATAAATTGATATACATTTTTTTTATTGCAGGTGAGTCAAGATTTTCTCATTTTGTAAGTACGTTGACTTTTTTTTTATATAATTTATTAATATATTTTAAAAATATCATTTCATAATTTGCAATAACTCGTTGTGATATAAATACGAAATAATTGTTACCGACTGCTATATAAAACTAATTGAGAGCACTCTGAATTTCGTTATAACTGATAAGCGCATCATCATATCATTGCCAAACGCATATTTTGTAGTAAAGGCCACAAAAAACAATATATATATTGAAAAGTTTGAATTAATAAAAATTTAAATGACTGTAAAAAAAAACGTTTTTACTTAAATAAATAATATTTGGTAACGACTGGGAAATTCAATTGATCAGTTTAAAAAATAAATGGATTTTCTGGGTTTTATATTTTTAAATACTTTTTTTGTTCTTTAAAACAATAAATGTAAATGTATACAATAAAAAATGGTTTATAGGACCGTCGTCGTCGGCAACAAATTACTTACAATTTTTTTGAAATCAATCGTATTTATAATTTATAAAAAGAATTAGAATTATCGATTTTTTACATAAAAATAAAAATTATTTAGGGCAAACACTTGATTTAGAATATTAAATTTCGTCAAAATCGTTGCAGCCGTTTAAAAGATAGACGGTGTAAAAATAAACGGTTCTATGACAGGTACCGTTGATAAGCTGATTATGAAATAGAAATTTCTCATAAAAGACATTACCTTTGGCAACAAATAACTTATATAATTTTTTTTTTGAAAATCGATCGTTGTTTTTCGAGAAAATTAGAAACTACATATTGTTTTTTTTGCAAAAAAAAATGTTTTTCAAAAATAACTTTTTAAAATTTTTGTTTGCCAAGCTGATTTAGAATATTTAATTGTGTGAAAATCGGTGAACTCGTTCAAAAAATAGTCAATGTAATAAAAGACGGTTTTATGACATAGACCGTTAATAGGCGGATGTCCTTTTTTTACGAATGCATAACTTACTTTAGTTGAAGTACCTATAGCGAAAGTAAAAAAAGGTCATCTCAGTATATTTGGTGCAACCGGTCATTAGTGTCTTCATTCCAATAAATACAAAAATAAAGTTAATCTTAAAAAAATATTCGCGCCGGTAAATAGTTAATACTGCACAAATTCTTTTAATAAGTTTTCATAAAATTTAAGATCACATTTTATTAAAAAAAAAACAGTAGTAGTTTTCAAAATATTTGATACTTTTAGAAAAAGTTATGTCCATCTACGTTGATTGAACCATTAAAACCGTTGTAATTGAATTCAGTGCAATCTATTAGCAAAGCGTTTATCGAAGAAAAATTTCAGATTTTTGTTGGTGCATTATTCCGGTGTTTCATTATAGTTTTTTTGTTCATTTTAAAGGACAATAATTTAAACAACAGAACATTAATTGGAATGGAAAGGACACGCCAGATGCACGATTTCACCAAAGTAGAAAGAGGCACCTACATTCTCTGAAGAATGCACAGCACTCTGCAATTGGGGATACCTAAAATAGGACATGGAACAGTGATTGTACTGTGTGCACTCAACTGCTTAGTGCTTTAGAGCTGCTCCAATATACAAGTGTCCTATATGTAGGAATGTCCTGCATTTAGAAGAAGAAGAAGGCAAAATACAAGTAAAATAATAGTACAAAAAAAAAAAAAAAAAAGAATCGAGTCGACGCGATAGGTGAACCAACGGAAGAAGGCGGGTCCTTTCGTCTCAAACTTTCCGATTTCATTGGAATCAAGGAATATAAGAAGAAAAACCATAAAGAAAAAAAAAGAAAGCCCCAGCAACCAGAGAAAAATATGTAGGTACATAACTCTTGGGAGAAATACGGAACGGAAAAAAAAAAAGAAAGAAAATTACATATTTTTCCCATTTCCATTGGGAAATTTTCTGTGCACAGGATGATACATATAAAACGGCTAAGCTCCTTGCTCCGCTCTTTCTCTCTCTCCATACAAAACATAACACACAGTGCTTAAGTTGGGGGAGAGGAAACCAAAAAACAAGAAAAAAAAGCTCCAATTTTTATTGCATTTCTACCGCTGATCCCAAGAAGGATGTGGAGGTACTTTGTTTGGGGTTTGTTATATATTTTTTTCCACTTGTTCCTTTTGTTTTTTAACTTTATTTTTCTATACTCAAACTCTCAGTGTATGTCTTCTTGTTTTTTTATTTTTTTTTTTTAGTCTCTGAGAATTTCAATTTGTGTGAACTCGCGACGACATTTGTTCACATTTGCTGCATTACACACGATTTACGTGCACGATAGTGATATCCTTGATTATCATCGTATATAGGAATGAGGAGGAGTTGAGGTGAAATAGGGCATATGTATGGGGACATTTTTCATGACATGAAATCTGTCTTCTTTGTTTTTAACGTGCTGTGAAAAGCGATATGCTTAAATTTATTTCACATGTGATTTTCACACGACTGAGGATAAGATTCTATGTAGGTATTTTGTATGTCTGCATTTTTAGTGTGGGCTACTACAGATAAATATAAAATTTACTGAGAATCAAAAACTTTCAATTCTGACTCCTAATGATACAATTATATTCAAAACTGTTTCCATACATTTTAGAGAAACTTAAAAAGCAATTGTTTTGTGTTCAAACTCTGAATTTTTCTAAATTTTGCTTTTCACAAATCTGTTTTCAAGAATGCTATTCCTGTAAGTCGAAAATTTAACATGTAAATATCTATCTATGTGGTCAAATAAAAACAAAAAATAAATTTACTAAATAAAATCCGTTTTACAATAAGTACTTACAGTGTTCGTGACGTAGTAGTCTGAAAAGTCTGTCAGATTCACCCTCGGGGTCTTTGTTCAAATCCTGCCGTACACCTATAAGTGAAAGTGTTTTTGGTGCCGTAAATATCGCTGAGCGAAATAACGCCGAATTTCAAAATTCGGCTTCATTACACTTTTCGAAGTGAAATAAGGCCGAATTTAATTTTTGCATAAAGGTATCAAATTTCGGACCCACCCCAAATCCAACTATTACCCCGCAAGCGGTGACGTAACACAAAGCCATATTTAGGAATTCAATTCAATGTGACTATTAAAAAGCGACATAAGAGCGAATTCACCGACTTGGGGTTATGACGCTTTCGCAGAGCGACATATTATAAGGCCAAATTATTTTGTGATGTACCGATATCTAATGCCAACGTGAATCGTATTGGTGGCCAGGTGCAAGGCCAACAAGCGAAGTGAAAACATATTTTTAAATGGGCGATAGATTTAAAGTGTGAATAAAAAATGTCGATAAAATTTTATATGAGTGAGTATATAGTTGCCAATGGTGATGTACATTTTCTGAAATTAGTGGTACTTGCCGTTGAACTGACTTATTTTGACAATATTTAATATTATTAAACTACTGCTTAACCTAAATAAAGAAAAAAATTTTTGAATTTTTTTTTTGCCAAAAAAAGATAGTTCTAATTTTCCCGAAAAAAATATATCAAATTTGATAAAATTTTGTATGAGTGGTATTTTGTTTTTTTGTTCATAATCAGCTTATTAACAGCACCTATACCTACTATAGAACTGTTTTTTTACTACACCGACTATCTTTTGAACAGCTGCACCGATTTTAGCTAAATATTATATTCTCGTGAATCTTAATAATAATACTGCAAGAAAAAATTTAAAATAAGTAACTTTGAAAAAAAATCCAAATTCATTTTTATTCGAAAAAATGCAATCAATTTTAATAAAATTTAATTAATTGAATTTTTGTTGATTTCATTAGTTGAATTTTTGTTGACGGTGATGTCTTTCATCACCGTTGTGGTAAACGAATTTATACCAAAAATGTTTTGTTTAATTTCAAAAATAGAGCCAAACATCGTTACAAAATAAAATACAGGGCACGACTGGGTCGTACAAACTTGCTCTTGTGGCAAGTTACCTGAGGGTTTAAAGTACAAACGGAAAATAGGAAAAAATCGTATGAATTTTTTTTTTTAAGTTTGAAAACTATATCTTACAAATAATCAAACCAAAATCAAAGTATGCAAACTATTTTCTTTACTTAATGTGAGTTTAAGAACATTTTTTCGAAAAAATCGATTTTTTTTTAAATATTTTTTTGAAAACTTTTTTATAAAAAATAGAGAGTATGCAGGTTTCTTAAACTTAATTTAATAAAGCTTGGAAATAAATTGCATACAAATCAGTCGACTGGTTTTTGAAATATTGAATTCACAAAAACAGTTTTTCAAAAATTATTTAAAATTTAACAAAACCATTTTTAAAAAATCATTTAATGCCATGTTATTTAAAAAAGCTAGAACAATTTTAGTATTGAATTTCATCAGAATCGCTTAAGCCGTGATCGAGATAGTCAAAATTTAAAAATACCGTTATATGGTAGTTAACGTTAAACGAATTTTTTTGAAAGTTTGGTTTTCACTATTTTATAGACCTTCTTTACGTTATTACACATGTGAAATTTGGTTGAAATCGTTAGAGCTGTTTTCGAGAAAAATAAAATTTTCGATAACCGTTATATGGCAGGTACCGTTATTTTGACTAACAGTGACCTACAAAGAAAGCTCTGGGCATATTACCCTAAAAACCATACCTACCAAATTTTAAGTAAATCGGCCCACCCGTTTGGGCTGTAGGTAGGTGCCTATACAGACAGACAGAATTGCCGGACCTACTTTTTTCGTCTTCTCTATTTCTCTATCATCGTAATGTCATATTTGACATGCTGCCCCCCTGTAACCCCCTGCCTTGGCCTACGATAGGATTTGTGGTGGGTGCGAGTTTTGATAAATACAAAGTTTTTGAATAAACATCTCTGTATATACCCAAAATTGCACCCACCCCAAATGCAACCGTAGGTCCAGACAGAGGGGTTGCAGGGGGGCAGCATGCCCCTACATACCAACCTCACTGTTTATACGACGTAAGCCAAAATTACGTCATCACATAAAATTTTAGTATTTTTTCGAGAAAAATAGAAGTAAAAACAAGGTGACGTGATAAAGCGCCAAACGAAATAACGCCAAATTTTCCTTATTTCGATTACTAAATTGATATTGAGCCAAACTCCAAATTTGGTCTTATTTTGTTTTTGAAAACGCAATAAAGCCAATTTGGCGATATTTCGTTTGGCACTTTATCACGTCACCTTGTTTTTACTTCTATTTTTCTCGAAAAAATACTAAAATTTTTGATTTCTTTTTAACTTAGATATTTTACATCGGAAAAATATTTCGAAAAACGATTGCAAAATGTAATTTCCAAAGAATCGTTTTTTTTTTAAACCACCTTTCAAAATTATCTTTCACAATCTGGTGAAATTTGATATTCAGATCTATAGGAGTATAAAAAAAAGTGATCACAATTAAATACATAATATAATAATAACAAAAGTTATACCTATACCCTAAAACAAACCAATAATTATTATTACAAATGATGCAACGTGACGACGCACGGTCATGAGAGGAAAATAAGTTTAAAAAGAAGGCATTTTATGTTATACAAATCTTCTTATAGAAATATTCAGAGCATTTATGACGACCGATATTTGTCTCGTATTCTTCAAAAATGTCTAAATTTCTTTCAAAATAAAATCACGAATAAGATAATTTTTTTCCACCTCCCTAACCTCAAACAAGCAATCAATGAGATTGCTCTTTTCTTTTTAAGCTTCAAATGAAAATCCCAAAACATCAAATGGCTTTGTACGTTTAAACATAACGCAGGCAACAAAACAAAAACAAAAACGGCTCCTATACGATTTTTATGAAATTTTTTGAAATTTTTCGAAAAAAGTACTTTCTAAAATTTAGTTTTTCTTCTATATTTCTCGAAAAAATACTATTAAATTTAATAAAATAACAAATGATGGGACTCGAAGTAATTTGATAATTTTTATGAAATGTTATTTAAAATTCTGCTGCTCTCTGCTCAAACATTTATTTTAATATTATAAAAATTGTAAAATAATTTGTTTCTGTTGAAGAATTTTTTTCACGTGGATCCATTAGAGATAACTCTAGGTTATTCTAACCGTAGAATAATCTCGCACTAAAAAACTGGGCCTTATTGTCATGCTCATACATCATATAAAAATTCGTTGTTCTTGTAAATAAAACAACAGAAATATTCAGAACATAATGACGACCAATAAAAAAAACGATAATGCCGACCATATTATAGTGGAACTCGAAGTTTTATGTCTTTATGAACTTAAAAATCATAAGATTCATTTAAATTTCTTTCAAAATGAAATCACGAATAAGATAATTTTTTTTCCACCTCCCTAACCTCAAACAAGCAATCAATGAGATTGCTCTTTTCTTTTTAAGCTTCAAATGAAAATCCCAAAACATCAAATGACTTTGTACGTTTAAACATAACGCAGGCATATCGCTGAGGCACATCTTGAAAGTGGTAATCCTTGGATAATTCGCTTAAACTTCATGTAAAGTGCCAACAATTCATTCGCATTCATTTCGGCGGCGGCGGCGAGGCAAACACAAATGATAAATGATGAAAAATGCCAGGATTTACAATTGACGAAAAGTTCATGTCACGTCACCATCACCATTCCATCTGAGACCTTTTTTTAAAATTATCGCACACCAAAGACAATCACCCTCTCATATATAGCAAAACGGTGCTACCTCCCCCACTCACTCTTCATTGGTTGGGGAGGTTTTGTCATTAGCTACTTGTATCTCAAAAGAAATTTAGCGAGTGCTCATTTAAAAAGGTCGTATGGATGGCGTCAATTTTTACGCTTTCCTATAATATCGTCCTTTTTAGAGTGACATGGCAATCCTTGCTCAGTGACTATGCTGATTCATTGTTAATTACACTTCCGAATTGATGAAATTCTTATCATCAAGGGCAGGTACTCATGCAGAAACATATTTTGAGAATAGTTGATATTACACGAAGGCGTATACAACCCGGCTGTCAATTTGGCATTCATTAAAAAGCTTGATAACAAAAAAATTCAGACCCAAGAAGAGTTTTTATATTTAACTAATTATATTGACTGTTTGTATCTATACATATCCTTAAGGTGGTGCATTATAATTATTAATTTTTATTAAAATCCTTTAAATAGCCATAAGCAAAGCTATATTAAAAAAAAAAAAAAAAAATCATCTAACGGCACCAAAAGGCGTTCATGTTGATGATGCAATAAAAAATTAAATGCTATGCTTTCGTCCTTTTTCCCCAATCTAGTGCTTTGTCGCTGAAAACAAAGCAAAATATCTTAGAATTTCGTTTGGATGGTTGCTATGTTTATGTGAAGAAAGGGTTAAGGGTTAAGAAAATGGCTAATCTTAATAAAAACGACTTCCGTTTCTGCTCGTTTTTAAACAAAGGAGCATTCTTAATGAATTTCGCCTTTGGGCGAAAATTTGTACTAACGTTCGGTCAAAGTAATTTTAAATCGTTGTCGGTCGTTGGTTGTTTCAATAGCAATATAGGTATAACGGTGGGGCTAAGGCACTTGCACACCAGATTAATGTGTTAGCCCTTGAAGTTTGGTGTCGTGCTTTAAGCTGTGTGAAGAGAAACTAATTAAAGGAGGTAAATACATTTTTAATGCGGTTTTCTATTGTAGAGTTTCATCCCTGCTTTGGAAATACATTTGGTTAAGAAATATCAATCCCATTGCTTGGAGATACTTGTTCCCCTTAAGATACTTCGTAGTTTTAGAATTCTTGTTAATTTTAAGGTTGAGGGAAATAAATTCAATTCGTTCTGCTAAAATTCTTTTTTTTTAGGAAAAAAAAACAACGCAAACAAAATGATTGTAGTTAAGTGAAGATATCCATAATGTATAAAAGACTAGACTGATACATATGTTCCAAAAATTATGTAAAATCAAAATTGCAAGTGCCTTTTTTATAGTTTATGTTTGGCTTAATGTTCAGTTCAAAAAGCTATTTTTATTTTTAATTTTTTCGAAAACGGCTCCAACGATTTTCTTAAAAAAAATTAATTGTTAGGTTGCAAAAAAAAAATTGGCTATTAACATTACCTACTGTTTATAGAACCGTTATTATTTTCTAAAGATATCTCATTTTGAAACTTCAATAGCAAATTTTTCAAAAGTGCTTAGTTTTAATTTTAAATTTTTTTTTTTTATTTTTTTATTTTTTAATTCAATATTTATAAAATGGCTTGACTTTAACGGTTTTTAAATTATTTTTTGGTAAACTAATATCTAGGCAACAAACATTTTCTGCATACTTTGATTTCCGCTTGAATCTTTCTAAAAAATAATAGTACAGTCATTTTAGACAAAAAAAAAGGGTCAACCTAGAAATGAGAAATAATAAGCTAGAAACTCGTATACACCCTAATTGGCGTTCTAAGAGTTGTCTGAAAGTCAACAAAAATCTCGTGTCTGCCACATGAGTTATTCAATGTCAAATGTCACGAAAAACAGTTTTTCGGGATTATCTGGGTTCGTATGGCTCCAATGATGTAAGCATCCGTTTCAAAATTATAGAGCATACATTTGTAGGAATTTGTATGTTCTCTAACTTTGTAATGGATGCTAACATATTTGGGGCCATGGGAACCGAGATTTTACCAAAAAACAGATTTTCGTGACCTTTAACCTTGAATAACTTGTGCTGCAGACACGCGATTTTTGTTGACTTCCTAGACAACTTTTAGACGGGCAATAAGAAGGTGTATACGAGTTTCGAGCTTATTATCTCAAATTTCTAGGTTGAACCCTAAAATGACTAAACTATAATAGATATTAGCAATTTTAAAAACTATTCCCACGATTTTGTTCGTATTTCTCATTTAATTAAAAAAATTATTAAATTTACTATTAAATTTAATTATAGAAAATTTAGCGACTTTTTTTATTTTTCAATTTTTGGAATTTAAAACAATTTTAACGATTTTTAATAAAAAAAAAGTCCAAGAGTATTTAAAATGTTTTATGAAATTCTATGGAATTTATCCATTTATAGTCGTGGTAATCAACGTTAAGTATAAGTAAACAAAAATTCCTGTACTAAACGAGAAAATGCGTAGGTATATTTTGAATACCTTTTGAGATAGCCCCTTTTCAGAGAAGCCATAAAGTGCGCTGTTCGCTCACCGTTTCAGGATTATCTGTTTTTTACCGGACACCTTGTATATTGAAAATATAAAACAAAAATTGCGACGTTTTGAAAAAATTAAAAAAGCCTTTTTAGAAATGTCTTGATTAAATTTTGTCTGAATTGACAAAAATTAGATTTAAATATACAGTACTGTATTAACTACCATACAAATGTTTCTGAAAAGAAACAAAAAATGCTTAGTTCAAAAAATTGAACCTTATACCAAAATTTAAAATGATTCAACAGTTTAGGTTGCAGATGAGCAACTATACAGACTGACGAAAAGAAACTGAATATTCGAATCCAATTTATTTGTCTTTCGTATTCTAGTGGACTTCTAGACCAATATTCCGTTACGCCCGCACTGGATGCTGATTATTAGAACTTTTTTCTTAATAGCCTGCCCTTATTACATATATATTATGTATGTAATTTTTAAGAATGAAATAATCGAGGGGTTCGTCACTAGCCAGTTTAGTGGTTCAGTGATTGCAATATTTGAATTGACTTCATATGATTTCAGGTTATTTCAAGCAGAATTTAAATTGAGTTAAACATTTTTCGTTATGATTCCAATTTATGGTTTCATTATAGCATTTTTGATTTCGTGATTGCAAAAAAACTTAAGTTATTTCAAATATTTTAAATAATTGCAAGAAATCATTTAAAAAGGATAACCAACATTTTTTTTTAATTTCATCACTTGAAATAGTGATTGCACCTGATTTTAACGTGATTTCAAATGATTGCAAATAAAAGTGGTCTGCTGATTTCATTCGTGACAAGCCCCTCAAATATAACACCAAATTGGCCTTATTGCGCTTTCAAAAACGAAATAAGACCAAATTTGGAGTTTGGTTATTTTCTATTTTGAAATCAAAATAAGTCCATTTGGGGGCTCATCTTGCTTGTCGGACATGAAATAAAAAGAACAGCAAAGCTACATATGTATGTTCTTAGAAATGAACAGAAGAGAATCGTCGTTGGTTTGTTTTGTATAAGTAAATTAAGAGATTAAAATGCTAAAAGCCATATATGGCTTCGTATGTTGTAGACGGGTAGGTCGTTAAGAATACCATGATGTAACGGGTGATTTTTTAGCTGGTTTGGTTTTGGCAACACTGGTTTTGACAGCTGACGTGTGTTAAGTACCTTGTGTCACTGTCAAACAGCTTCAGTTTGGTTTGCAATTTAACCATGGATCGTCTTACAAATGAACAACGCTTGCAAATTATTAAATTTTACTATCAAAATTCGTGCTCGGTTCGAAATGTTTGAAATGCTTTTTTATCGAAAAATTGTGTTCAGCGATGAGGCTCATTTTTGGTTGAATGGGTACGTAAATAAGCAATATTGCCGCATTTGGAGTGAAGATCAGTCAGAAGCATTGCAATAGCTACCAATGCATCCCGAAAAAGCCACTGTTTGGTGCGGTTTATGGGCCGGCTTCATTATTGGGCCATATTTCTTCAAAGATGATGCGAATCGCAGCGTTACTGTCAATGGTGAACGCTACCGAGCGATGATAACAAACTTTTTTTTGCCCGAAATGGAAGTTCTTGACTTGCATGATATGTGGTTTCAACAAGACGGTGCCACATGCCACACAGCACGCGAAACAATGGCGCAATTGCGAGGCAAGTTTGGTGAACAGTTAATTTCACGTTTCGGGCCGTTCAATTGGCCGCCTAGATCGTGCGATTTGACACCATTAGACTATTTTTTGTGGGGGTATGTCAAGGCTTATGTCTATAGGGACAAGCCCGCTTCGATTGACGTACTGGAAGCCAACATCCATGCATTCATTCGTGAGATACCGGCCGATATGTGTGAAAGAGTATGCCAAAATTGGACTCAGCGGATGGGCTACCTGAGACGTAGGTGCGATCAACATTTGCATGAAATTATCTTTAAACATTAAATTGCAAGGTTTAAACTATCGATTCAAATAAATATTTCATTCATTTTTTTCGAATTTTTTGTGTTTTTAAAAAAAAAAAGTTCTAAACCTCTTAAAAAATCACCCGTTATAACGTTTCGCATTTGTACTGCGAAATTTAAAAATATTACTTGTTTTTTTTTATTGATCACACAGCTTGATGGAATTATTTATCATCATTGAATCCGTAATTACCATCAATACGTAAGTTTGGGTTGAATTAATCGCGCAAACAAACCAAAAAAATGTACATTATGGTTTGAGAGGAAAGCAATTTTTTACTCCAGATACTTTTAAATAGAAAATTTCTACGTATTTCTTGTCTCGTTTTCTTTCAATTGTTTAACTTATATAAATCATTGAATCAACAACAATGTCTTCATAACTCAAACTCCTCTATCGTAGTAAGTATAACAAAACGTTCGATTTCTATGAATCTAAAGCCTCTGGATATAATAAAAATAGAAATACCAAATAAGCAATAACCAGCAACATCTACTTGAATATATATTTATATATAAATTCAATGGGCCATGTCCAAATACATATATATATATATGAAAGACAGAGCTGGATTTTTTTCTATTTTCATTTTAAATTGAATTTTATTCAAATTGAACGCCAACGTGGCAAAAGCAAATACACACACTCATTCTATATTCGATTGTGTTCTTTCTTTCTTTATTTTCCAGCAATGAAAATGAAATTTGTTGTTCCTTACAAAAATAATAAATGAAATAAACATACATCCAGAAACTTTCTTCACACATGACCCAAGCTATATATGATGGCATGTCCATCCACCCCCTTATCTTTGGTTCATTGAATTCATTGTGTGTTTTATTACTATAGGTACTCTCGATCTCGACCAACGGGAAATCTATGCAAATTTAATTTCTACATTTTCTTTCCGTTCCACATGACCGCCTTAGAGAAGAAAAGAATACTATTCGAAGGACATTTTCTCTGCGGTTACAAATGAACATTGTTATCCACAAAAAAAAATCATGAAACCCGAAAAAAATAGCCATAAATATCTCCATAAGAATCAATCAGAACCATTCAGAGAATCCATTTGTATTCATGTGTCTACCAGGAGAAGTTTTTCCTTTTTTTTTCAAATATTCGGCACCAGCCAGGATCTCACCCCCAGTTTTTTTTTATATATATTTTTATGGAATGTGTGGAAAGGGTTGTGGCATTTTGTAATATACTCGTCCTCATAATGCTGACAAGAGGGGTTGGCTTTAAAAATTTATTGAACTCTCGCCCGCGGGCCCTTTTCACAGATGTATAAGCAAAAGGTCCTTCTTTTGCGGATACCCTCATATTACACAATTTACATACCAGCATCATATCTACACATATTGGAACTTCTGTTAGGACAGGACCAAGAGGAGCCACTCTCACCCACTCTTCCCAAAAAGACCCGAAAATTTCGATATTTACTCCTTATAAATTTGTGATTTCAAAAATGTTTTGTTTACTCTGCGAAAAGGATACCTAATATTGGAAAATATAATATCCATATTTTGTATTTTTTGTTTGTGGTCCAATTGACGGTGGAGATGACGTTATACAAAGGCTACTGATGCTGTGATTTAAGATGTGCGCTTTATACACATATGTATGGTTGTGCAAACAAATGTGCACTTCACTGACTCAATGTGGATGGGTTGCGGGATTGGATTTATTCAAAGAAGCTCATGAAATATCCTGAACTGCGACGATGTTGTTGGAAATTGTTTATGACAGGACGTTATAACTTTTGATGATGCTTTACCACAAGGAGTGGAAGAATGTTGAATGTTTGTTGTCTTCAGTTTTACTTTAAATACTGATGATTTGGTTATACATATTGATATAATAAAAGTCGATAGCTAGTAAATAATATCCTTGAATTTTCCTTATCAAGAATTAAAAAAAAATCATAATAAAAAGATGAAAGGAGTATTGAAATGTTTTGTTTATTTTTTTTTTTTTAAGTTTTTTTTTTACTTTGAATTTCAACACTATTTTATTCCTTATAATTTTGCTTACGATTGCTTTGTAAATACTTTTACCAGACTTTACAACTTTTGTCCGATTTTCTTGGCCCTTATTAAAAAGTCCATATATATTCGAAGGATGTTTTCCAAAATAGTAATGAAGAGGTCGTATGACAAAGCATCCACTTATCGGAACTAGGCTTAGGTATATGTAATTATAAAATTAAACTATAAATATTTAAACTATGTGTCTCTAAAAAGCCTTGCACATGAGACGCGACCAGCGAATTGCGAATTGTGAATGGTCGCAGATTTTGACATTTTATTCACATGAGAAGTGCAACAGACAAATTTGAGGTTAAACTCGTGCGAATTTTTCATTCGCCGATGTGTGGAATGCGTGCTGATTTTGTGGATTGTGAATTCTCGTTCTACAGTTGTTGACTGATGTTGTTGGTCGGGGATAAAATATTAAAATGATAAATTTTCTAATTTAAACTAATTTATGTGATGTTTTGTGTTAATATTTATGTATATTAAAACGTTTATTAACATAATCGACAAGCGAAAGTTAAAATAAATCGATATTTGTTCTTGAAATTGCATTAAACCATTTATTCGCATTCGCTCTCATGCCCTTAAAAAAACACGCCATAAGCTTTTTTTTAATTACAATTTAAAAAATATTTAATTCACAAGCTCTCATGTTTTTTTGAAAAAGATCAGTCTTTTATCTGCTAATAATGTGTAGGGGATAAAGCTAAAGAAAAAGTGGGTTTCTTAAAAGATCAGTATTAGCAGATACAAAACTCATTTTGTTCAAAAAATACATGAGAGCTTGTGAATTAAATATTTTTTAATTCAAAATTCATAACAAAATTGGGAATTAAAAGAGGGCTTAAGTTAACAAAAAGCTTAAGCTTTTGCAACCCTGGTTTGTAAGGCACATTGTCTTTTTAAATGCAACAGGTGTTGCACGACACTTACTAGTGTATTGAAAAGAATTGTTTTATCACAATGGATAGAGAGTAAGTTGATCTTTATTTTTCAATGCATACCTCATGGGTGAGGTCCACAGCATAAGCTGAGAGGTATGCTGAAAAGAAAAAAATCCAAGTACCCGTCAGAGTATTGAACTGGCTTACCTCTGGTGTGTGCGCTGCAGCAAAAATTAAAAACAAGAATTTATTTTTTAAGCAGCGGAATTAATAAAAAAAAATTGCAGAACTATCAATTCGTAGAAAAAAAAATATTCTTGTCAACACTGTGTCAAATCGTTGCTAAAAACACAAAAAATAATTTATTTTGTTTGCTGTGGATTTTCCAAAATATCGTTAAATCTTTGGTTTTTTCTG
Organism: Baccha elongata; assembly: GCA_951217065.1. Lineage (NCBI taxonomy): Eukaryota > Metazoa > Arthropoda > Insecta > Diptera > Syrphidae > Baccha > Baccha elongata. Next base: position 21,746,559 of record OX578272.1, on the reverse strand, counting down.
CAAACAAGGAAGCTTGTTGTTGACTTTTATGTTTATTATTTTTGCGTAAATTAGAAAAAATCAGAGAAAAATTGAATATTTATCTCAAGATTTTAACAGGATATTAATTTTATTTAAACGTAGTTTTAAGGGATGGTATTTCACATAATAAAAGAGTCCCAAGCCAAGTTTCTACTATTCGTATTAATGGAGAATTTTTATTTAATATTTATTAGGGTACACGAAAAAAGTCTTTCTTTCAATCGATAATAAATAAATGATGGCAACCCTGGCAGATTTTTAAATAAATGATTTCTGAAACTAGTTTTTTTGTTATTAAATGAAGAATAAAATAAAAACTTTTGTGGATTGGTTAATCAAACTTTTCGTAGTTTTTACTTTTAACAGGGAAAATCAATGGCAATCATGATTTTAATTAATAAAATAAAAAAAAAGTGTGTTCGTAAATTTCTGTTGAAGGTTTTTATATTTCAATTTGTAATAAAATCTAAGGTTGCGACCTCTAAATAAAATTTTAAAAATCTTTAAATATTACCTATATCAAGATTTAGATTTATTTGAAATCATTGCAATCACGAAATATTTAAATTCTTAAAAACTGCTTGAAATCACGTGAAATCATCTGAAAACATTTGAAATATTGCAATCATTGAACCACTAAACTGGCTGGTGACAAACGCCTCGACCTACATATATACGTACGTAATTGTATTTGGCATCAGAGATATGTTATTCAAAGCGCATTAAAAAATTTAAAAACACTCATTTGTTAGTCTTTTTTGTTTTGAAGTTTTTCTCAGTTATGCGCTTTTCACTCTGTGGCTGTACAGATGCGCACGAATCTAGTTTTGACATTTGCTAAGCATTCAGTAGTGAACTGTCATTATAAAGTAATACATTTCACACTTTGTATTTTGACAGATTCTTACAAATTGAATTCTGAAACTTTTACAACACTCAGTACTTAGTGTCGTCAGCAAGTTATATACATATATAAAACTTTCTAGTTTGACTTTTAATTTTGACGTTTGCAAAGTATTCAGTGCAAGTAATAAGTTTGACACTTAACTTTTTGACAGCCCAGTCGAGCTATTTTTATTTTCCAAACTATTTAAGGCCAGTTGAATAATCGTGGCTCATTATAGGTTCAGGTCTTTATCTCAACGCAGTAAAATATCCAGAAATTCCAATGGAATTCACAAAGAGTGTACACTCGAGTGAATTCATAACATATTTGCATATCATATTTTTTTCTGTTTATCGATTTAACGATTTTTATTGAATAATAATGTTTAATTTTTTTTTGTGGTACCAGCTTTTACCAGCGGATTGGTATGGTTGTCCAAATTGTTTGTTAGTCTTCTAGATGCATTTACCAGGTATTTGTTGCTGTAGATTTTTGTTTTCCTTTCATTATGTCAGTTATACAGTTCGTACGGCTGCGAATCGTTTTTCTTCACTTCATTATGTATAAATTGCAAAAAAAAAAACGCTCGGTACTTTTTCGCCGCTAAACGCTGCTAATGCAATTAGAATTAACAGCGCAAAACTGTCTTTTGCCTTTTATCTGAATTTGAAGATAAACTGTCGGCAATAAAATCTAATATAATAATAATGATTTAATTTGGGTGTAAGACACAAATTAGATATCTGCTCTATGTTGAAACTCAACTCGAAAAGTATGCCAAATAATATCGGAAATGTTTTTTTTTTCATGAAACATACAATGAAAAACTTACATCCAAAATATTAAATGCTACTTTACACCGTGTTAATCACAACATGACATCTGGTAGCTTTAACCATTACGTGACCAGACTGCAAGATCTAGTTTGCCTTTATAAAGTCAACACCATCAGAGTGAAAGTTGCTTTGCGGCGGCCGTGCCATTCCACGATAGATAGATTTTGAAAAGCTACATTTCTCGGTGGGCCATAGAAATTTTATTGAGAGACATGATTTTAGAATTTTAATGAAAATCCGAAGACTATATGCCTGTACTCCGTCAGATGAATGAGGGTGCTGCTTCTGATGATCCCTGACACCCCATTCCTATTTCATAAGTACTTCCAAAATGCCAGAGAGGGTGACACATACATATTTTATTAGATTCAGTCTTGTTTCTGGTTACCCCTGTGCCTGTCGTAGCACCTGTTTGTTTCATCTAACAGCAGTAATGGATATTTCATTTAAAAAAATCAACATTTAATTTGAAATAGTTCGATAAAATGCGTTCAATATGTTTCGAATTTTTCGTTGTTTATACTATCCGTGTAGTCTTGTCACGATTTGGTTTTGGGATTTTCTTGTCGAGATTTTCTTTCGTTACGATGCGATGGCTGAATTCTTAATAATGATGGACAGGGCAAATATTATCAACATCAACTTCAAAGATTCCAAAATGACCTGATGTATATACTTTGAAGGGATCATCGGTATCTAATCATAATTCAACTCATATCCGAGGCGGATGGTTTTCTTTACAAGCATTTGGCAGCACTAAAAGAAAAACACAGTATGTCTTGTCTTTTCCAATTAGGTTATGTAATCGTGTGGGATTATGAGAGGTTGACAGGACGTGGTGTTGATGTTGATGTTTCTTAAGATAATATCAGCAATATTGCATTAGTGATATATATGTATGCTATAAGTACATTGGTATTACAATATTACAATATCTAGGTATAGACACTGTTATTTATGATGTACATTTAGAAAAGTTTGAAAATGACAAATTCTTGTAAATTCATGTCAATTCATGTAAATTTTATTTTATCTAAGCCCTTTGTTTTTCCTGTCGTATTTTTTAATTGGATAAACATACACATGTATCTATATTCATATTTCCAAAATATATACAATCAGCAATATGTTTCCAAAACATTTTACTGTTCTGTAGTCCATCAGGAAATCCTCATCGGTTCGATTCTTTTCACCTTTTCTATAATATGATCTTGATTTGATAGTTTTAATTCTGGGTTTTGCTGATAATATGAAGATTTTTGAAGCTATTCCTTAGCTTAAGCTCAAGCGTTGGGGGTCCGGTATGAACATCTTATACTATGGGACGCAGCAATGGTGTATCGTACAATATGAGACAAAATCAACGCACTTTACTAATACGAATATCAATGATATCTTGGAACGGCTGTGCATGCAAAGTTAAAATAGAAAGAGCACATCAAGAAAAAAAAGGGAAGAACTAAACTTGGAATACAGACAAATTTATTGGTTAGGGATATACAGGGTGATTGGTATAAGATGCACCAAAAAGCTTGAGCGTGTAGGTGGAATTAAGACAAGAAAAAAATCGTATGGGAGGGGGTCTATTTCCCCCCGTTTAGGCGGCAGGGGCAATTTTTTAAAACATTGACTTAAAACAGAACAAAAATTATTTAAAAACAACGGTGAATGATACAAAGCCTTGTTATATTTTTTTTGGAAAGCCAGAAAACTACTCTTTTATTAAATTTTTAAATTAAGTTGTTTAAGTAAACAGTTTTAAAAAAATTAATTTTCAAACTTAAAATTAAAAAAAAAACTAAAAAAAAAAATTTTAAACTAATTTTTTTCAAAATTTAAAAGTAAAAAATAAAAATTAAAAGTAAAACTAGTAAAATAAGTAAAAAGTTAACTCGTTTTTTTTATTATTTGATTAAAATCGGATGGTATGTAATAAAAAATAAAAATGGGATAATTCCCTAATTAATAATTGACCTGAGCACTGAGCAGGTCAAATTTGGGAAAACCAAAAAAAAAGTGTTTTTCTTGGAAAAAATACTTCTAGTTTTTCTTTATTTCTCAAAAACTAAGATACATTTTGGCATCCGGTTTTCTGTTTTTGACTAAAAATTAATAAGAGCATTGAATTTTAAAAATAAAAATAATAGTTAATTACATAAAATTTAAAAAAAAATTAGTTTAAAATTTTTTTTTTAGTTTATTTTTTAAATTTTTAGTTTGAAAATAAATTTTTTTAAAACTGTTCACTTAAACAACTTAATTTGAAAATTAAATAAAAGAGTAGTTTTCTGGCTTTTCAAAAAAATATAACAAGGCTTTGTATCTTTCACCGTTGTTTTTAAATATTTTTTTTTCTGATTTAAGTCAATGTTTTAGAAATTTGCCCCTCCCGCCTAAACGGGGGGAAATAGACCCCCCCTGCTGTACGATTTTTTTCTTATCTTACCTCCACCTACCCGCTCAAGCTTTTTGGTGCATCTTATACCAATCACCCTGTATAGCGATTTAAACTATTGTGTTCTTCAAATTGAAATGGTTATAAAAGAGTTTGGATAATCGTTGTATCATTGAGTTTATACACATAGAGAAATTGTGTGTAAGTTTCAAATACTGCTATCGTTACTATCGACTTGTTTTTTTTTGTTACTCTTGTTGCAATTATTCTTGAGTTAAAAGGCACGAGAAATAAAGAAAAAAAAATACAAATGTATGCAGAAAAATTTTGTTCGGTTCGGTTTGAGTTATTTTCGTTACAGAGAATTAGGGCATTAATAATTACTCGATATGCTCATTAGCGACATATACTTCGGTAAGTTTGAAACCATCTTGATTCCTCTATGCGTATAAACTTAAACTCAAGGGGTGTATCACATAATTTTTGACAGTTTAGTCATATTAAATTCGAAATTAAAACCATCTGAAATGTACGAAACAATGTTCGGACACTAAGAAGAACCAAACCTCATGAGCTGACAGTATAAAAGCGATGGAAATGTATTTAAACTTTGAGTTTCCTCTAATGCTGTGTCTGTGTTAAATTAAAAAAAGAACAATCGTTTATCAATTTTTCATAGATTGGTGCTGGTTCCCAGTGTTTTAAGTGCGGTAATAGTCCCCCTCTTCTTGTGGTACCGAATATTATCAAGTAGAGGACAAAAATTCTTTCGGCCGGTGATCGATTTAAAGAGCAAGTCGAAACTCTCAGTATTGCTATACTTATAGGGCCAGTCTTTTCAGCTCTGGTTATGTCTGATCATTAGTTATTTCAGTTGTTAACCATTGTTTTTACCAGCTAAAATAACAAATTGTTAAATTTAACCAGAGCTGAAAAGACTGGTCCTTAGTGCAGTAAAAATGATTTAAGTTTCAATCCGATGAAATTTCAAACAATGATTTTTTTAAGGAAACAAATAACAAACATATTTGACTGTACTACTATAATAGTATTTCACAACAAACGTGGTGTCGTGTTGATACTTTTAAAAATCATGAATACATTTTAAGGGTAAATCTCAATTACAGAGGTAATATCAATTCTTTTGTTAAAAATATTTTTTTTCTCTTATTAAGGTTTTGTAAGAAGATGTTCAAAGAAATTGCCAATTTCTTTTCCAAACTTTTCTCTCTAAAATGTAGATAACTTTCTATAATATTCATAAGTTGAGAACAGAAGAAGTATACGACGTACTTTTATTCATTTTGCCTTAAAAATTCTAGTATAATATTCACCCTATAATGAAGAAAAGATTCAGCTCCTATAAAATCTATCCTGATTTCAAAAGATAGTATCGTTTTCATCCGACTTCTTACGTATTCATTACGTGCACTTACCGACTTGGTAATGTTGAATTAAATCCCCAAAACACCATTGATAGAATTACTTATTTCAAATAAACGCTTTTCAAAAAAAAAAATTCATGAGCTGGTGTTGTCTTCAAGCTCCTATAATAAATAGGATCTCTAATGGTGTGAAACATATTATTTGAAAAAACTTTTGATTTTCGGAAGAGTTCCTTTTTTTATCAGTTTTCTTATACTTCAAGGATAATACACCCTTTCTTTTGATGAAAATGATATGAATGATCTCTCACTGTCAATACTGCCTTTGTATTCAAGATTCTTTCATAATAATTTGGTTACCGTACATTTCAGAAAAGGATGTATATATTGTTTAAACCACGAAAATTATTGCAGCTTTATAAAATGCCCAATCTAATAGTTCTAGCGCTAGCGCTTCAGTCGCTAAGGTAGGTTTCGGACTTTCAGATTGATTTTTAATTAACAAAAGTAGTAGATATTTATACATACACTCCTCGTCAACTGAATACGCACAAACATTTTTGAATATATTTTATCCATTTTTTCCAAACAGTGATGGTTATTATGCCATCTGTTGATGGTAAAAATTTTCGTAACATATAAATAACAGAATTTCAAAGTTTTATCCAAAAACAACCGTGAGTTTTTCCTTCAACCACTTCCAAAGTGAAACTTATGCAAAGTAGAAGTTTTTTTTTTGAGTCAACTGAATAGGTACAAAAATTAAAATTGATATTGGAATGGAATGAAACAAGTTTTTTCGCTCCACGCTAATTTGATTGCAGAAATTAAGGTTTCTTTGTCTTCGAACTGACGACCACCCTCATAAACTTTGCGTACTAACCATCACCAGACATTTTCTATGATGTTTAGATCAGGTGAGTACGGCGGCCATTGAAGCAACTGCACTTGTTGCTCCTCTATCCATGTTTTTATTATGCGCGCTGAGTGAATAGGCGCATAATCATGTTGGTAGGTCCAGTTTATGGGTCCAAAGATGTTAGAAAATTTAGGAAAATTTCTTTCCCAAATTACTTTATACCCAGCTGCTGTCATTTTTGATGTTACAACCTCGAGCTCAACTGTTCAATAATAACTGACTGCTCCCCATATCATGACACCTCCTTCATGACTATGATGGCGCTTTAAAAATCTTTTTTCTTTTCTTAAGTCGTGAAAATAGAAGTTGAACCCATCAGGGCCATCGAAATTAAACTTTTTTTCATCTGAAAAAACCACGTGATACCATTCTTTTTTCCAATTCATGTGAAGTCTTGAAAAATCTAATCGCAACATTTTCCGTCTCTCGTCAAGTGGTGGTTTTTTCTTAAGTTTCATTCGTTTAAGATGGCTTGAGTTGTTGATTACTCTTAAAACTGTTGAGCAACTTGCGTTTACGCCGACTTTTTGTTTTATTTTTGCCACAGAATCAGAAGAATTTGATGCACATCTTAAAATTCTTCGTCTCTCAGTTGCTGTTGTTGCTGTTTTCTTACCTCCCTTCATGTTTTTGCCTTACGCATCTTTATTTTTTAAGTAAGAATAAACTACATTAAAACTTCGGCCAACTTTATCAGCTATTGCACGTCCAGTTAGGCCTTGGTCTCTAAGTAAATCGATTTTAGCTTTTTCAACACTGTTAAGACACGTAGATCTACCCATTTTTCTTAAAATTTGAAATCAAGAATTAAATTTTACTGAAAACACTAAAATCGTTAATTTAAACTGTCAAGCACTCCAAAAAACTTAAAAACAACGAAGAAAATGGCGTTGTACCTATTCAGTTGACTAAAAAAAAAACTCCTACTTTGCATATAAAACACTTTGCAAGTGGTTGAAGAAAAACTCACGGTTGTTTTTGGATAATTCTTTCGGAATTATCTGCTTAACATCTTAAGGGAATAGTTAGCATCAACAGATGGCATAATAACCATCACTGTTTGGAAAAAATGGATAAAGTATATTAAAAAATGTTTGTGCGTATTCAGTTGACGAGGAGTGTATAAGCAGTTATGCCAAGATGTCCAGCATTGTTGATTGTCAGGAAATTAATTGCAGTTTTCTTCTGAACCTTTTTAGGGTTCTGCGTTAGAATAGAATCCAGATAAGATGTAGTCAAATATAGTATTAATTAATTGTGACCAAGGAAACATTTCAAGAAACATTGTTTAAAAAACATTTTAAAATAATTGGGAAAAGTTTCTTTGGGCTGGAAATGTCCAATATGTTTCACATGTTAATCCTGTTATTCGCCATATTATTATTCTCTGTGTTGAAGACCTGAATCGACGCTTATTCTCATTTTCAACATCATTCGATGTCTTATTCTGTCCGAAGTGTTTTGAGATACATCCGCACGAATATGTAGCTCTTGAATCCGGCTTCGTCGATACCATAAACACAAATTTGGAAGGATCTAATATGATAAGATAAGATAAAATATCTGAGTAAAAGCGGGTGTGGCACAAATTTCGAGAATCTTCTTTTAATAAGATGAAACAAGAGCACGAACAAGTTTTCTTCTCGAACGTTTATTGGGAAGTGCTTTTTTAAAAAACAAAACAGTTACTCAAATCTATATACATTTTCTATTAGGGAGAAAATACGGTACGAGGAAATAACACGATCAGGAAGACGACAACTATTTGTCGTTTATATTTACCTCAAAATAATAAGCACAGTATTTTTGGCAAGATAAAAGCACAGTGTGTTTGACAAGGCTGTTCTACGAGTAATTTTTTATTGCTTACACGGGCAATACCGGAATCTTTCTAATGATGCTTATTAACGGGATCTTTCTAATTTAGCTTATATCACCGTTTCAACTTTTAGCGTCTCTCAAATTTTTATTTTTATTTCAGTTGATTTTGATTTAGTCTAATGAATAGTAATAGTTCGTACATTATTTGTTCGATCATATGGAAGATTTTTACTGAACTACTGCCGGCTGATATGAACTTACGACTAGGAAAACTTTTTTACCGTGTGTTAACCTTATCGTATTAAATATCTGGTTCGTATGAAAAAGCAATGCGGTGGTATTAAAATCGATCATTCATACTTAAAAACATCATAATGTTTTACAATGTTATTGAAAAACGAGTTTTTTAAGAATTTTCTCGTTTAGTTTATTGAATTAAAAAAAAAAAAACTTAAACAAAAATTCAATATTACTTAAAACTAAACGAAAAACTTCTTAAAAAAAATATTTTTAATATATAATTAAAGTATAATTTTGAACACCCCTATGAGGCCAGTAAGTTAGTTAAGTTATTATGTAAGCAAGTTTCTAAGGTTTTGTGCATTTAAGTAGTTATAAGTAAAATAATAAAAAAAAAACATCATTACGTTCCTTGGGCCAAAACAGGTCACTTCACAGTTGTTTTAGCGTCAAACAAGCACCGTGATTGATCCAAACAAGCTTCGTAGTCATTTTTATGAAAAATTGATACAAAAATGATTACGCAAGCTTGTTTGAATCAATCACGGTGCATAGTTGTCGCGAAAATTACCAAGTTTTACTTTGGGTGAACGAGAGTTCGGTTTTTCCACTTCACTCATCGAGTTACTAATTATAGACTTAAGTGTTTTATACTTTCTTATCGTTCGTGACACTGATTAAGACACATTTCCTGAAAACAAACCATTTTTTTACGTTAACAATAAGTTCCCTAAAACTTATACACATATGTTTGACGAAATAATTTATTCCGTTTTTGAAAACAGGTCTTAAGAACTTAAAAAGCAAAATTTAATTCATATCAAATACCTAGTGAAACTATAACTCCATACTGATAAAAAACAAAACAGAGCAATTATCCATTAAATACATTGTTTATATTATTTTTTTTTTTTTCAAAACAAAAACGAACAAAAAAAATCACCTATACGAGCACTATACCAACAGAAATCTCAAACCATTGAAGGTAAATCCCTGCCAGTATAGTGTTCAGCAACCTGTCAAAAAGTTTTGCACAACTCCTTAATTGTTTCGGCTAACCGCAACACATAAATTCAAACTACATCTTCAACCCATTTACGAAAATATTCCAGAATAGAGAGGAAACCAACCCGAAATACAAATCTGATTTGGTGCAATCGTAAAAAGCATTACCATATCTACCACGAACAACCACACCTAGTTACCGCATTTACCATCGGGTACAGGCAGTCCTCAATCTTAACCGTACTCTCTTATACTTTGTATATATGTCTAAAGGGATACTTATCGGGCGGCGCAAAAGGACCAAATGAATGGCGCTTTAAAATGAAATTTAGTTTTCTTCCTGCAGTCCCCCCTCCCTTGCTGGTCGCCGTTCCATTACCATCATTGTTGGTTTCTTCGTATCCTAGCTAAAGATATGGTTTGGTAACGTTTTTTGCCATTCCCATCCCACTACCATCTGCGCCTTCGCCGCCATCAAGTGAATACCAAACATTCAGACAGGTTTCTAAATACCTGGCCAAGGATGAATTTATGCATAGTTGGATAGTGCCACCTCTGGCAACGCCAACGACAAGATGACTTACGTCAGACGTAAAACACAATCCCAGACCCCAAACATTTTATTGGTTTCAAGTCGTTTGGAGTCACATAATGGATGCTGCAAATGCACGTAATCTGGCCCTCCTTCTATAGGAGTTAGGCATCCAGGATGACAGAAGGTGTTATGTGACAGTTTCAACACCAGAGCTATCGAAATTCGAAATGAAAATCCCAAATTGCTTTTGGCACTTTGCGAGATTTCTATAAATTATTTTTTGGGTTTTCGTTATAACTGCCACAGGTCCAGCGTTTGGCTGTCATGTCAATATCAGAATGGATTCTAGATTGCATGAGCTGTAAGGTATAAGAATACACACCCTAATGAATAATTGACAGGTCTACAAATTTTCAATTCCCACACTTAAATCGAATCAAATATTCTTCTCCATACTCAGAAAAAAAAATTGAAAATTCTTTTTTAAAACCACAAGATATGTCAACTGTTGTGGTCGAAATTATAAAAAAAAAAAAACAGGGTTACCCACTTTTTTTATGAATAGGTATATATAATGCCACTATTTGGGATAGAGATTTCTCGTCCACTCGTCCTGCTGTTTTTGCTGATCATATGTCTCTCAAAAGCTGTCAACATTTCCGTCATGACCAGACAACCAGTCACAGCTTGAATAAGGCTTTCAAAGCAATGCTGCAGAGTAGAACTATAGCTGATGCGTCATGAAGAATAGGGCGGTCGACTCTATTGACACGCAGTAGAATAAGACGCCCACGAATGTAGAACGACCTTGACCAATTTGGTCTCTCCATAACTGCCGGCAACTAACGTGTGACCGAGATTACTGGAAAGGCTTTTTGGTTAAGATCCTAGTACATTCTGGATTTTGAATTCCATCTTTAGAAAGAGAAGTAAGTAAGTCCTGCTGTTAGTGTAGATCCAAAGATCATATTTACATCGGAGTCTTTTAACCAATTCGATGTTACGGTAAGTGAAAAGTTTGTGTTGTGTGAAAAAAATGGGTGCAACAGACTTCGTGGTTTTTGAAAATAATTAAGACATTGAAATCGAATTGCATTTGAATTGGCAAAGCACTGTGGAAATCAGACAAAAAAAAATGCGAAACAGTCCTTCTAATCCAATACGCATGGTGTAAGGCTCGTTGGAAGGCCAAGAACAACATGGAGAACAATTATTGTCAACTGTCTTAGAACATTTCAACGCGGTCACAGCTTAAAAATTTTACGACTGCCCTATTTGTTAAAACATCCAGAATTGCGAGTCAAAAAAATACTATAGTTGTGGCATTCAAATTTTATTTAAAAAATTATGTAACATAAAAACAACTGCATACATCTTCTTGTATAATAAAAGAACTCGGCAACCCTAACAACTTTTCATTGATTTTAATTCATTGGGAAGCAACAATACTTACATATATACCTCAAAATAAAAATAAAAATCTAACATCAATCCTGGGAATCAATTAAAAAACAATTTGACGTATAATGCATAAGCCACAAAAGTCAAAATGGGGCCATTACAGCTGCCAAGATAAGGCAACAATTACGAAATAAAAACGAACCACTTGACAGTTTGTAGATTTTGTTGTGTCGTTGATTTTTTATTTCCTACTTTGAATGACACGCGATAAGCAAATTGGTCACAACCCCTGGATTCGCTTGTTTTTTTTTTTTTCTTTTTAAGTGGACACACAGAAAGGCAGTTTATATATCTTTATAGGTGTGTTAACTTATTCCAGTGTGAACCTGTTGAGGGATGTTATAGCTAATACTAATTACATGTTAAATGATATAAAGTGAATGGCACCCTGTGTTTAAGATCATGTTGAGATAAGATTGGAAGTCAACTTTTTCAATTATGTGATATAATTAAAGTAAAATTATATGTTGCATGTCATTAAATAAGTATCAACGATTATACCAGGATTTCCAGCGAGTAGGTCAGTAAGAGATTTTTATCTTAAAAAGGTTTTTATTTTTAATTTTATGTTAACAGGATAATTTCATGTTAATATACCCAACGTCATACGTAAGAATACAATTTGTAAGTTTGAATGCTATATTACAAGCATTGTTTTGGAAGAAGGAAATGTCAGGTTTTGACAAATTAAACAGTGATTTATAAAAGATTTTATTGCTTTTACTCCATGGTGATGGGTTTGATAAGTAGTCGATACAGGACTTTAGAGGTTATAATGCATGCCAATGTTGAGAGAATTCATCCATCTATCTTTATATATCTAGACACCATAAGTATATAGTTGATCTTTCCATGAAAAAGACATACAAACATAATTGGAAGTTGATCTGTTGGGAGTGGGGTACAAATGTTAGCAGAACATCTCAATTAATGCTGACAGAAGTCCTCATCCACTCATATGTGGATCCACAAATCCGCTAGCCCGGTTAGTATTTTACTTATACTATTGTTTTGCAGAAGTGTGATATAGGTTGGAAAGATCAGTCCCTAAACTTTTCCATTTGTCCTATTCTACCTAATGGGGTTTTATTTTCTTTATTCGGGAAAGTAATATCAATGGGCTTTATATTTTAAAAGCATTTGATATAGCTCGGCTACCAAGCCCTTTAACTTCTTCGACCTGCAAAAGCCAAGGCATCAAAGGAACTTAGTTCGGGGATTTTCTGTTCACTTACCAGTGTCTTAGTATGGTTTTCCAAGTTATTTAATATTCTTCTCGGGAAATTTACCACGTATTTAGCCAGTGGAGAGATTCTAGAGTTGTTAGTGCATTCTATTCACTATCCAATAAACCAAAGTCCATTGCAAATTCTAAGGATTTTTCTTTCGACAACTTCAGGTTCATGGGTCTTAGGAGTAAGCCCTTAGGAGTATTAGGTGACGTGCTTCTTGAAAAATATATTCTCTTCAAAGTAACGCCCATATTACTTGATTTGATTATTAGCTTGGCTGTCAAGACCGATTTATCTGGTAGGTTCTTGGTAAGGCACGGTAGGTTTTGTCGCCTGATTTGGCTGAGTTCATTTGATTTCCTATTTCGCGTTGAATTTCCAAAGGTTCACCCCTTTTTCAACTCTTCAGTTAGCAAAAACTGGTAACATTGGGATGGAGTTAGTTATGTATAGTTATCTGCATAGGTAAATTAGTATCGTCGGGATGGTAGGCAGCGGCTGGCGTTGGTCCGACCTATGTTGACAGCCATTTTGTCTAAGCTTGATCCTTGTATTACTTCTGCTCAAATTGATCTTGTCGATGACAGTGTGTGAAAAACGAGAAGTTGGAAAATTAAAAATTATTTGGTTATATGTGAATTAGCCCTTGTATCCAGACACTGTCATGCCTTTTTAATTTTGAGAAGATCCGACAGTTATTTGATGGATATTAAATGTGTAGTTTAGATGTAGTTGTAAAGTTGAGTGTTTTTTCCTTAAGTCAAACTGGCTCTTTGTATCAGTCTCAAATCTCATTTCCCAAAGCTAATGCTAACTTCCGTATACAAAATCATTTTATTTTCAATACAAAAACTGGTATTAGCTCAGAAAAATGACGGCATAAACATATGCGATTTGAGACTGAGATACCATCCAATCTTTTTTCTGATATCAATTAACATGAGACTTCACGAAACAAGTCTTTTCCGAATTTTGCTTGTGCTATTGAGAAGTTCGAGATAGGTATATATATCCAGTAATTGATTCTTGGTCTCACTTCTTTGGTATGTTTTTCATCTGTTGGGAAAATACCCGTTGTTTAAACATTTTTTTAAGATTGCAAGGGAAATCATGTTTGGCCCATTAGACATTGTCAGGTCCAGTTGATTTCTTAGGCTTAAATTAGTTCGGTAACTTCTTCGGGACTGGTAAAACCATCAATTTGCTGTGGTTTACTTATAAGACTCTTAATATCCGTTCGTTTTACTTGACATATTGTTGCGTTAACTTCTTTCACAAATTCTGGATCGGAGAGTGGGCTTGGTTAAAAATTTCTTTTAAAATATTCAGCCAATGCTTCCGAATTATCCTGGAAGGATATCACTTTGTCGGGTACTAATTGTTTTAGGGTTTTGAATGCGTCCGGTCCAGGCTTCATATAATCCAGTTTTTTCTGGTGCTGTGTGTTCTTGTGATATTATATGGAATTCCTCAGCGTGATCTGAGTGCACTTTAAAGTGGTATTCCCTATTTGCAGTGTTCTATTCCATTCTATTCTGTCGTACAACTTGACGATCTCTTTTGACAGATGTTGGTATAAGACTTTTAATTTCTCCGACTGGCTTCTGGTTGGTTAGTGTGCTTTGTACAACTGGTTACATTCCCTTCATTGCCATATCGATTTCCCGCTTTTTTCAGATTGCGATTTAGTATGATAATTGTTTCCTCAATCTTCGTTTGAGGAGCGTTCTATTTACAGTCGGCTGTAGTTTATTTATCCTTCGCTGCTTTGTGAAATAGATTGATGACTATTTCGACCAGTTCCTAATCCGCGTCTCCTTGCACTTTTCTGCAAGAAGAATTTTGAATTTCTAGAATTAATGTTAACAAAATTTGATTTAGAAAATTTTCTTTGTAATGTTGGTTTTTGATGGAACAAGTTTTACTTCTTTCTTCCAATCCTTTGACCAAGCTGCTCTCACATGTAGTTACCGTTTTGTTGTTCAGGGGTGGTTGTCGGTATAACAGCAATTAAAGTCTCCTCTAATGAGCTCGTATAAGTGTATTGTGTATTGTTCAGCTAATTTTCAATGACTTTCAGGTCGTGTCTCATGATGTTAAAATTTATTGTTGTTATACCGAATTTGAAGAAAATCTTACCATATGCAACAGGTACAGTAATTGTGTGTTATAAACAATATCTACATATATAAGTATATTATGTATAACTATGTAAGATGGATGGAAACAACTGTTCCGAAGAAAACCTAATTAGTGCCATGAAGCACCATTTTGATATATACCTACTATCTCGTACGAAATACTTCGAATTTCAATATAAAGAAAATTTTTAAATACAACTAATTTTAAGTTACAAGGAGTATTTAGTTTACCTTTTCATTTGAAGTGTAAATACTTGAGTAGTTAAAAATTAAATACATTAAATACCTTAACCACTTCCTTCTTATATTTTTAAATCTTGTTAAAAGAAAAACCAGCTTCCAACCGTCAATTTACATCTTGTTAAAAGTCTAAATTAGAAAATTGCATTTTTATTACTTTTTTTTTTAATAACTTAAAAATTTATGAAAATTGCCAGAATCTCAAGGTGTAAAGCCGACACAGCAGCTATATAGAGAACTCCATACTGTAACCCTTTTTTTAAGATTCACCTTGCCTTTTTTCTTTTTGTTTAAGCTTTGCGACGACCCGCAGAAGGGTATAAAACAAATAATGTAAATAAACAAGTAAAGTCATAAAAAATATCAACCGTAATTTTTCTTTCCCCGTCCTCTATATTATGATCCTTCATCCTTCGCCCTCTCGGTTGTGGTCAAAGGATTTTTTCCCATTTTCGTTATTTAAATTTTTCTTAACAGTGCTATTTGGTTTCTTTTGAATATAATTTCCAACCCCAATAAAAAATGATGTGAATCCTTAATTAAGGATAAGAAAAGGCAAAGCGTTAGCTGTAGAATATTTCATTTCGCTGCGTTATTTTCTTGTTTTTTTTTTGTCACGTGGGAATTGCATTTGATGCTCCTTTTGAGCAACAGCATCATTTATCCTACTACGTTAAGGATATCTAAAGGAGGACGAGGATAAAAAAACTTATGGTAACAAATTGTGTGATTTTTTCTTCTTGTTGACGACTCCTTTTTTTTTTTTTTGTCTAAATATTCAAATTGACAAATTGATATTTGCATTTAAATTGAAAATTACATTTGCTCTGTGGTCACAATGGTAAAATTTACTTTAAGAGACATCTTTCTATCAAAATATTTCGACATCTATTCATCAGGCAAAGAAACAACCCCTGAGTGAGTAGGGGTTTATTTCATTTGGCGTCAATTTTTCATTCTTGTATTGCTTCTTTCGGTTTGGTGGCTTTTGTCATTCATGTTGCTTTCATAAGTTTCTGACTTGTGTCAGAAATATCACATAAAGCAAGAGACCCCCGTCCGTACTAAAGGGTGTAAATGGAGGCATTTTGGGATTTGGCTTTATCTGAATGGGATATTTGCAAGACGTTGTTGTATATTAGAAGGTTTTCTTGTGAAAGGATGTCAAAAAGCATTTTACTAAAATCAGAAGATTAGTCATAACGTTATCATGACCGTCCTAATGACTGGATTTCACTATTGTATTATGACTTGAGGGTGGCTGATGGAGGAAAGACATTGTTTTGTTATCCCAACTGTAAATTGCTGCTAATTTAGTTTATTTCCACGCAATTATCCAAATGAACAGACTGACAAATGAGTCGTGATTTGATGACACGGAGTAAAGGACAAAACTATATGAGCGCTGCCACTGTCCCCGTTCGTTGATAAAGAAACATTTATATATTGTCAAAGACCACATGTCGCTTAATGTCCTTCTCCCCGCTGAAGCTTATTAGATGCTGGAGAGGAGATAAGCTAACGGGCATCAATTAAGGGTGAATGTGTTCTTTTGGTAAGATGGGTTCAATGAGTGGCGACAAATTTCGAGAGCATATACATATATTAAGGAACACGTTGGATGGATGGTGTTGGTTAGGTTCGTTACATTTAAATGAATATTTGAAGGATTATTTATTAGACTGTTTAATTTGACTCCAGAATGATCCAACTGAGAATTAACAATAAGAAGTTATTACTTCATAAGGAAATGGAGAACTATAAGGAATAATTTCATCTTAGTGTGTATATATATTCAAATCTTTTTAGTATCAAGTCTATATATTTTGTGTTTGATGTTTTGAACTGTTTCAGCCGGATTTAAGGATAACTTATTTTCCAGGCTTAAAATTTGTAGGAACATCAGGGACTCATTCCTCTTGGCATTCTGTATACTTGCATTCTGTAACTTACTGCTATTGTTAAACGTAAACCTTAAATTAAAAAAAAAAAAAAACGAAATGCAAAAATATTTAGAAAATGTTTGAGTCGCAAAAACTTGCTCTTGTCACTCGTATTTTTCTCTTGTGAATTGCAGGATTTCATTTTGTGTACATGATTTTTTTTCTAATTCTTTCAATTAATTTAAAATGCAATACCTACCTACTTGAAAAAAAAAACATAAAAATAAATAAACGATTTAAATACCCAAAAAGGTTTTTAATGCCGTATCATTCATGTAAAGTTTAATCAAAATCATTAGAGCACGAATACATAACTTGCCTTATAACGGGTGATTTTTTAGCTGGTTTGGTTTTGGCAACACTGGTTTTGACAGCTGACGTGTGTTTAGTACCTTGTGTCACTGTCAAACAGCTTCAGTTTAGTTTGCAATTTAACCATGGATCGTCTTACAAATGAACAACGCTTGCAAATTATTGAATTTTACTATCAAAATTCGTGCTCGGTTCGAAATGTTCGAAATGCTTTTTTATCGAAAAATTGTGTTCAGCGATGAGGCTCATTTTTGGTTGAATGGGTACGTAAATAAGCAAAATTGCCGCATTTGGAGTGAAGATCAGCCAGAAGCATTGCAACAGCTACCAATGCATCCCAAAAAAGCCACTGTTTGGTGCGGTTTATGGGCCGGCGGCATTATTGGGCCATATTTCTTCAAAGATGATGCGAATCGCAGCGTTACTGTCAATGGTGAACGCTACCGAGCGATGATAACAAACTTTTTTTTGCCCGAAATAGAAGTTCTTGACTTGCATGATATTTGGTTTCAACAAGACGGTGCCACATGCCACACAGCACGCGAAACAATGGCGCAATTGCGAGGCGAGTTTGGTGAACAGTTAATTTCACGTTTCGGGCCGGTCAATTGGCCGCCAAGATCGTGCGATTTGACACTATTAGACTGTTTTTTGTGGGGGTATGTCAAGGCTAATGTCTATAGGGACAAACCCGCTTCGATTGACGCACTGGAAGCCAACATCCATGCATTAATTCGTGAGATACCGGCCGATATGTGTGAAAGAGTATGCCAAAATTGGACTCAGCGGATGGGCTACCTGAGACGCAGCCGCGGTCAACATTTGCATGAAATTATCTTTAAACATTAAATTGCAAGGTTCAAACTATCGATTCAAATAAATATTTCATTCATTTTTTCGAATTTTTTGTGTTTTTTTTTTTTTAAAAGTTCTAAACCTCTTAAAAAATCACCCATTAGGACCTATAATGCAAGTTATGCCTCTTCCTATCTATAATGAAAGTCCAGTCTGTGGGAAATCTGAAATCCGAACCTCAAACATATAATTTTAATTTCAAATTTGGACCGGAAGCTAAGTTAAATTTTAAATTTTAATTTTTTTTCTTCTTCTTTGTCTTCTTGGCCATTTTTATTCACGAGGTTATAATTTTTGACGTGAAGGAAGTTTATTTCTTCTTATTGGATGAAACTGCTATCAATTTTTACTCATACTTTTTGAATATAGTCGCACAAGATGCTCCAATATTGATCATAGGTTAAGCCTTACTGTTTCTTTCAATTAAATTTCAGGAAGGCCTGTGACGATCAGAAAATACCGAATTATTTTTCGCAAACTTTTTCTTAACAATCTTTCTTTATGGTGCATATGGCATTATCATTCTTCCCCTTCTAAATATTTAAGCAGATCATTTTGTAGTGTCCTCTTTCTCTTTTTTCTCTTTCTTCTGAGCGTAAGTTTCAAAGCTTTAAATATTTTTTTATTAGAAAAGCGATGCGCGCACTCCTCCTTGCGCGCTAGGCAACTGTCAAAAAATGGAAATACTAAATGCAAAAAAAGCAGCGTTTTTATGAAAATATCTATTAGAAAAAAAAGTGTTTTAAATGAAGAAATGTTTTGTGTGTGGTACGGATGATTCCGTTATTAATTTTAACACTGAAACTTTTAGAAAATGTTTTTTGATGCTTTTGTTTCGACTCAACAACCTGTATGTATTAAAGAATGTTAATTTATTTTTACCCGAATGTATCTACACTCCTCGCCACTTAAATATGACATCCCTCAAATGCATTTTCTATCGTTCTTTGCTCCAAAACTAAGCAAGCTAGAGAACCAATTTTTGTTTTCAATTAAAGTTCATTTAACTGTTATTTATTGACCACAAGGAAGATTCAATGGTAAAGCCTTAATTATTAACAAACAATTACTTACCAACAACAGGCAAAATACAAGGTGTTTTTTTTTTTGAGCCACATTAAACAAAACATTTTTTTACAATTCTTTGTATTTTTTATTTCATACAATACTTTACAATGTAAGGACTGAGGGAGATATTCTGTTATAGAACTGATTCGAATATGTTTTTTGAGAGACTGCTGGTAGACTAAAAGGCAATACAGAGGTAGGGATTGAAATTCAGAAACATCCTATTTTATAAGACTAACGGGACACGATATTTAGAAAATTTAAACATCAAAATTTAGCTTATAGTTTATACTGACAAATATTTAATTGGCAGATACAGTGCAGATATCAAGATTAAACCCATAAAATAGTTAAAGCTAGAGTATTCTATTACTTTTAATTCGAATTTTTGATAATTTTCTGATAAAAATCTGACCCTTGGATTGGCTTTGAAGTCTCTAACTTATTCACTTAACACTTAAAATTCAGGCGAATATGGATGTGCCCCACTTTTTTAAGGCAACCCTATACTGTTGGGTAGGGTATTACATGTCCTTTTATTTCATAAGCAGATGGATTAAATAATAGATGAGGGTAGATTATCTACATTTTATCACTTCTTTAATGCTGGCAACCCTATAGTTGGAACCATTTGAAAGTAGGCAACCCATATTTTGTTCGTTCTTTGTGTCATACTCTATCAGATAATGGTCAATTTTTATGAATAACAGATGAGGTTAGCTTATCAAAAATTTGAGTTAGATATAACATAATTTAACACTATCGGAACCACTTTCAGCTAAGCAACGCATGTGCGTTTGCTTAACCTATAAATGATCTAACATATAATACTTGCCACCCATATAATAACAGATGAGGGTAGATATGTCTTATACCGGATATTGTACTTTTAGTAAGGCCCCTTAATAATAAGTATCGTCCCTATAAAGATTCTTTCAGCGGCAGTTTTGAAAATAGTCCTTGTTAATGTTGGCATGTCGCAGTTCCTATAAAGCTTGGTTAGTATCAGCAGCCACTACGTATATTTAATTTCAAATTCCTCTTTTAATTTTTGCTTTTTTCCTCCAACATCAGTATACCACTGGCGTTTTTTCCTAGCTAATACTCCCATAGCTACATCTTTTTCTTTGTCCCGTTGATGGTAGTGTCATTTTGCAGTTCAGTTTATATAAATGATTCGCCTTTTTATTGTCCAGACCCATTTCGTA
This sequence comes from Baccha elongata, assembly GCA_951217065.1. Lineage (NCBI taxonomy): Eukaryota > Metazoa > Arthropoda > Insecta > Diptera > Syrphidae > Baccha > Baccha elongata. Next base: position 21,726,056 of record OX578272.1, on the reverse strand, counting down.
ATATGTTAATATAATTTTTGTTAAATATAATTGAAGTCTTTTTTTGTTAACAAGATTTTTTATTCAAATATTTTGAATTAACAATTTGTGATATTAATTTTTAAATCCATACTAAGTTCAACAATTCAGTAAAATATTTTTAGAGTAACACATCTTAAGATTGAATTTTAAATCTAAAATGTCAACATTAAATTATATTTGGCAACAAGACTCCGCACTATTGATTTTATAAACATTATACCTATACAAACTTTACTGACAAACTTTACGCCCTAGAAATTGTTCCAAAAACTGGGTCAAACACTGTTTTCGAACAACACAGTCTAAAGCTTGGCGAACAAACTTTTGGTGTTACATTTTCCTTGTTGTTCTTCCTATACCGCAAAAGTCACCTAAAAACGGCAGACAGTATACCAGCCGCGCTCCACAGCCTATATTGTAGATTCCATTCAACCCAAGCGCTGCTGTATAGCCTCCGCCATCATGCAACAGACAAAGATGGCAAGAAAGGGAAGAAAATAAAAGTACATAATTGCCAAACTTAGAATAAAACTTTTTGGGTAAAACTTTGCACACACTTTTCACATTAAAAATCGAAGTTTTTATTCACAGCTCCTAAGCTTCACAATATCATTCCATGTCGGGCTAAGCATAAGGGGGTAGCTATACCAATGAGTTAGAGGGAATTAAACACGTTTGTTTTAAAACATTCCCCTTTGTCTTTTGTTATAATGTCTAGAGGGGGAGTGGCGGTGGATTGGGTCGAGACGGACTCTTAGGCTCAAGGTTATCAACTTTACTTAATGTTACCCTTGACTTTCAACAACCCACTTTTCCAAAGAGTGTTGGCAACAAAAATCGACTTAACACGACCATCCAAAGAATAAATCAAAACTTTCCAGAAATGTTTGTTTTCATATTTTTGCGCAAAACTTATCCGATGTTTGCTTATTAGCAGATTAATGACTTTCAAAACAGACACCATCAGCCGTCGAAATTGTAGATATGCAAAGTGTCTATACTTTTGCCACAAAATAATTTTAATTGTTCCGCAATTTTTTGCCCCCACCTCCTCTCAAGAGGCAGAGATTATGTATCGAGTTCGAAGTTTGTCAAAAAGTAGAAGCGAACAAAAAAAAAAATATCCTTCCAGACTTCGGTGTTAGAAAATTATTTTATCCCAGTTTGGGGAATAGGCGGCAAAGTTAACGGAAGAGCGAAAGTTTTGTGCAGTGTAGTAGAGTAGAGGTGTACCTTATGTATATGTATTAAAACCGGAAATGTTTTAAAAAGTTTCGCCAAAGTCGGGAAAGTTTGAATAATTTTCACAACTTTCATTTGTGGAACCTAGTTAAGTTTTTGAAGGCGGACGTTGTGACGCGTTGAGAGTTCAGGGGTTAATGTTTTGCCATGAACTCAATAAAAATTAAAAATTTTCTAAAAGTTTGTTTTTGTTTTATATATGTAGGTATTTTTTTTTTTTTTTGTTATAATCTTTTTTTTATTTATAATCTAAGAAAGTTATACTTTAATGTTTTGAAACATCGATAATGCGCGCGCATCAGCACTTGAAGCAGGAAAATACAATTTTATGGCTAGGTATTTGAATTAATCTGTCGTAATAGTTTCAAAAATGTATCAGCATTTGGGTTGACAACAAAAAACGTCAAAAAAAAATCCAAATACTGGAAGCATTGCAAATACCTGTGTTGAGTTTTATTTATTTTATATAACTTTTTTGTTGCTTAAGGTTTTATAGCTTGTTCAAGTGGAATTGTTAAATAAGTGTATTGTAAAATAACGACACAATATTATCCTATCTTATATTGAATATTCAAGCTGAAATTCAAAGGAAACAGATCTGATTGTCATTTTCCGTTGTGTAAAAGTGTGAAGTGATACATTTTATCGTGCCTTAGCGTTAAATTTGATTTTCGATATGATTTTTTGATTTTCGAAATATCGAAAAAAACTTTTTACATGATAAATATCTTATTACAATCAAATCGTTCTATGAAAAGCTGTGAAACAATTGTGACTCATAAAAGACAAAACTTCCCCTGAGGGAGGGAAAAAAATCAACTAAAAATTTCCCAGCTCGTACTTATTTGATTTTACTTTTGTAGGTAAATAACAATGATACTTATTACGGTAGTTACTCGTTTTACTTAAACGCCAGTAAAATTACCTAAAAACCCCCTAAATTACTGTTGATGTTTTAGTCAAATTTGAACTTTAAAATTATTTTTGCTTAAAGGCCTGAATCAAACATTATTCAGGTAACATTGATAGTGTGTATGCCCATCAATGTTCGTTTCAAACAAAATTGATACATTGATGAAAAACTAAATTATTTTGCTTTTCATCAATGATACCTGAAAGGACATTGACGGTTTGTAGTAGGCATCAATGTTACCTGACGATGTTCTCAATTGTTAAGTAATTATTTTTAATGAAATTTCTGATTTTCTCAATCTTCATGTATGTTGAAGCAGAAACGAATTAAATTTCACATAATAAAATCATATTTATTAAATTTAAAATTAAAATTTGCATTTTTTATATGTATTTTGTATATAACAGCATTTACTTTAATTTATTTGAATTTTTATATTTAAATCTAGCGCATAAATAAGATAAATAGAAATAACCTTTTATTATATTATTGTGTCCGTTTATAGGAGATTTTTTTTTTAATCCAAATGATTAAGAAAAATGTTCGCGTCCGTTTATGGATGTGTCCGTTTATAAGAACTCATTTTGTATAGGAAATTAGACAAAACAATTTGGTTGACTAAAATGTGTCCGCTTATGGGAATTGTTCGCTTATAGGAGCTATCCGCGGGCAGAGCTTTCTCTGTATTTTCCAATTCGGCTTAGTTTCGTTTATATTCGTATAACGCATTAACCAGGATAGCTCTATATTTTTTCGAAAACAAGTTTATGCTATACATAAATAGAGATATCCTGGTGTAACGTTAAAATTTTATCTTGATCGTACAGGTTTTGAAAATCTTCAAAAGCACGCGTTTTTAACATTTTACCCCCTTTTTTTTATTTATTATTTTTGCAAAATCTCTGTAATAAGAGCTTACTATTACTTCTTTTAGAGTTTAAAAGGAAAAAAATGTTTTTCTTTATCTCTTTATGGTAGCAAAAAAGGTTTTTTTCACAGTCAGAACTTTGAAAGGTAGAATTTTGCAAAGCAAAATAAAGAGCAAGAGCAACCATCACTCTTTTCTTATGATGTATGATCTCTAGATTTCATCTTATTTATGTATCTTTTATAAAATTGTCAATGCAAACAAATACAAATTATTATCGTCCATCCTCTTTTAAACCTACGAAACAACTAAATAAAATTCAGAGAAAATGATACGTGTGTAGGCTATATGTTCTCACAATGATGTTTGAAAGAAAAATACGCCAATAATGTTTGTCAGGTAAAATTGATAATATGTATGGGCCTTTACAATTTGGTGTATAGGGTTTGTCGACCATTCCTTAGATAGTTGAGAAATTGAACGTTACTAACTTTCGTATAAAACATTGCGTTTTGCCCGGGTTCAACGCAATGTTTTCTTGGATTATAAGCCGCTAAACGCTTTAATTTTGAATAATAATTCAGAAAAGTCCACTTTAAATAAACTGATGCTAAGTCTTCTACTTGATTAAATATTTTTAATAAAAAAAAATTCTAGACAATTCAGTAAGAATTAAAGCAGCTTAAATAGAAACCAAGGAATTTTGTATAATTCATTGTATTTTTATATATTTATAACATAAGCGATTAGTATATGTATAACGTATAAGTGAAAAGATTTATTGAGCAAAACTAGGATTTTGAAAAGTAACTTCTTAAAATGTTTTTCCTTAATAAATCCATTGGTAAGTTTTTTTTATCTTTCTCCAGGTGAAAATCTTCAAAAGTCATTTGATAGTACATATTCGGTTTCAAGTGTTGGATTTTTACCGCACAAAAACCAGCTATGCGAATTTAGGTACTACAGTAAAAGCTCTACTGTTATAGCAAATTTCTAAAAACGGTACATTTTCGGTAACCAATTTTTTCTTCTAATTTCTCTTACAAAATACATTGTTATAAGCTGCCTGTACTTACAGCCTAAACGGATGGGCCAATTTTCTTCACATTTGGTTGATATACATCCTTATCGAGGTATCTGTTCGGAAGAACATTTTGTCCGATTCGTACAAAATCGGAGAATTTTTAATGGAGGCATCTGTTTTCTGACACACAAATCGGAGAAACTTACGATAGAATTAAACGCAGACTATTGTTGTGTGATGCGAAGCGTTGATCATTTTATTTTTGACAGCTACACGGAAAATATTTTCAGAAGTTCTCCGATAACAAATTGCTGCCGAACATTCAATTAAAAAAAATATATTTATTTTTTAGTTTTTGGTTTTATTATTTAGTTGCTATGATTGTATTTTCAAGCTACAGAACAAAAAAAAAAACAATCTTTTTGAATTGTTTTGATTAATTTTGTGAAGACATGTACATTACACAATTCTAACTTCATTGTTAATAATTATGTTTTTATAATATCAGAATATTTTTTACACTGTATGTGAATGGAGCATTTGATGGAAAATGTCAAATGAGTGAAACACAAAAAGATTTTTTGTTCTGTAGTTGTGGATTTTATGTTTGTTAATTTTAAAATTGGAGAGAGTGAGACAAACTGAGTCAGCACTAACTTGTCAAGTTGACAGCAGGGTTGTGACTTTACTGAAATTATTTATTTTTCGAAAAATAAATCAACTGCCTTTAAATAAAATCTACTGCAATAATGTTCTTACGAATATTATTAAATATTTTTTTTTAATTCTACCACTGAATGCAGTCAGTCTCATTCTGTCTGATGAAATCATGTAAGTTTAGTGAAATATAAACTTCGAAACAAACTAAATACAACCACTATACAAAATGTTATTCTGTTGAAGGAAATGGCAAACGTTAATAAAAATTGTTGGGAACCTGCAGATTCCGTGTGTCTTAGACTTTTTTAATCAGTTTATATTCGTCAATGGAAAATGAAAAAAAAAGCAATGAAAAGTAAGCTATTGCCACAATAATTTTTTTTTTTATTTCAAGACTGAATTTTTATTTTTATTTTGTTATTTAAAGTTATTTAGGTGTGTCTATGTTATAACTCATTTATATTTTGAAAAATACAAATCTATTGCGAAACAGTTGAATCTACTGCAAATTTTTTTCAAATCTACTTCGGACATTTTTATTAAAAGTCCCATCGCTCTTGACAGTTAACACATTTTTGTGTATGTGAAAGTAGATGAAAAAATCTCACATCAAATCGAGATTTCGAGATTTTGATCTAGACGTAATCTAGATTTGATTTTTTTTGACCAATGAAACGCAAAATCTAAAAAAGATGGGATTATAAAAATATATCATGAACAATAAAAAAGCACTTTTTGCGACCAGGCCGCCGTAAAAAAGTAGTTTTTTTTTTCTGACAGTCAAAATTTTGAATGGCAGAAAATGAAAAGCAGACCAATTCAATTATTCATCATCATCATCATCGGCTCGACAACCGGGGTCCGGTCCTGGCCTCCTTCAACAAGTCTCTCCACCTATCCCGGTCTCGAGCCGACGCCATCCAGTTGCGCACCCCAAGGCTCCGGGCGTCCTGGTCTACGCCATCTCTCCAGCGCAAGCATGGTCTACCACGCTGTCATCTGCCATAGAATGTACCACAAAGAACTTTCGGAGCAGGTTCCTCTTCAATTATTACATATAAGTATCAAAAACAACTAATTTCACTATTTTTGTTACAAATTATATTACCATAGCTCCTGTTAATAAAGAACATCTGAAGAAATTCAATATATTAGGTCCCAAATATAATAAGTGAAAACAGCGTGATTCTTTTAGCCAAACTATATGTTCGTGTGACCCAGTCAAGCACTTTATTTTCTCATCTTTTTTGCGTTATTTCCATATAATGGTGCACTAAATTCACGAGAAACTAGATTCATACTTTACAGTGCTGATACAACGTCAAATCATTTTAAATCTCTATATCACCAGAACTGCTTTCTTTTATATGCTAACATTTCGTTATCGGCATCTTTTGTTGGTTTTGATTTCATTTTCAAATAACTCGTGAAACTAGATATTTCCAGTGTTATGAATTTCGGGTTTGGTTTGTAGGTTTCAAATAAAAGATATCAAATCAGTTGTAAATACTTAACTCACCTAAATCGAAGAATTTACTCTGAGTAACCTCGAAGTTTAAAACTGATTGAAAAACATATTTACATAACAGTTACTCGAAGTAGATCGGACACTAGGATAATCTCTAATGATAAAAATCAAATGATTCTTGGTTGAATTCTTTTCAATGCATTTTCACAGAATTAGCTACATAATAGAGTTTGTATCATTAATAAACTGTTTTGCGTGATTAAATCCACTTATCTGTTTCAAATTTCTTTAATATTAAAGATGATGAGAATATAATTATTCTCGAAAACGTTGACTTTTAAATAAAATTAAATTATTGTACGAGAAAAAGAAGTTTTTTTATTTTCCTTTAGTTTAAAAAAAAATTAAAGACTGCTTTAATAAAGCGTGGTCTTGGATTATAGACGGGTCCTGATTTTATTTCTTTGAATTCAGCACAAAAGGCTGTGGTTTAAGTTAAGCATAATGTGTTAATGTATACATTATATATGTATACTATATTGATAAGCACATTTATTGTGATTTCATTTTAAATCTGAAAATATAACCAACTATTGATTTTCCTTTCAAAGAATTATTTTGATTTTTATTGATTAGACACAAAATGTATACATAATTCTGTATCAATTGTTTTGACATTGTATAAGGGCCAGTTGTGCAATCGTGGTTCAAAGTGGTTCAAATTTGTAAACCACTTATTCCCATAGATAACCTAACAAAATCGGTGGGTTAAAAACTTGAACCACGATTGTACAACTGGGGCTAAATGTTTCACAATAGCCCAGTTTATATTTTTAAGATATCCGAAATCTCCGTATGCTCAAAAATATAAACACAATGTCTTAGTAAAATTTTATACAAATGCTGTCAAAAAACTTAGCCTGAAAATTTTTGGATTCGCTTGGTCAGGTGAGCGCTCAGAAATATAAACTCACCTAATGTTCGGAAAACTTAGGAATATTGTTATCTACGACATTGAACACAAAAACAACATTTTTATTTAGTGAAAGGATTAAATTTGTATAAAAGACAAGAAATAAATCATCTACATTCATATGATAAATATATCAGTTGTCTCGTATCAAAAGTCTAAAATTTTAATACCATATCGTTTAATTCCATGAACATTAACCTAGTTACCAAACAAGTTTTTTTATTGTTTAAAATAAATATTGTAAAAACAGAACCCTGAGTATACAACAATGCATTCTTAAACTCCGCCAAGTTTCAAATATATTCAGTTGAGTCTGTCGTGACATCGAAAATTAGCACGAATCAGCGGCACTAATGGGACCAGTTTGCGACCGGTACAGAGATTTTAATGATACCGCACATTATAAAATTCCCTGCTATTTCGCATTAAATCTTGCCGCCAACTATTCTGACGACATCCAAGTTCTTTTCCAACGTCAACAAAAAAACAACGACAACAACAATTCCGACGACAGACAACGATGATAATGATGATGAGAACTATGAAACTAGGGGTTGAATTAAAACTCATTGAGGGTGAATTTTGGTCTGATCCAAGACTGAGAAAATATTTCCTTGAAGTTTTTATAAAAAGACTACCGTCCAGCTATATAGAAACAGCCCGTTGTATTGTATCTCCCCTTAAAGAAAACAATGCATTATAATAAAGAAATTCTTTGGTGACTAAATTCAGGGTTAAAAGTCTTATATAGTTCTTTCATTCGGAGTCCCTGAAACCCTCATTGCTCATGTTAAAGGGTTGCATTGCATGTTGTCACGTTATATCTCAGTGTCTACTGTTGGTAATATATCTTGCGGAAGTCTTCGTTACCCTTATAAAGCAATAAAAAGGATTTCCGTTTCGCTATGATTTCTTGTCGAAATCAAGACCCTTGTCTACTGGGCAACCCTTTTGGTATATAAAAACCCCTTTGAGGGCCGACAGAAAAAAAAAAGAGTTGTAGTAATCGATTAATTCGATTTAGATTGAAATTATGGCTTTGAAAACACGTTGAACGAAAAATTATTTATTGATATTATACTTTATGTTTTAGTATTCTCGTTTTGCTCGTTTTCCACTTGCTCGTGTTTTTTTTAAGAGAAGGGGATAATCGTGTCCTTATTGAGATTTCAGAAACAGGGTGAGTGGTTGGTTATTTCTGGGTCGATTTCATTTTTTTTTTATGATTTTGTTTAGGCACTTTTACTAAGAAGAATGAAACCTATGTCCTTGACATACATTTGAAGTAGAAATGTGAAACTTATTTTGTATGCACACATTCATATGTAAGTTTTAAGTGAAGAGATGAGTAGATACTAATTTGGTTAACATTTTAATTTAATTGCAATTGGATTATATGTTTTTGTTGGACAAGCAAGGATTTAGAAATTTAATGACATCTGCAATTACTATGTGCCAGTTTGCATAATTTATTGTTTTGCAAAAAGAGTGCACTTTTCTTTAAGATTTACTAGAATATCATCAGAATAAAGCGTGAAAAAGTTAGTAGTTTTTTGCAAATTTAAATATTTTTAAGTAATCAACTAAATATAATGAAAAATAAAATTAAATAAAAGAGTGGCCATTACTCCAGGGTGAAACGCAAAACTTGGAGTAAAGTCCACAAAACCTTTAAACTTAAAATATACCTAGGTAAGTGGCGTTTTATCAAAATAAAAAAAACTATTTCTTATGACCCAATTAGTGTGTGTAGTAAATGTTGTTGTTGTTGTTGTTTTGTGGAGGTTTTTTGTTTCGTTCCTGTTTTTATTTTTTTATCTTTGGTTAGTTGTGTTTTCATTCGTGCAATGTTAAAACGGAAAATAAACAATTATCTATTTTATCCTGGATAGCTAACTGCGATTTTATATATAAATGTATCCTCTGTTTTCGTGCGTGCAAGGGGCTCTTAGAGAGGTTTTGTTTATGAATGTAAATTTTTGGTTATATAATAATATTCTAAATATTTTATTTGTTTTGAATGATAATTTACCAGTGACAAATAATTAATCAGCCCTATTAGGGAATCCGACGAATGAGTTGCGGAAGGAGTCTTACTCACTTTCGGCAGATTTGCTAATAGCGAATCCGTAAGCCATACGCGGGAATAAATGTCGGTAACGTTGTTCGTAAAATTGGTATTACTGAAAACGAAAGGCATCCCCACCACATCCGCACTCCATACAAATGCAAATACGCAGTAAAATTGCTGCGGATAAGGGTGATTTTTATGCAAAAAAATTGAAGAGAAAGCAGAAATAAAAATGTTTGAATCGCCGAAACGCATAAAGTTTTTTTTTTTTGCAGTATTTCTAATAATTTATTCACCATATGGCCGCTTTCGAAAACGTCATCTGCGTTTATTTTAGGAAATGCAACTTTGTTGTCGTTTTCAAGCCAAACCGTGGACATCTGTCCAGAAATATAGTCCACACGACCTAGTTTGACATTTCCTCTATCCAATAGAAAATGACCCTTGAAATTCGGTCCAGTGATTGCTGAAACACAGACGGTTTAAGATTGGTCGTTTAAATCATTAAAAAAAGGCTTATTTTTCGGTAATAAAATTATTTTACTCAAAATAATTATTTTTTGCCCTATTATTTCGAGTTCCGGAAGTACAATTTTGGTGTCGTTTTTAGGCCAAACCGTGGAAATTTGTACAGAAATATAGTCCCCATCACCAAGTTTGAAATTTCCTCTATACCTTTTGAATCGGTCCAGTGATTGCAGAAACACAGACGGATTAAGACCTCTCGTTAAAATCATTAAAAAAGGTTTAATTTTCGATATTAGGTATTTTACGATACTAAAGTATTTTAGATTGCTTTTCTCGTGTGCACCAATATCAACTTTTGACATCCATGATAATACAGTTTCAAAAATGGAAAAGTAGATCGCGGATCGATAATGTAGCTCATTCATCGGATTCAGTAATAGAATTTTATGCGAGTGCGAATCCACTGCGGATCCAACCGACTCCCGGGGAGTGAAATTTTGCGAATTCAGTAATAGGCATGAATATTGATTGTATTAAAGGCCTTTTCGAACCCTATGAGCATTTTCAGTGAAGAATCAAATCTTTAAAATCTTAATTCATAGTTATTCAATTACTATGAACAAATTTCAAAATACAGTTTAATTTTATTTTCAAATTAATTTTAATTTAAATTTAAATTTTAAATTTGATTTTTTTTTTTTTTTTAATCCTTGATTATTTTTTGAATTTAAATTTTAATTTCAACTGTAAATTTTCAATTTTAATTTTTATTATTTTTTTTATTATTATTTTTATTTAAATTTAATCTTAATGTGTATTATAACATTTAACTAAAAATTTTATTTTAATTTTAATTCTTAATTAAGTTTTTTATTTTGTTTTAATCTTACTATTAATCCTAATAAAATTTTAAAGTATCAAAAGTAGTTCTAAGATACTTAAGTCTGCGAATTAATAAACCAGTAGAATAAATTAACAATTACATAAAAACCGTATTTTACTATTCCTTCTGATCCGGAACGGATTGGAAATTTGCAAGATCTAGAAACAAAGCTGGATATTGTGTTTTTGTTTTTTTGCGTTTATTTCATATCGCAAATCTGATCTGGATCAGATCAGAGCCGATAACTTGTTATGGAATTGTTATTATCACGAGAAAAAGCTTATAAGTTACAATTACAAGTAAAGCTTTATAAAGCCTGTGCAAGTCAATATTTATATTTTCACGTCATCGTGTTTATATAAAAAGATGATAGTCAGATAAAACTTATTCAGCGTCATTTGTAATAAAAATAAAACAAAAAACAGAGTATAGCTTTTAAACGTTGCATTGATGGAAGCAGATATACACGATCTGAATATAGCATTGTCAATCTTTATAATGTTGTGTGCCAGTATAATGTTGATATGCAATTTCATGAAAAATCAATCTACTTTGTACAAATCAGCTGAATAATGATACGGAGTTTTCTAATACATTTTTTTTTAAATTGATTTTTGGCAAAAACTTTCGTATTGTTGTCTTGTAAATGATATTGCATTTAATCAACTTTTGATTCAAGTTTAAGAAAAAAAAAATATAATGCATCATAACATTGTTTTTTAGTTAAGTGCCGATACACAGGTTCAAGAACAAGCAATTTACTTGCTAATTTACTGAATGATAATTTACTAAATTCCTTAAAATGAAGTAGCCTAAAACTTAATTTTGGTAAAGCCAAAAGCATCGTAACGATGTTCCTTACTGTAGTGTCGATACGAGGGTTCAAGAACAACATATCTACTTGGTACCACAAACAATGAATAACAGAGTCTTCTACTAGACGATTTCGGAAATCGAAGCGTAAGCACAGTCAAATGTAGTGCGGTCTGACAAACTGCCTTTAAATAAAATACTTTCTGACCCCAATGTGAAAAAAATACCATTCATCATACATTAGTTTTTTTTGTTTTTTCGCGGGTTCAAGAACAATTATTAATCTGCTTGGTACTACAAATAAAACAACGACATCCTTGTATACTGTACTATAAAAGACTTAGTCTTACTGGTACAAAATTGAAATTGAAATTGAAATTGACGTCACAAAGATGTTTTGCTTACTGTTTTTAAATTTTAAGCCTCCGGATTTTAGCTTTAAAAGACAATATCGTAATTTTGGATTGTTGACTTTAGTATCGACACGCGGCGGGTGCGCAGTTTCAACATCAAGCAATCTACTTGATACAACAAACTGAACATGACGGACAAAAATTCTGACGATAAAAATATAACTTCAATAATTAATTTGTTAAATTTGCTTGTTTAAAATGTTGCCTCAATAAATAATTAAAGTTTGTGATCACGGAGATCGAACGCAACTTTGTTAAAAATCAGAAAAATCACGAAAATTTTGGATTTTTTCAGATTTTGGCGATTATAATCCTAAAGGACTAATTTTTAAAAGTACTTTCTCAGGATGTTTTTAAAAATAGACTAATTTGCTACAATGCTTCTCAAATTTCTGTTTTTTTTTTTTGCGATTATAGATATAGGAACAAAATCTTTTTTTTTTTCTTTAAACTCTTAAATACGTAAAAGCAAGCTGTGATTATCAAAATTCTGGAAATAATATAGAAAAAAAAGGTGCGTACGCTTCTTAACGATTTCCAAAGTTAAAGTACGTGTTATTTGCAAAATTATGAGAAACAGAATTTGAAAAGAAGAATTTTAAAAGCAGAATTACGCTTCTATATCTACTATGATATCTTTTAAAAATATGAAAATGATATATTTTTTAGCGAAATGCTTTTTTAATAATAATTCAGATTGATTTTTTTTAAAGAATCTACACATTATTTGTAAATTCGATAGGGTTAATCACAAGTTTCTCTTTCAAAAACTATCTTACCTAGGTATTCACTCGAACCTGAATCAATGGATTGAATCCTATTTAACAGATCGTGCTCATATCGTTAAGATTGATGAGCATTCATCGGAACCCTTTCAAGTACCATCGGTAGTTAAACAGGGTAGCCACATTGGACCATTGCCATTCCTCTTATTCATTAATGATATACCTAATATTTTTAATCACTCTCAATGCCTTCTGTACGCCGATGATTTAAAGATTTATAGAAAAATTAATTCAATTGAAGACTGCTTACTTCTTCAAAATGATCTTTTAAGGCTTTCTCATTGGTATGAACTTAACTATCTTCACTTAAATGTGTCTAAATGCCAAGTACTTACTTGTATAAGAAAACACAATTTTATTAACTTCAATTATAACTTATCTGGAAAGAGCGAAAAGAAAGATCTTGGGGTTATTCTTGATCAAAAATTTACTTTTAAGACTCATATAGATTTTATTATTAATAAAGCTAATTCATTGTTGGGGTTCGTTAAAAGAAATACTCGTGAGTTCTCTGACATTTTTACTCTTATATCGCTCTCGTTGGTAAGGCCTGTCTTGAAATATTGTTCTGTTATATGGAACTCTTACTATACTACATCATCTGATAGAATTGAAAGAGTGCAAAGAAGATTCTCAAGGTATGTTATCTATAAGCTTAATTGGGATTGTGAAATTCCGTGTTACAATGCTAGGTGTTTATTAATTGGTATTCATATTCTTTCACTCAGAAGAAAATATTTTTCTATTATGCTAACCCGTGATATTCTTACTTTTCGTATTAAGTGTTCATTTTTATTAGAAAAAATTGGCTTAAATATTCCCCCAAGAAATACCAGGGTAAATTTATTTTTCATGTAAATTTTTATCAAACCAATTATGGCTCTAATGAACCGATTTCACGTTGTATCAAGGAGGCATACTCAGTATGTTTTTATATTGATATGTTAGATAATTCTTTAAGACTAACTTTTAAGCATAAGTTGTTATCCGTTTTAGCGAATCTTTTATAATTCATATTATTGTTTGTATAAATTATATTATAAATGTGTTATTTTATTACTATAATGTTATCATAGTATATAAGAGTTATTTTAATTGATAAATAAATAAATAAATACAAAAAAAATAATATTTTGCCACTGGGCAAAAACAAAAATTCTAGTTTAAACTATTGCAACCGTGATCTTGCTAGCGTAGTTCACCTTGACTTTTTGTTAAAAAAGTCATTTAAGCTGAGCTAAAAAAGTCTTAAACTTTGTTTAATGACAAGGTGTTTTTTGAGCTGCAGGAAAATAATTCCACGGGAATCTGCTCCACATTGGAATTTATTCCACTTTTAATGGGAATTTATTCAACTTTTCAACGTGGTGTAATTAGTTGGAATAGTTCACTATCTAAAGTGGAATTGTATCCCACTGAATAAGAAATAATTTATCTTTCATTGACTTCAAGGAGCGGTTTTAAAACGCTTTGAAATATGATTTTTTTTATAGATAGATAGATAAAAAAGTAAAAAGTAAAGTTTAAGAAACGATAGTTCGTGCGGCAAATAAACCATTGTGCGAAGAAATCTAAATGGCAATAATTGAAAATAAAATAAATAAATTAATATATCGCTCGGTAGATACAAATTCAAAAAGATGTTCATTATTGTGCGTATTAAAATGCTACAACAAAACATTGACTTCAAGATCAATTTAACAGTTTGCGTAAAGATTTTAAGTTGTTGTATTGAATTCTGATAAATTAAGATCCCATATTTTTATAATATTGTAATATGAATACGAACCATTATGAATGGTTCGTATTCATAAAGAATAAAAATTGCTAGATGGCCTATTTGAATAAACACAACTACGAATATTTTCTACAATCATGTTTAAACTGTATAATAATTTTATTCCCGATATTAAATCAACTCGGGTTTGAAATATAACTATGAGCCATTTTTTTTTATTTCATTTTTTTTTTTAAATTGAATACATTTATATACTTAAACTTCAACCAAAAAATATTTTGAAATTCGTTGTTATTAATATTGGTATTTAAACCTTAAAACATAAATTTATGTCGAAAAACTTTGTAAAACGACTAAAAAAGTAGAAACACATTAAAAAGGTTAATTTCGATTTCGAACATTTTTGATTGTGGCTTGTTAACATACTCGGTTCATTGCGAAATTCTCGGGAAATCACTTAATACTTTTATAAATTACGTTATCACTGGTAAAAACTTTGATATTGTTGAAACTTTTTATAGCTTAGCTTCATATAACAGTTGATGTATCCTTGAGAAATGAATATGAAAACATTATTAAATATTATATAATGATTAATTCTTTAGGAAAAATACTATTTGAATAAAAATTGGAAAACCAACGGACAAAATACATCTGAAAATTTAAGATTTTATTAACAGTTTACATCGTCTATATGGGTGTTTACATAACCCTCTGTAAAATAAATTCACATTTTGCAGAATCAACTCCGAATTTCCAAAATTTCCCGTGCCAAACTCTCTCTTCTTCCAGTAGGCGATATCCTTTTTAATTTTCCGAATATCAAACGCGCATGACATAAAATTAAGTCTTCCCAAAGGTACTTCCCATATACTTACAGATGAAACAGTGCTTTATGGTAAATCGGGGCCGCCCCTCTTTTTCGTCCTTTATCCAACAACAACAATCATGGAACCGATGCTAGAAAGATGCAATTCAACCATTTAGGACTACATAAGCGCCGCGATAGGGCCACCTCCTAGTATTGTGTGGTATACATACATTTACCACATTGTTGCTTTTTTGGTTGTTTTTTGGTTTCTTTCGTCTAATTAATAAACAGAAGTATTCTTCTACCTTGGAGGGCAAAGGAAAAGAACGTAAAAAGAAAAAAAAAATATAATAATAAATCAATAACCAGGATACAGCAAAATAAAATAAAAAAAAAAAAACGAATGAAACGCTTCAGAGAACTAAAATGGTTGGTCAAACGTTTGTAGAAGTACCAACCTACATACCTTCCTAACAACTAGGAGCAGAAACAAAAATGTACAAAGAACGACATTCGGCCATATTTTTTATTTTTTTTTTGTTCATGGTTGGACTATAGAGTTACCGTTAATTTTAACAAAAACGAACAGGTAAAACGTTCTTGATTACGTGTCACGTTTTTCATTGAGATATTCTCTCTGGCAAAATCACTTGAGCAATATAAGTGGATTTTTTCGTCCTTTTATGAACGTCGTACCTAGTTGACCTCAGTTGATGCACTTTTAGTTTTAGTGTACTTGCTCAAGCTATGAAATAAAAAACAAGTTGTGTATGTAACTAATTATATATATTTTTAAGATATATAATTTGACAAACATAATAATACCTAAAAAGGTTGGAAAGTTTTCGGACGTCAGCATAATTAATTTTTAGCTCTATGTCCACCGTCACCTGTCAAGGTAACAAGCTTTTTATACTTGCAACGCTCAGCTTTGTCATAATGAATGTTAATATGACAAAATATAATTTTAAGCTGGTCTGTAAAAGAATTTATTAAATTATAAAAGGTTTATTTAATTAGTTCTTTTTTTTTCTTGGTCTGTTGAACCCGAAGATATTTTTGTACCGAAAAAGGAATAGGTAATAATTTAATTTGAAATGTCATTTATGTTTTG
This sequence comes from Baccha elongata, assembly GCA_951217065.1. Classification (NCBI taxonomy): domain Eukaryota; kingdom Metazoa; phylum Arthropoda; class Insecta; order Diptera; family Syrphidae; genus Baccha; species Baccha elongata. The sequence continues at coordinate 21,709,791 of OX578272.1, read as the reverse complement.
AGGCGAAATAAATTGAGTTTTATTTCAATCAATTAAGATAAAATATCTTTTTTATTGTTTTTATAACTAGAAGTGTCTGAAAAATAAGAAGACACTTTCTGTTCCTATCCATTAATAATTTATTGATAGATAAAAATTAAGGTAGGTACATACTTATAACAGAATATTACTATATGCCTTTATAGAACAAATTACTTTTGGAAAAATGTTGTCAACTGTCAGTTTTGGATTGATATTTGTAAATTAAACAGTTCAGGCGACACTATCGCAAACCATAAGACGCTATATTATTCCTGAAGATCACTTAGTACCTGAGACCATTAGATTACGACCTCGATTTTGTGGCCGTTCTTTAACAACTGATCAGACTCTATATAGAATTTAGCCCATGCACCCACTTTGCCGAACGATTGGAAAGGTTGTACAAATAATGTGACAGAAAAGGTGCCTGAAGGCCTGGTAGTATATAGTTTCGTAGAAAATGTATAGCCACTGTAGCTGAGAATACTAAAACTGCTGAACGATTTAGAACCATGATTAACAAGTTTTTACTGCCGTCAAATTTATAAATTAGAAATTGATAAGGGAAATTGATGAAGAATTTTTACAGAATTGAACCGTACCTGGGTACTTTGATGGTAGTATAACCGCACTAACCGATAATTTTGTTTGGTTCGACTGCACTAGATTTCTTTCGTTTAGAGTTTTTAAAGTAACGGTTTTAGAGAATATGAAATCAAATAAAAGACTCCACAAAATATTAAACAGAAAGGAAAAGCGCGAAAGCGGTCCTCCGGAAAAGCGGAGCTCATTTGACTGATCTTTTGCAAGAGGTTAGGAAAGAAAACTTTCAGATACTTTTCTATAGCCTTTTGTTGGGTGAACTTTGATATGCAAATATATACTTATGACTTACAGTTGCATTCTTATAATCACTGAAATCACAAAAATGTATATTTGCATCTTACCTCGTTATATTTGAAAATATGTATCCTTGCTTCTGTAGGTTCCACAGTGAGAAGTAAAAGAGCAAATTGATTTTAACAATATTTCCAAAAATTTTTATTCCAATTTTTTTTTTTATCAAATATAAATTTTTGAAAAACAATAAAGAGTTAAAACAAAACAAAAAAATGGCAACCCTATTCTTTGAAATCATTTCGAAAGCACTAAAACAATAACAAATCATATTTTTCAAGGCCAGAAACTTGTTCTTTTATTTTATTATTATTACTTGCAGTTCAGGCAATTTAGCGAAAATAAGCTAAAAATTGCTAAGTTCCTGAAAATTTGTATTCTGGTGGAGAAATATATGCTCTTAAAGATTCTGAAGAGTCCCAAATTCTAAAAGGTAACCTCGAATCTACGAATCTTAAGCCTGCTGTGCATTCACCACCGGCGCGGCGCAACGGTTTTGACGATTCTAACAACATTCAGCTTGGACCAGTTTTACCACATATATGCAAGATTTGTAGAGTTGAGCTCACCTTTTAGAACTCGGGACTCTTTAGAATTTTGAAGTGCATATTATATTATATTATCAGGCTTTTCGCAATTTTTTTGTTTTTTTTCACGAATTGTTACCTAATTTGCCTGGACAGTTAGGTCATCCCTGAAATTAATATTTGAAAAAATTATTTCTCAAGAAAAATATGCACACCTATTGTAAGTTCCACGGGAGCAAAATTCCACACGAAAAAAATCCCATTTCACTGTTCCCTTATTGTGAGTTTCGTGTGTAAAATTGTTCATGTTCGAAAAAACTCCCTTATTGTAAGTACTTATTCCGTGTGGAATTTCTCGTCATTGACAGCTAATATTTCTATTTAGTTTTTGGAGGTGAACGAGATAGAACGAGGCGGGAATTGTAAGATTTTATTTGTTTTTTACCAACAAAAGTAAAATAAAGTTTGTCTAAATGTTTCAGGAACAAAGCAGCACATTCAAATCAAAACAAAATTATGCGTAATGTATATGTAGGTACATAGGTGGGACGGACGGATAAAAGCGCTACGTAAAACAGAAAGCGGCTGCATACAAAATGTATGAAAAAGAAACAAAACACAAATAAAAACTTCTTCCTCTACCAAAATATGTGTGGCAATGCTTAATATTTATAAGATTTATATTTTATTTATTAAAGAATTATTAAAGTTCAAAACAATCTGGATTCAAAGAACTAAAACAATTTGTTTGACTCTATTTATCAAACTTTGACACTTACTGAACAAAAACACATGAAGCGTTGTTCATTTTATAAACACAAATACACACTTGGTCAATGCGGAGAGGGAAATTTTTTCTGTTATGTTTTTTTTTCAGACAAATCAATGAAAAATTAATTGTAAGTGTGACGTCCGTCGTAGTGTCGCCTTCAGTGGTTACAATAATAAATGCTAAATTGCGTCGCTACATTGATTTTTTTGCATTTTTACTAAATATTAAAAAAGGTGTAGATTTTGTGTACCTGTGTCCATTAAAGAGAAAGGGAAATGTATTAAGAACTCAGTTTTCTGAACACACCAATTTTCGAACTATCTGTTCTGATTCGAAGTGGAATTTCATTCCCGTGAAACACCCAATAACTTAAAATTCCGGGGGAGCAAAAATGTTTCACGTGAAAGGTTTTCCGCGTGAAACTCACAATAGGTGTGATGATGAACTGATATTCTCTTTATTATTATGTACTAAATTGGATGCATGTATTACCTACTTTTATCAATTTTCGACCCAAGGCTATAAAATACTGAATGTTGGTTTTTACCTGCTGTAAAGTATTGGGTTTGTTGTTCTAAGAGTCTTTACACGTTTTTTTTATAAACAAGTTGTGAAAGTTTTACTAAGTTCCAAATATTTTCCAGGTAGCCCACGGTAAGTCCAAATTAAATAAATTAGTACAAAGTATCATTTTTGATAAACTTTAATCAATTTTCAACTGGTTCTTAACGTCCTATAAATCATCATAATGATAATTGGACAGTGAACTTTAAGAAAACTTACAAATAAGTATGACCGATCCGAAACGTACAACATTCCACGGTCTTGCTAAAACCACATAATTATGCTATCGGCCTCTCTGTGTGGATGTGCGTATGTGTGCGGTTGTCTGTGCTCCGATGTACAGCCTGAACGGTCCGACAGATTTTCTTCAAACATCGTAGGACTTTTCGGTGATTCCTTAGAGACAAATTCAGCCCGGCTAAAAGGGGTACCTCCTACCTATATAAAGCTGTCGAAACGGCTTTAACAATGCTGATGAATCTTTGTGTTCGCATTGGGAACGGTCAAAATTCTGGTTTAAAAATTCAGCTTTTTTTCTGAGAATTCTCCTTTCCAAAATTCTGTTTTTTTTCTATTCTATAGTTGAAATTTTTTTTTAAATTTTAGCTAAAAATTCAGCTTTTTGTTTTTCATTCAATTATTTTATTTACAAAACAAGAAATTAATGATGGTGAACAAATAATTAATAAACTATGTATTTTATAACAAAATTTTATGTTACAAAAAAAGTAAGCTACATTCATATATTAAACTCTTAAGTAGTAGTACGATCTGATTATCAACATTCTGCAAATAATAAAGAAAATGATAGGTTTGGAAAATGTTAAAAAGCAGGCGCTTTCCAAACCTATTATTTTCTTTATTATTTGCAGAATTTTGAAAACCAGAATTTTGACCCCGGCAGAATTATGACCCCTAACCGTTTGAAGTACTTCCAATGCTTTTTTTATATCTACTGCATTTCATTTTGTTAGTTAAATTTCTTTTTTTTAGTTTTTGACTAAACGTCCCCTTCAAGTAATTTGTACCATGCAACTTTATCCCGTTTATGCCTTTTTAATATTTTTTCGTTTTTCAACATAATTTAAAAAATTAAAATTCTTGTCGTCCCATAGTTTCTATATAAAAACTCAGGAATGTTTAGTGATAATATTTATCACGAGCTACGTGCTTCGGAGTGGCAATGCTCCATCATCAGGTGATAGAGCATTGACACTCCATAACGCGTAGCTTGCGTGATAAATTATTAAAAGTTGTGATATTAATTTGTTTTATATTTAAAAATTCAAAGTTAATAAAATAAAAATAAAATTACTTTGATTTTCAATTTCAATTTATTTATTTTTTTTGATTAAACATTCATTAAACACAACTTGAAAACGAAAACTAAAAATTAATATAAAAGCGCAGTTCGTGCCACCCAATCGTACATTTTATTTGTTTAATTACCCCGTAATGCTTATTTTGCAATCCAGTCATATAAAGCCAATGACCCCATCAGAAAAAAGAATCTAATGCAATCGAAAATTAAAAATGATGAGGAAAATAACTTCCAAATTTGTGTCTTGAATTGAACATGCAACTTAAGAAATAATTGTCACATTATTTTTCTTCTCAAATTTTAATTCAGCAATCGAGTGCACTATTACCCAAACAAAAAAAAATTAATTCAATTGAAAATTAAAAAGAATAACGAAACTTAGTTTTGCTGTAATCCTAATTAGTAAGTAAAGTAAGAACTTTCACCCGAAAAAAAGACCAAATGTTTGAATCCAAAATTAAAAGGATAACGAAAATAACTGTCGTTTTGCTATCGTTAATTTTTCACAAGTAAAAATTTGTCACGCAACATTTTTTTGAAATATCTACTGGTGGTGTTTACTTGAATAAAAGCTTTCGGAAATTGAAAAGGGAAAAGGATTATAGAAATATTCGGAGCTTTTTTGTTCGCTAATTTTTTTTAATAACTCCCGGTTGTGCCTGAAAATCATGTATCGGTGACAAAAGAAGAAAATTTATTACGGTGTTCATTTTATTTTAATGATAATAAGGACACTATTTCACTTGTTATCTCTTTGGCTTTTTCTTGTAAGCATTGTATATTTATTTCTATTGTACAATCATGGAGCAGCGCCATCTAAAGAAACTTGTGAACCGCACATTTGGAGGTTCTTACATTTACTAAGTGTCTATTCTGTTACCCTAACAATAGTCGTCAACAAAACAAATTATCAATTTATTGGCTCTAAAATCTATATTTCGTTAACAAGAGTCGTAAGCATATATGCTTACGACTATTGTCAGAGTAACATACATATATGCTTACGACTATTGTCAGAGTAACAGAATATACAACTAGTAAATGCACGAACCTAAAAATGTGTTATTCACAAGTTTCTTAAGATAGCCAGGTGGTGATTATTAAGCATAAAAATACTATAGAAATGTATATAACTACAATGCTTGTAAGTATAATCTTGAGCTTCAATCAAAATTGGTAGGCATAAAATATTTACCAAGCTAAAGTTAATGTCAAATTATTCAGTTTATTTTATAAAAAATGAACTAAATTTGTCTTCCATCATTCTTAAAACAACAATAACGTTAAGTATCTTTGTATTTATGTGTGCTTGTCTTCAGTTTTTTTTTTTTTTTTATTTCACCATAAATCAGTATTTTAACAATTATTCAATAATTCATTAGAATTTACAAAAAAAAAACTTAATTTCTGCGTCAGTTGGTTGTGTTTGACAGTTGTTTTTCCCATGCAAATCAGCTGTCATCAAAAGAAGTATCGACACACATTTTTCTTGTCCTGAAATGAAAAAAAAATCAGGATATAAATCAACAACGACCCTAATTTAAAATCAAGGACAAAATAAGAAAGAAAAACCCAAGCCATCAAAAAATATTTGAAAAAAAAAAAAATTAATGCAAAAAAAAAAAGAACTCCCACCCTATTTAAGAATATCTAATTAAAAGTCCTATCGCTCCTTTCAAATAGCCACTGAGTAGCTGTTACTTTTCTTTGGATTTTTATCAAGAATATACCTACCTACCCTCATCAGCTGGCTTATAATAATATGGTTTAAATGAAAATCAATAGGGGGATGAATAAAATTTGATCGGTGTTTTTCTTTTCCTATTGAGTTTTTTCAAGGATTCCAATACAGAAGGACAATCTCTTTGTAAATATTTCTTAAATAATAAATATTTCCCACCATGCGAGGATCTAAAGTCCGCACAAAGCATCCTATAGCTAATTAGAAGCTGGGACATCCAAAGACATGCATTATTAACATCATTCCATGGTGCACTGGCTGACAAGACGATTATCTCAAAGGACCTATAAATCCAGTGATTACAGTTGAACATAAGACGTTGTTATCTTATCGAGGACGTCATAGTAAAACTTACTACATACATTAAGAAGACTGTCTCTATGTGCTTTTCCCTTCCACCCTCTTCTTCAGTGTCTTTTGGTAATCTTATACCGCATGTAGAGTAGACCTTATGCTTTACAATTATACACACAAAAGTCTATGTCTATCCTTATGCACTGTTTTGTGGTTAACAAGGAACGCGTTCGAGGGTGAATCCTTAGGTGAGTGGTGCGACCGAACAGAATTTTCTATTAAAAACGTAAACATCTCCCAATGACGACAACACGCTATTACCAATCCCTTACTTTCATCAACGGATGAGATGAAGAACCAGTATTGCCATTTTTAATTTTTGTATTGTTATAACTTTTCACTATTGTCATTGGATTTAACTTTTTTCTAAGCAAACCAAAAAAAAAACAAGATATTTTCAAACAGGTTAATCGCAAATGAAAAAGCGCAACAAATAGAAGGAACATTGGTCAAAATGAGTTCAGAAACGTAACGAAAAACCGAACATTCTTAACTTCAAACTAAAGTCTATACATCACCAAATAAGCCTCGCCTCATAAGTTAAATCGGAATCAGGCTGTCCTACATGCAACATGTACATGCATATACAACGACCAAATCAGAATTTATAAATTACTGCAAACTGAAAGTAGAGACTGCTCATAAATCTCGATGAGTCCATCAATTTACTGCTCTTTAATAGCAACCTTTTGAATGCTGAGATTACTGCTGCAATTGATGGCTTGGAACTTGGTGTCACCAAGGTACCAGAAAACGCAACAGAATTTATGGGACATAATTCAACAAATGTGGGTATACATACAGAATTGCTACAACGACCGACAGAAGAAAATCTGTTCAAAGAAGTTACCAGAGAAATTTCGTAATCACCAGCAAGAATTTGAGTGAGATTAAATACGTGGAAACCTTTTCAAGAACTCCGTTTAAGTCTATTATAACATCCAGTTCCAGAAAAAGGCTTCCAGCTATCAAACTGGAACACGACGATCTAAAAACATAAACCACAAAACCTTAGACCGTTTATTTTAACCCAAAGTCAACACGTCTATTTTACGTACTCAAATAATTCAGGGACAGTTAAAATCACAGGCAAAAAACTTTGGATTGAACCTGCCAACAGCGCTTACCTCACCACTCCGTAATCCGGTGCTAAAGGCACCCAAAAGAGAGTGATCCAGTCACTGATTATTTTAAACTTTTACCAAAAGTTTAGTTATGCTATTGAAAAGGTCGTCTCTGAATACAGACCTTCAACTGAAGCAAGTTACTGCAAAACATTTTTCTAGTATTACTGCAAAAACTAATATTCCGAAGCCTGAAAACATTTCGGAATGACAACAGCATAGCATTCCAATTTATCGAATGCTAAAATTGCAGCAAGAGACAGCTTGCGCCGCTTGCTCTAGAGTCACGACGCCATGATTGGGCTGCTTCTTGATATCGAAAGTGCATTCGATAGCGTGTTTTTGTTTTCTGTAAAAAAAAAAGGAAACTGTAAGTCGGAGTTCCATAAGTAAGACCATTTCTTTTCAATATTTTCACATCTTATTAGACACTACCCGAAAACCTGAGTTGAAGAATACCTTAGCAGTCTCTTCCTGTACTATCAGTCGAAGCTACTCTGCTCTAGCTGACTTCCTCAAATCAAAAGCATGTGCCAAAAACTAAGCTTTAAAAATATCCTGCTTGAGTAAGTGTTTTATTAAATGAATAGTAAGTCCTCACAAAAAAAAACATCGATTTCTGAAACCGACATAAAGTCTTTGGTTCTTGAAAAATTAAAAAAATAATATTTTTTTTTGTTTTTAAATTTGTACATATCTGGCACTGCTGCAACTAGCTTTAAAGACAGCAGCTCACAATCGCCCAGTTTGTCATGATTAAATTTTATTCGCGTAACAGCGTGTGTTTGTGTGATGTGGTTTAGTTCTCTTTATTGGAAACAGAAGATGGTACAACACACAAAATATTCCTTAGAACAGTGTCGGCGACTTAATTATATGACTTTACTTTTATATTCTTTATCCTGTACTAGTATACTCTATACACCGCCACCGTGATGTTCAGTTTTTAAGTCAACGACGGACGACAACGTCGTCGTCGCTCTACGACACAGAACACCAAAATTTTATCACGTTTCTTTATCTTACATCTGTGTCGTATTTAAGAGCCTTTTGAGTTAAATAACACTCAATGGAGATGTTTTGTCTATGTTTTTCAAAAACAGGATAAGAGTAGGAATTTTGAAATTAAATAAGTTTGGGTATTGAATTTAACCTGGATGGAGATTATGATGTAAAATACCTACAATGGTTTGTTCTTAAAGACAATTTAAGTAAAGACACTTTGAAAACATTAGGTTTAACTTGCGGAGATCTTCTTTTTGTATTGAAATGAATATATAAAATAAAAATGTAAATAAATTCATTTGGGCAATCTGTTGGCCATCGGAATTACTCTGATGGGGTCTCCAAAAGGAAAAAAACATAAATCCCATTGAGCAAAGCCTTCAAATTGTTTTCTAAATGAAAGCTATAAATTGTATATCCTTCAAGTTTAATCAGAAGACTTAGGGGAAGTCAATTGGCTTTGTTAGGCGATAGAAGGTGTGTCGAATGTTTTCAAGATGTCTTAAGTTAAAGAAAGATTTTATAACTTTTAGATTATTATTTGAACTAAATATTGATCAGAGGTTTTTTTTTCTGATAAACTTCATAACTTAAAAAAGTGTGATTTCAAAAATCGAGATGTATTTGGAGAGTCTAAATCCACAAAGTTCACACAAAAACAATGTCTGCTTTGGCCGCCAATTTGAAAAAGGCGATGATGCCTATTGAAAAATTGCAATTTTGAAGAAGGTGGTTAAACAAGTAATAATTGGAAAATGGGTTGTCAATGGAGTACTAACTATCAATTTTGAGATTTTTTAAATTATTAAATAACAATCTCAAAAATAAAATAATTCATTGTTTTCTTAGAGATCACAACTATTTTTTTCGGCACAGTATGTATTTTTGTTGAACTTCTTCGCAATTATTCAATGATAAATAATTTGACAAGGAAAAAGTTTGAAGAAAAAAATAATATTTGGGTATTTTTTTGTTATCAATTTTTTGTTTAAAGATTTTTAGGAAGTGACAAAAATACATAAGCTAGATATAATGAATGATTAATTTATTTTACAAAGATTGCTTTAGGTATACTTTATATATATTGTTCCACAATTTCGCTATCTACATAAAAAAAGGAATAGAAAATTGCATGATTTTTATAAGAAAAGTGCGAAAAGTAAGTAAAAGTTCGAGTAGAATGGTTTTAAAGTTTTTATCCAAACTAAAGGGTTATCCAATAAGAGGTGTTATTTTGAATAGCCCGCTATATCGGTAGCTGTCACTTTTGAAGCTGTCATTTTTTAAAATTTGACAAGTAGAAACTACGCCATTAATAAAAATGGAACGATACACGCTTCAACAACGCATTGAAATTCACTATAAAAATGGTGAACATTTGGCAGAGACGGTTCGTAAAACTAAAACATTTTTGGGTCGTCGTGAAGCACCTTGTCGGACCGAAATACAGAAATTGGTGGACAAATTCGAGCTGTTGGGACAAGTTAGTGATGTGAAGAATAAAATCCGTGCACGTCGCTCAAGAACAACTGAGAATATTGTTGTTGTAGCCCAAGTGTTGAAGAAAACCCAGGTTTATCCATTCCTCGTCGTTCTTTGGAATTAGGCATTCCACAAACGTCATTACACCGTATTTTGCATAAAGGTTTAAAAAGTTCAGTTAACACAAGAACTCAAGCCGGCTGATCATCAACAACGTCGTGTCTTTGCTGATTGGGTCCTTGAATATCAAAATAATTGAAAAACCCTTATTGTGAATATCAACCGTACTTTTTCAGGGCTTTTTAATCAGGGTGAAAAGTTTGATCGATTATTCGGCAACACTCATTGCCTTCGGATGACTAAACTGTTTTTTTTTTTCATCACTAGTTTTAAATAATTATATTTCCGGTAACATTTCTGTGGTCAGATGGCTAATTGTTATAAAACTTATAAGTAGCACTTTTTAAAATTTTATGTGAAAGCATTTTTTAAAGTTCAAAATTACATTAAAAATTAGAATGTTGTGAGAAATAAATAAGTTAGTTTTAATTACCTCCTAGGTGACTTGAGATTGCTTTTTCGAAAGTTCTTATTTATACATACGATTTGACATAAAATCACATGCAATAATATCTATTTAAATAATAAAAAAAAACCTTTTGGATTTTAATAACTATAATAACTTTATCAAAAACCATGTTTCCCCATGTTTTCTGATGCAGCAAAGGGTCAGGTAATATCTAGTACATATAGGATAAATTTGTGAAAACATCTTTCTGATTTTTCATTATTTTTAACTTTAAAAAATTGCTTTCACGTAAAATTTCAAAATGTGACTTTTAATATTTGGCCATCTGACCACATATTTTTTACATTTTCTGTTTTTTTTTTTTTTTTTTTGTCATAAGTTGCTTAAAGGATACAATGAAGATTGAGATAACAACTAACATAATCATGATGATTGAGAAGACAAAAAAGTACGTCCGTCTGGTTGTCTTAGAATACTACATATATACATAACGCTCGTATCTGTACTGTTTTTTGCAGCATTATACTGTTTTTTGCTCTCAAAAACTGCGTACTGTTTTTTTTTTTTCAAAAATACTGATTTTATTTTGAGATATACAGAACTTCAAATCAGCAGTTTTTTGAGCTTGTAAGCAAACGAGAATGACAGTGGGATATATCCATCTTTACATTGTTAATCTTCGAGTAGGAAATTTGCTCCTCAATGAAAAATTTCTTGGTGAAATTTATACCACTTTTATATATGAGATGAAGTTCTCTGATTTCACTCATTAAAAGTAATGTAAACAGTCAGCGGTTCGTCATTGGCATCTAAAACTCAAAGGAATTCAATAATGAACGCAATAAATTTTTCTTGCACTTTGTCAGCGGTATTTGGAATTCTTTTTCTAGTCTTGACTCACAAAACAACCCTTTTCTTACTTTGACAAAACAGTGCTGATATCGCTTATGAAAAGCAATGTACCTTTTCAAGCACATGGACTTCAGACAAGACTTGATTAGAAGTGGAAACATTGGAGGCGATTCTAATCGTCAAATGCAATATTTAAAATTCTTGCGTTGATTTCTATCAATACCTCAAAACAAAGCCGGAATTGCTACGAAGCTTGTTGAAATGGAAAGTGAAGACGATTCTGATGATGGGAATAAATCGCGTGGTGATGGTTAATTTGCCTTTTTTTTATGTTTTAAGGAAATAAATTAAAAATAAAAAAAAAAATTAAAAAAATTAAAAAAAATGTACTGCGACATACTGCTATTTTCAATTTTTGAGATACGAGCGTTATATATACATATAACGAATGAAAAATGTTCGTTTAACAGCCCGATTATACCCAACATCAGTGATACCTCACAAGTCATAACAAGAGGTGAAATTGATTTTGTTACTTTTTCGGATTCTCCCCCGTAGTCACAACTTGTAAGAGCACCAGAGCAGCTCGAATTTCAATAGTTTTTGTTTTTGCTATTTTTTGTGAGTTGAAACGAAAGGAATTCTTTATTATTTATTTTTATTTTGATGATGCATTGGGTTATGCAACTTTTTGTTTTAATTAAAAAATATCAAATCAAAAAAAACTTTTTAGAATTGTTGAACTTTTCTTTATTAATTCACATTTCTTTTATAAGTAAATTCTATCTTCGAATCCATGTTTTTTCTCCAAAAAAGCTAGTTTTGCATTACCACACATATTTTTCACTGATATTAGATCGGATACGTTGTTGATTTCTATAAAATTTGTAAATTTGATTGAATTATTTACTTTTCACATAAATTTTGCACAGAAAAATTAAAAACTTTACCGTGTTCTGTCACAATCAGCTGTTTCAAGTCGAAGAAAAAAACTCACCATAGCGCGGTGAGTTTACTTGTGACTTTTCTTGTGAGGATTGGGGAAGAATTCAATAAATGTTATCAAGTCACAACAATCCTCGGGCTGTAAATTTCGTATGTAGGGTTTATTGAAAATTCTTAGGGGAAAATTGCAATTTATAGCTTAAAAAAAAGGTTTAGGTACCTGTACTGCCGCTAACTTCGTAAAGGCCCTTACTGCAAAATTTAATTTTTTTAATTTATGACATATTTAATGTCAGGGTATTGTTATTTTAATGTATTATTATTTATATTATATACAAAAAATAAAGCACAACTTGAGCTTAAAGACACATATTTTTTGGTATTTTTCCCGTTCTTTATTCCCGTTCTTTATTGCGGTAGGCGAAACTGTTTTTTATTCTTCATCCTCGAAAAGTGAAAATGTAGTTAGGGCCTTTACGAGTTTAGCGGCAGTGTAAGCCTGTACCTGTCATATATCCGTTATGGAAGCACTTATTTTTCTCAAAAACTACTTTCCGATTTTCTTCAAGAAAAGTTAGAGAATGGTTTATGACAATAGTTGTCTTTGTTTTCAATGATGGAAGATGAAAACAAATTGTCTATCAAGTCAACATAGTATAAAAAGCGGTTTAAAAAATAAACAGTTTTCAACCATTTGAAGTAAACTTTACATTTATAAAACACGTCCCTATCAACACTAATTTGAAATTAAAAAAAAAAACAAAATAGTATTTATTTAGAATTTTCTTTATATCTTTCAATAATATCATAGTTTTAGATATACATGTTAATGTTATGTTAATCTTCACTCAACCGCATAAAATAAAATCCTAGAAAATATTTCCCAATTTAAATTAATCTATCTAAACTAAAACTATAATATGATTGCTTTTTTTGTTGTTCAGGATCAAAACACTCACATAAAATTAGAACCAACTTTACACTGAAAAGCATTTCCCTATACTAGAAAAAGAATGAAATTCAATCTGAGGCACATTTTCATTATCAATATATCTTTTAACTTCATGGCACATGTGAAAAATAAAACCTAATAAAATCACAGTATTAAAATCATTTATTCCTCCTTCAAACACATTATCTAAATTTTCATCAACTTGTCGCTCCTTTCTCAAAAGAAAATCCCACTTATGCAATCCTTAAATACCCACTCATAAAGTCGCAAAATCCCATGAGCATTTTTGAACGGCCACCTTCCATCAACCCCTAATTTTCTCATTGTTATTATTATTATTTTATTATTCCAATAAGGGAGAGCAAACCACAAAAAAAAATATGAAAATTAAATCCACTTGTTATGATAAAATTTCATTGCAAAAACATCCACTTAGACAATTGCTAAATTTTCCCATAATAACACACTCTCAGTGAGGAAAAACCGCAAAGTAATATCCATCTATTCATCCCCCTCTATATAGAAGCTTATTAAAATTCGCACGCGTTACCACTTCCTCTCTTCACAAAATCACAGGAAAGCCATCTACCGACACAATTTTTATATCCATGGGGACGAGTGTATAACACAACAACAAAGAACAAAAATAAAAACAGATCACACAAAGGACGCATCTTCGAATCCACCAAAGGAAGAATAAAAAAATATCTTCATTACCATAATACGGCAGAGTAAATGCCATTAAACACCACTTTATGACTTTATATGCGGCGACAAAGGATCATCCCTCTCGGTGGGTGTGTGGGTGCAGTGTCACATGTGAGCATAAAAATTCATACGATTAACAATGTGCACACTTGGAATTTTCTGTTATTTTATTGTTACTTTTGAATAAATTTTATCTTGATGCAACGGTTGTCCTGATTTACACTTTTAGGCTGGTAAACCACCATTTTTTAGTAAGAAACACCCGGCAGTCTCTCTTGAAACACTCACGGCCGATTAAACACTGACTGGTTAAAAAGCGGCTTTGAAAAGAGTGGTCCTCAGCACAGACCCTGAATTGTGCGTATATAAATAATAATGCGGTTTTTAATGCGCGCGCATAACAAAGTTTTGCAAAACTTTTCAAAAACTCGTTTTCAAACAAAAATAAATAATACAAAAAAAAAAACGCAACCAGGAAGAAGTGGGAACAAAATAATTTTTTGTTTAAAAACTTTGCAGACTCTTTACCTAAAAAAAATTTGTTACTAACAAAGTCGAAACGAAAGGACTTTTGCTGCCAAGCCAAACCAAACTGTACCGAACAGTTTCCCAACTAACTAAACCAAAACTCAAAAGAAAAGTTTTTCATTAACCTTCAAAAAAGTTTGCCCGATTTGAATTTCACCCCCCGAGTCCCGCTACTTATAGAGAAGGCTTCTAGTCTAGAGTACAGATACCTCTGGTATATTGTTGTTAAAGTTTAAGCGGCTGCGGCTCATCCCCCGTTTTGGTTATTTTTTGTTTTTTTTGGAAAAAATCAAGCCTCTTCTTTTTGAAGAACCCCTAAGTCACGAGTTTTGACAACATTTACAACAAAAATGGAGTTCGTCGGCCGTCATTTGCACAAAACCTAAAGTTTATTAATATATTTTCTAATTATGACACTTTGGTTAGGAATGTGTCACTCTGACTGGTGGATGTATACATGGTTTGGAGAGCAAAGACAAAGTTTTGTTCCGGTTATTGAGTAGAGGGTTCTTTTCATTAGAATTTTTTTTCTTTTTTTAACTATGGGCTTTTTGTTTCCTCTTCTGTGTTTTTGGATTTCAAGGTTGCGACAGATTAATGAATAAAGTTTCAAATCAACGATTAAAGTTCGCTTGTGAAATACAATCTACCACAGTTATGAACTGGGTTAAACTTGGAAAACTTTACATTTGTTTTACAGTTTGCTAGGCTTAAAATTTAAGGAGTGATAAACATGGTTAAAACTTTTTTTTAGAAGGGTATGAGAGAAACATTTCAGGCTGCGACCAGAAACGTGAATCAATAATTATATAAATTTAATATGGCGACATTAAATTAAGCAAGTTCCTCTTGAAAATTAGATATTCAGAATCAAATTTCGGAAGAAGTCCTAATCAGTGGAAGTTAAAGATAATTTTTATTTTAACAGAACGATATTGCAATAAATAATTAAATTATTTTAACCTAAAATAATGTTGATAAAAAACATTTTGGTTTCAAAACATTATGTGGCTTAACACGTTATGATTACATGTAATTTATGATTATATGTTGTGATTTATGTATTAACTATATCTACATATAGGAAACTTTAATTTAAATTCTGTTTGTCTGCAGCTGATAATTTACAGATTTACTTTTATTAATTATTCAATCAGAAAAGGAAATATCATAATCAGAAATTCCAATATTTTTCAATAATGATATCTGGTAGTCAAATGAATCTGAAATATGACAAAATTTGATCTGAATAAATCATACAGTGAAAATCTTCAACGGTAATTAAGTTATCAATTGAACATTATTTGAAACATTATAATCCTCTTAAATAGCTTTTTATCAAAAGAGTTCGGTGTACCTATTTAAACGATACGAATTTTCCACAAACAAAAACTGAAAAAAATTTAAAGAAAAGTACAAAGGTAAAAAAAAGAAAAAAGAAAAGGTTCGATGAATCGATGTTTTAAAAAAATAACATCGATGTTGAAAACATCGGCCTGAAAAACATCGATGTTTTTTTTGAAAATCCCAAAAAGCAAAGCAAAGGACTTCTCATTTCGTTTTTCTTTAATTTTTACAGAATCATCTAAAAAGTCACAGTACACCATAATATTAGAGGTAATATACTGCGCAGGTTGTCAAAAACCGAAGGACATACGAAAAAAAAAACATTTGTTTTCCCTAGATTTGACTCTACTTATAATAACTCTAAAGCACAAATGTAATTTTTTCATTTGTTTTTTCTGCTTTTTTTGTTGATTTCTGCATTCTGCCACAGTAAACATAACACAACCTAACAAATCAGATATTAATTAGTGAATTAATCGAATTGATCGGATATTATTTAGGACGCTTTATTTTTTAGTAAATGCTTAATTAAATGAGAATTAGAAATGGGAAATATGGAATGACTGTTGTGTGGAATTCATAAGAAACTGCAGTGTTGCTAAAATTGCAGCCAATCCCAAATGCTAGGTGAGAATTGGAAATTAATTTTCTTAAATTATCAATTGTTTTACTGTTCCAGATTCATGGCAAGATATATATATATATATATATCTCAAGAAGGGATTAAGAACAATAAAATCGTATGGGCTACTTGCCCATACGTGCCCTTGTAGAATTGCTAAAGTTCATTGTTTTGGCCTCAACTAGATACAAATATTGATTGTCTTGTCTTGTACCAAATAGTGCTGCACACTATTTGTTTTTTAAGCTAAATACTATTATTTTTCATTTTTAAATAAAAAAATGGGATTACAGTTAAAAATGTTAATTTTCTTTATTAGTTAATTAATAGTCAACAGGAAATGATATAAAATTCTCTGCGCAAGCGCGCTTAATCCAGTACGCTGGATCCATACGTTCACCTTTTGTTACTGGCACACTCCCAGTTTTCGCTAATTGAGCCAAAAGATTCAATTGAATTCACGTTGATCACGTGGAATGTTCGCTAGAATCAAAGCGATTCTTTTCAGTAGTCCAATAGCAAGTTCATTAGATATTTCAAAGCAATCCAAACAGGGAGAAATTTCACTGATTCCGAAGATGAAAGCTCATTATTGTTGTCGACATATCAATGTTAGAGATATGGCAGCTGCAGCAGCCAAACCATTCTTTTGCTTATCTGAATACACTACAGGAGAAAGTTCAAAACGGCTTGCAGCGATTCTGGATAGTTATGGTCGTCACAAAAAAAAATATGTAAAAATTAGTTTTGGTTTATAGAGCATATATGTATTACGAATTTTTTTAAATTTAATTTTGTTTTAATTGTTATGTCGATGATTTTGTGCATCCATTGCAATGGTTGTTTCATTAAAAATAACAGTTGATTCCGCTCCTCTATCATATTTTCACTTCTTTCTGTAAGATTAAAGAATAGTATGTATCATTTAAGCATATGACAATGGGATTATTTGTCACTTCCTCGCAAGAGGCAGTGCCACTGAAAAAACAAGGTGTTCTCGAAGCTGAGCTCGAATCAAGACCTCCGGCGTATTAGTCCGACACACTAACCACTACGCCATATTATTTTATATATTCAAACCAGAATTTAAAAATAACAACTTTGGAACACCTTTTCAATGCCAAACGATTTTCTTGGGTAGTAATTTATACAGATTCGGATACATATGCACTTCAGTCTCCGTTGTTGTGAAGATGGACGAAGAGGACTGTTTGGACTCACGCGCCAAATATTTGTGAGATAGCAAATATCAATTTTCGAACTCTTCGGAAAAATCTGAAATATTGGCCACATTCCTTCCATCTCTTATGGAGTGAGTGAGACAAAAAGCCAAAAAACATCGATGTTAAATCATCGCTCCAAATAACATCGATATATCGATGTTTTCTGAACGCTGCCATTGAAAAGAGAATTGCGGTAGATTCTCATTTCATGAAAAAGGCAGTGGAAGAATTTCCCCGATGGAATCAACGGTGGCGTCTATAGTTGTGAACTCCTTATGCGTACTTTTACTACATATTCGGAGATCAGGCCTATTAAGATGCGGTTTTATCCGGCTTTTCACTTTTTGTCCATGCAAGAAGTCTGAGGCTTTATCATAGTTCAGTCAATATGGGGAATCATCTGACAAAAGTTTGGTAGTTCTCCAAGTTTGAATGTAGTTTTGTGGGAGGGGGGGTCAATTTTAATGTAATACTGAGTTTTCGGGAAATTTGATCTTGTGCAGCTGCCGCCATCTTGAATTAAAGATTTTAAAATTAAAAAAAAATTACTAAAATTTATTTTCTCAAAAATCATAAACTTAAAAAACTTAAATGAAACATAAAATCATAACATCGAGGTACATCGAGGTTTATACGAATTTCAGACTTTTTGCAGGAAACATTCTTCAAAACGCACATTTTTATGTAACGCAAAATGGCATTTCGAGTGGTTTTTAGCTGCGTTTTTAAAATTTCATAAAATGCTTCATATGAATCGGAGAATTCCCCGTTCCGAACGGTTACCTCTATAGGCTGTTTATCTGTAAAACAAAAATATAGAACATTATCGAATAAGCTTTTATAGATATTCGATATTTTTTTTTGCATTTTAAGTCAATTTTTCAGAAGTCTTCCCTCCCATCAAAAGGCGTAAATTTTGAAAAATTATCAATTTAATAATTGAGATAACCATGAATCCGTATAATTTGTTCAGTCGTTTTATATAAATTATTCCCATATTTCCATTTTTCAAGGACCCTTTATATAAATCATCAAATTTGCGTGTTATTTTATTTCGTTATCCAATTATTATCGTTGGCTGAAAACAAACAGAAAAAAAAAATTTGCAAAATTATTTGGTTACTGATCCAATTTGAATACCTACCATCCGTTTACAACTACCCACCTTTCAAGTTCAGTGAATTTTGCCGCGAACCAACAATACAAAAAAGCCAATTCTAGGATGAGGTTGGTCCATATAATATAAGAGCTGTTGTCATCCTGAAGCACAGAAGCACCCAATATCCATTCCACATGACACGATGCGGCAATAACGAGCGCGCAAGAGACAAATTAAATAAAATTTCCGAAATGACATAACCTGTTTATTTTCCAAGCATAAGGGATATTTTTGAATAAATATTGGGGGCTGATATAGCGGTTTTACCCCTGCACCTGTCAACGCCGAAGGTTGTTGATGTGTGTGTGTTAAGAATGAAGGAACAAAAAATATCAGAACAACAAAAGAAGAGGGAGGAATCAATTGGATCAGATTTGCGTAAAATTAACGTACGGTTACGGTAGCGGCAACATGGGTATGTGTTGCAGAAGCTAATATTAAAATAAATTGGATTTTCTTTTTTTTTTTGTTGGTCTTATAGAATTTGCATTGTTCGAAATGTGAAGGTATGTTCAGTGTTCATGTATTGCTTCTACATTTTTGCTCATTAGTTGGATGTACTTGACGTTTCAGTTTTGTATGCAAAAAATAAAGGAAAGTTTGTAAGGGTTTTTTTTTAAATTTTGTATTTTAAGTTCAACCATAAAACAATGCTTGAGTATAAATACATAAATGAATACCGAAAAATTCAGGTTTAATTCATATGGTAGGGTGGCAGAAGTATAAATACCTTCAGTGATTCCACTATTTTCTGAAAAGCTATGATCGATAAGCAATCTTAAAAAAAAGAAGAAGAAGAAGAAAAAGAAGAAGAAGAAGAAGAAAAAAAAGAAGAAGAAGAAGAAGAAGAAGAAGAATAAGAAAAAAAAAACAAGATCAAGAAGAAGAAGAATTGTCCGATACCGTTTTGTTAATCCTTAGTCTGTGTTTTTGGAGACGACGGAAAATTTCGTTTAACTTCAGCTGCATACTTACTGCTTAACGGTTAAATTGGGTGGGTGTTCTGAACCAAACGTTAGACTAAAAGAAAAAGAAAGTAGTCACCAAGGCAGACCTCATCTTAAATTAAGTGGTCACGAAGAAGATGATTTACAACGACTTATTAAGTAACTGGAGACGGCAGGCTAGAAATCGAGTCGTCTGAAAACGCTTAATAGTTGACGCCAAATAAAACCCCCATCTTGAAAGCAGGGCAAAGTCAGTAATAAAGTTAAAACATGAATAAAAAAATACAAGATCACGTCTTCCCGCATTTTTGATGATGTATCCTGTGACCCCCCAAAAATATTTAACTATATTATCCTTTAAACAATTTTAAATAACTCCTAAAATGTCTTCCATAACCAAAATAAAACAAATTGCAGAACAAACCAATACAAATTTGTTCTTTACACATCGAAACTTACGACAAAAATTGTCAAATTTTGGGTCACAGAAAAGGTCATACTCATCAGAATGATTTTTTTTTATGAAACGACGACTTGTATTCCTTCATTCATGAGTTAAAACATTGAAAAATTCAAGTTCCGACAGCGAGCGGCATAACGCAATATTGTCGAAAATCCTGTTATTTATTACTTTATTATTTTATACTTTGTTTGAGATTTAAAACCTAAAAAACTTGTTTTTGATCACAATATTTATGTTATTCGGAATTTCGACAATCAAAATATGTTTCATGAATTGCCTAACGATTGAACCGATGTTAATGCAATTTTAATATAATCCCTAATCCTTAGATTAGTCCATCGCATCGGGTTGTCTTGTGATGTTTGATAGTGATCGGATCAACTGAAAACAAAAAACAAAATACGGACGAGCAATGCCGGCAACGCTATACGTTTTGCTTACACCAATGGACCTGTGCAGCAGTGTTAATGAACCATCATGTCCATTAAGCTAGTTCTATAAGATGTTTTGCCTGCTTCCGCATTCATTGGTTTGTCCTTCCTCTGATCTTTCTTTGTCTTATAAGCTCTGACTTCAATTTTACTATAGCTCGCTCTTTGACATCATATAAACACATACCTGCATAATATTATATCAGTATATTCCGAACCCTACAAAAAGATAGATACTTCTAAGATAAAAAAGTGATATGGTCCCAACCGAAATCATGAAAATCTTCGGCATAGAAGAAATAGAAAGAATATGTAGCATAAATAAAATAAAATCAATTTTATTATATAAAACTGAGTAATTCGTTACCAATAATTTATCATTCAATTACTATAGCCAAACAAATTCCACATACCTTAACTAATTGCCACTCATGTCAGTCACCATTAAGCCTTATAACATTTAATAAATTACTGCAAAAAAAAACAAAACTCTTGTGTGTGTCAAAAACAGTTATCTTCTCGTATTGATCTATAACAACACATTATGTTTATCCCAAAAGGTGCAACGCTACACAAACAGTTACCTCTCAATGGATACATATAAGAAAATCCAATTGTATGAATTCTTTCTTTCAAAAAATTATTCCTTTCTAAGAAAATTGCCAAAAACGTGCTCAATGAGCAATCGAAATTTTATTAATCAATCATAATCAAGAGAAAAACGATGGGAGACCATCATAATGACTTTATCTTGATAGTGATTTAGTTTGAGTTCTATATTTTGCGAATGAAGTTACGATAGATTGAGAAATAATAATAATTATTATTCCCAATTGTCTATCAATTAAGAATTAGGAATTCCATTAAAGAAATTAAATAATTTTGTTCAAGAGCTTTCATAAGCTGTTCTCAGTGCTGGTATAAGAGTTCGAAGGATTTAATGAAGAGCGCGTGGTATATTATTTGTGAAGGAAATGAAATCATTTCCTGTTTAAACAAAAAAAAAAACGGGAAAGTTTGATCTAATTTTCTAACCTTTATGTAAATTCCCATGAACCCAAAGGGATCGTTCATCCTTTTTTGCCTTAAGAAAATTGTCTTGTCTCGATAACTGGTAATAATATGTAAATTTAGCACTATGATCATGATAATACGCCACAATCTGGGAAAGAGACCCTCCTGATGTCCATTCGTGTATCCAAATTGGCTCTGACATCTTTTTTTCTTCACGCCTGAATGGAAATGTAAACACCGGATAAGAGTGGCATAACAAAAGGGTTTATAAGGGTCAATTGGTGGATGTGATTGTGATTCCTTTTTTTCAAGAAAGTTAGACAAAGGGTGGTTTTCCTTCCTCCTTGGATTTGCATTAAAAAAGGAAAAAGTCGATGCAATTCTACCGAAGACGAGTACCTGCACTGAAGAACACGTACCGTACCACCTGCTTGAATTCTAACTCTCAAGAAATTCTGAAAAAAAAAACGTACAAATCGTAAGTTTGATGCAAAATTTGCAAAAACACTACAAAATCGAAAACTGATAGAAAATAAATTATTCCTGCATGCATGTTAAGCGTTTTCGTTTCGCATAAATCAACCTTTGACACTTTGCACACAAGCAAGACGTTCCTGACGTAAAAGAAAATCGAAAAAAGGAACAACATGGTATTTTCATCCACTTCCACATACGCTTATCTAGCTGTTTTGCCTTATCGGCAAACTACCTTCAATCGACGGGGATAAGTTAAGACTACCGGATAGTCACTCTTTAAAATTTCATCATAGAGTCCATAAATTTCATCTGGCAGATCTCACATATGCTTAAGTGGATTAGAAAAGGAAATAGGTAAAATTATATCATCTTCAGTACAGTGTTTATTTGATATTTTGTTAAGACAAAGAGGATAAATTATTTGGAAGACATTTGGTTTATCCACTTAAAGGTCAATAATCTAAAGCTTAGAAAAATAGGTTGATGACTAAGCTGGTAAGAAAATACTATGATTTTATTTTATCAGCAATGCATGCACAAATATATACATAATAATTATAGGACATATTTCTTTGGAGATTGAGATTGGATGGAATAAAAATTAAGAACACCTACTGGTTTCACTGAGCCAATAAAATTATAACATACAAGTTCAAATCAGCCAAAAGTATCAAACGTAAATGATACGAATCTCTCATACAAAATTCATCTTATGACACATTGTCTATGGATAAAGATTTTGACTAGACAGCTCTGGAATATAATATATCGGGTGGAATTCCAATATTTAAAATTTCGTTCAATTCTGTTACATTTGAGATCTCCAAAGGTAGTCATTTAGGTCCATTATTGTTTTTGTTATTTGTCAAACCAGGTATGCGTGAATGGGTACGAACGTAACGGTCGGTGGCCCAGTTGAAGTTTTATGCAAAACTGGAAATGTTAAAGAATATTTTTTAATACAAAATAAATTGTTTTTAAAACTTTCCTATTACAAAAAAAAAAAAAAAAAAATACCATTTTTAAAAATAGAAGTTAAAAAAATAAAATTTGAGTGCGAAACTTTTGTATCTTTTTGTCATATTTTTTCTAAAGTTTATATCTTTAGTTTTCAATATAAAAACAATCGAATGAAGACGGTTGTAACATTTTTTTGCAATTATCGGTGCTGTAAGAAAAGTTAAACAAACGTAAACATTCGTAAAAAAGGTCGTACACAATTGCTCTTGTGCCAAAATTACCTTCGTGTTAACGACTGGGAAATTCGTCTTACTCGTTTTATTGAAAAAACATTTTCTTTAGTTTACTTTTCAATTTCACTTTCATGTAATAAAAAAAATAAGATGAAGTAAAATTTTATCCTAATTTATCGTAGTTTTTGAAAAAAAAAAAAAAGAATTTTCGTTTTTTTTATTCAAAAATTAGTTTTTAATTTTTTTTTTAAACTGACCGTATTTTTTTCGAGAAAAATAGAATAATCGTTAACGCTTACATGTTAGGTACCGTTATTTTAATACCTAGACCAAAAATAGAAAAAAAATATTTTTGAACTAGGTATAAAAAACTGATAGTTCTATTTTTCTCGAAAAATTTTTACCAATTTCGATAAAATTTTAAATGAGTGATTTATTGCCAAATGTGGTAGGTTTTATTGGATTTTTTTTTCACAATCAGCTTCGGTACCTTATATATGTACCTGCTGTATAAGGATTTAGGCCAACATCAAATTGGGGACAAAACTAAATTTTGTTTTGCGGAAAAAAATTAAATCTTTTAATAGCATATATTTTGAAAATTTTTTTTTTTTAATATTTTTAAGAACAAGTTCTTAAAACAAAATGTTTAGTTT
Organism: Baccha elongata; assembly: GCA_951217065.1. NCBI lineage: Eukaryota > Metazoa > Arthropoda > Insecta > Diptera > Syrphidae > Baccha > Baccha elongata. Next base: position 21,685,937 of record OX578272.1, on the reverse strand, counting down.
TATAACAAATACTTGCACACAATTATTATAAATATTCTTAAAATATTAAAAGAAACGTGTGTTAAGAAAATCATTAAAACCCATTTCCATCTTATTGTATAAGAATATAACGATTTCAAAATAATATTTGATTAAGATTACTTGTCTAAATTGGGGAAAACTGACCTATATTTTCACATGTACAGTTAAACAGATTATTTGTTTCTATCGTCTGATAAAGCTTATACCTAACAATTTTTCACCAGAAAGGTACCGTCTATTTTAGACTTAGAACACTAATTAACTGGTAGGTATGTCACAAAAAAAATCCAATCAAATTTCACGTTTTATGGATTTTTCGTGTGGTCTTGTATTTTAATATATTTAAGATATTAAAATTATTAAAAATTAAAAGATTAAAAAATATTTTAATTGTTTATGTACATAGGTAGATAATTTATTTTAAACAAAAAAAACATTAAAACAAAAATATTTTATAGCTAAAAAATATTATATTCATTTATATAATTTATTAATTTTTTCATTCAGTTTTTTTAAATTATTCAGTATTTTATTTAATTGTTTATTTTTTTATGTAAATAATTGTTAAATTATTTATTTGTTCAATTACTCATATTTAGCAATTTATGTATTTATTCGTTTATTTATTTATTGTTCATAAACATTTTGTTAAATTTAATTTTAAAATGTTTTTTATTAATTCTGCAACATCGTTATGTTTGTTCGAAAAATTGTGTCTATTATTTTTATTTTTAATATTGAAATCAATATAAGAATCAGGTAAAATAGTTATTAATTAATTAAAATCTTCAAATGGGACAAACAAATAATTAGACAATCCGATGTCTAACCCTAATAAATCATTCCATGGGCTCACTTAAACACAAACGAATATTTAAAAATTTGTATATCTATATGTTCATAAATGATGTCACACCAGCTTCTGTATACCATACCAATATAAATATCCCAATGACTGTCAAAATAAACTACTTTGGTAATAAAAATGTCTAGCAGGCATACTTCAAACACAAATAAATTCTTATACATTATTTGCCTTATTCTCATCTCTGTGTCCCCAGTTAAGAAAAGAAACAACAAATAAGAACTTTTCGTCGATTGGGGACAATTTAACATCACTGTCATCACTGCCATCATCATAGCTGTCTCCCTTTATTGATTCAATCAATTTGGTATCGAAATCGGTATGCAAACAAGCCACTGGGGATGGTATCTGGTATCCCTGCGGAAATAAAAACCCAAACGGAAAGTCATCCTTTAGCGACAAATGCTAAAGGCAAACACAACATTGAAGACAGTTTACATACATACATAAGAATAGAGTTTAACTTTTTCAAAACTGCAGGAAATTGTATTGTTGCAATTTTTGTATGTAGAAATAGAAAGGTTCAATATGCTTTAGAAATTCAATCTTTAAGAGCTTATAAAAAATAACGTCTATTGAAATGTGTGGTAATTTAAGTTAATGAAATTATTCTTATTCAATTATAATTGAAGGCAAGCATAATTGATTTAAAACACGAGAGTAGGTACTGATCGCAAATTACGTATTCCTACAAATGTCTTCAAGAAGATGGATCAGTTTCTAACAATCAATTGAACGATATCCTGTTAAAACCGGAATTGAATGAGCATACATATCATAAAATAATTTTTATCCTTTTGATATGATCGGAGAAGTAAATTAGTATACAAAAATTAAGCAGTTTAGTCATCGAAATAATTGAAGGGATTGGGAAATAAAAACCCAAATCAGTAAAAAGAATAAGGTTTAACAAAGCTTTGTATACCACTCCAGCATTAATTTTGTAGGTTTCGGATTTAAAACATTTTTACGAAAACTTGAATAAAGCGGTCTGAGAGTTCTTTTGAGTTCTGATGCAAAGAAGAAGATAAGACGTGTCACATCAAATCCGCAATGCTACTATGAAAACCGTATTTTCAGTCGTTAAAAAGCTGTCATTATTCAATACTTTTCTTTAGCTGACTGTCAATAAACGTTTTCAAGACTTTAATATAGAATAAAGAAAAAAAGAAGGTGCGACTGGTTTTCAACTCACTTAGAAAGAACGTATAATGTATACTGGTTCTTCCATCCTGCATATACATATAGAGGTCATATTATTAACACTTTGACGATCATAAATTCATAATAAAACAAAGTCTTCTTCATCTGATTTTTATCGATTTTAGAAAATCTTCTGATATAGTTTATACAGGGTGTTTTTTTTTTAGGGTTATAAAACTTTAAATTTCAATAAAACAACGATGAACATTCAAAACAGTCAGTTTTTCTTGATGTAACGGTGTTTCGACATACACTTGAGGATTAGATTCACTCCAAATGCGGCAGTTTTGTTTGTTGACGGTAGCCATTCAACCAGAAGTGCGCTTCATCGTAGTCCGCGATACGTATTTCGCATAGAACCATTATTTTCGAAATAAAATTGCACAATTTGCAAGCGTTGTTCAGGCGTTAGTCTATTCATTATGAATCGCCAAACCAAACTGAGAATAAATCACTTGACAGCTGTTAAATCGCTCGCCGTCTTGAAAAGTAATGCCAACTTTAAGTTCTATACCTCGAAAAAAAACACCCGTTATATCAATAAAATATTGATATTATCAAGCTTATTGCCATTATCAAGTTTACTTCCAATAATGGAACTTATATTGTTGTAAAGGACTCAGAGCTTTGAAATTCGTGATGGGACTCGACAAGGATGTTTACTAATACCATTGTTGTTTTTAGTAATTATTGCTAATTTTCTCCATGCGGCCATAGCTGGAGCATAAGAAATCGGATAGAGATAGGCGATGGTTCGTCTTCTTTGAGCTGCAGCATTATTTGATGGTCACAAAAAAAAACTACAAACTTTTGTGAATAAATTACTACAACCAAGTAGTAATTTCACACCTTATGGCGCGGTTAAGACTGTGGGGAAACACTGAATAGAATTGGATCCTTTTACCAAAGAACGGCGGAAGACCTGGATGCCAGAGTTCTCATAATCATCTTTATCTTAGCAAGTTTGTCAGCGAAAACTAATATATCGTCACTCGTCACGCTTTATTGCTATTGTTGAAGTTAGTTTCTGTTATGTATACACTTCTGTAAGTGGGTAGTAGTCTGATTAGACTTTCTATCTTTTTATAGCTTCAGAAAAAAAAAACGGGTCCAGTACAAACTTATCTATACATTATACATATGTAGGTATTAAATTCTTATAATCTCTGGCTTCGAAAGCAAGTTTTTTTTTAAACACACAAGTTCTTATAAAACAGAATGTTTAACCATAGTTCTTCTTCTCCTTTAAAGGTCTCTTGAAATAGTCGATATCTGATTTAATTAATTAAATACATTAAGTGGTTAACTTTTTCAAACCTCGATAAAGCTATTAAAACTGCACTTTTATTAAGTAGATACTTAAAAATTATATTCGTTCGATTTAAATTACAGGCAATAATTCAAGCTTGGCCAACTAAACGGCCACAAGTATATCCACGCCAACACCTGATACATTGAAAACCTCAGTTAAGCACCAATCACTTGACCAAAAGGAACAAGTAGCACTTCTCTGCGTGTACGTATACACGCAGTTGGGGGCGCTGTGCACTAACAACCATCAGCCAGCAACCATATTATTACGGGGTGCTCATACATTCATTAGGGACTTCTACCATGGTTATAAATTAACCCTTTTGTTAATTGATACAAATAGGGTATATCAATTTACCCTTTGCAGTCGGATGGACAAGGGAGTTGGATCACCGGACGATACCTATAATATGCTATGTTGGAAGGTTAGGGGGTTGACGTTTTTAAGCACCACCTTGAATGCTTTCACCAGTTCGTTGTGGATATACAGTTTAACTCCAAAGACTTTTGTGTGTACTGGCTATTCATATGTTCTGTAGGGGTCATTGTTAAGTTAATTAGGCCTTTTAGCATTAAAAATTCATTGTGCCTGCAGGATGGACTCATCCTGGGTTGTAGTTTGGTGCGTGGCTGCATTTTGTGCATGGAAATATAATGAAATTAGTTTGTCCCATTTACTAGTATAATTGCTGGCTGTTGATGTAGTAATTTGATTTATCGTATATGTTAATTATATTGAAGGCATCATTTTAAGTATACAGGTGAAAGGAAGTGGTTCTAAAGTGCCTTTGTGAAAGGTTAACTGAAATTGTAGAATTATCTTAATGTAGTATGTATATGTAGTGTTTAAGATAATACAAGAAATTAACAGGCTTAAATCAGAGAAAACCCGAAATGAATAATTTTAGTCTTTTCTTTTCTTAATGAAAATACTGAAGGTGCCCTCGAGATTTTATTTCAATAAAAAAAAACATTTTTTTATATAATTATTCAAGACCGTATATAACTAACAAATAGGATCCTTTTCTACATATTTAGTCCATCCAAGTATTTTCCGTTTGAATCGTGTTTGTTTGACAAAAAAATATAAAAGATTTTTTCGAATTTTAACTTTCCTACTTCGTACCCCGTGGCGTAGTGGTTAGTGTGTCGGACTATCACGCCAGAGGATTGGGTTCAAGCCCAGGGGGGCTACTTATTATTTCGTTCCGAAAGTGAAATCATTCGGAAACAAAATATTTACTTTGATTTGTTTTGATAATATAAAAACAAAATACACAAAAATTATTCGTTTTTGAAAATTTTGACTTTCGGAACAAAATACAGAGCAGGCCCCCAGCTTCGAGAACACTTTTTTTTTCAGGGGCACTGCGAGGAAGTGACAAATCCTCCAAGAGTATCATTGTCATGAAAAGTGCATCTCACCATAGTCGTTCGGATTCTACGTAAAATTGTAGGTCCCCTCCAATCCTCTAGAACTTATAACGCACACAAAAGGATTGGTTGAGAGTTGTAAGCTACTAGGCCGCAGGTTCTTCGGAGCTGTCAGTGCCACTAAATTTAATTTATTTTTACTTCGCAAGATAAGGGCTTAAGAACCTCAAAATTTTCCATTTTTTTAAGTTTTCTATTTCAAAAAAGTCATCAACTATAGAGTTTTTCGAAATCAGAACTATCTAACTTAATAAAAGTGTTATTACCACAAAAGCCTTTCAAAGTTTTTTTTTGTTGAATTATTTGGTCGCTTGAATGCTCTGAAAAAATAATAAAAAAAAAATCTTTTCATGGACACCAGTTTTGTCGACCCAATCATAAATTACGAACGAAAAATTTCCGTAGATAATTTTTCAAATTATATCTTAAACGAAACTTTCTCGTGGTTTTCATATACACGACAAAATAATGACAATGGACAAATAAGAATGAAAAATGTCAGCATATGAAAAAGTTCTTCCCAGAGGCACTTTTGCGAAAAGATATCGACAACGTTTCGACAGAAGTGGAATGAATAAACCATACACAATTGGCTTTACTTTTTATTTTGTGTTCCGTTACTGTATGAATAGTGTGGAGACCTGTACCAGCAAGTTGTGAGAGCACATGCAGAGAGACGCCCTCGACAGAAGAACAAGAGCCAAAGGGGCACTTGTGAGTTAGCATTCATACGGGTTAGTCGATAGATGTGGGGTGTATCATTTTGACATTTAAGAAAGAATTAAATATAATTTGAGTTAAACCTTTGCATATAGAAACTATAGTAGCTTCGTCGTCGACGATTTATTCTTTCTAAAAATTTGCGTAAACTAGCGCTGTTCGCACAAAGGAATTAGTGAAGACATATATTGTGCGAAAGAGTTGACTATATTATTTTGGCTCTGACAACAATAACGAGGGTGAGCAGTTTGAAAAATTTCCGTTTCTTGACAGATTAAAAACAAGGGGAGAAGCATTTTTTATTGGCTGCTTGGCTGCTGCCACGACCTTGTTGACGAAATGAAATAATAAAAAAGTAAGTAGGTAGGTATGTAATTTATATTTTATAACCAAAAAAAAAATCGAAAATAGATAAGCACATATACATAGGTATATTATTGATATACCTATATGTACTTATATATATTTTATGCCAAGACTCGGGCACAGATAAGTTTATTTTAGATTAGTTTCTTCAAAAAAATTATATTTTGTTTTTATTGCAGATGAATGAAAATGAAAAAGGGATTTATTGTATCAATTTTTTTTCTTAATAAAGTTTTGCATACTATGTTAAGAATTTGTGTAACAAGTAACAAAAGCTGTTTAATAAAGTTTAAAACTTAATCAAAACAAAAAAAAATTACTTTTAATAAAATTTTAAGCTAGCCGTATATAGGTACAGGATAAAGTTATGAGAGAAATTCATCATCGTGTATATACGTATGGTTTGAAGAGGCTTCGCAGGCTCGGTTGTATTTTCGGAAAAACAATTCTCGCATTATACCTACTTAAGTGAGGAAAATAAATATATTTTCCATATGGCAACCATGGTTACATAACTCAAATTTGTATACAAAATCGTCTTATATTTAGTTATTAAAAGATACCATTCAGTTATATGTTGCCACATTTCAGTATCTCTTTGTAGATTTTAAATTTCCTGTTTAGTTTTGATGTAAGGTAGGTACCTTTAAGAAATGAAGTTAAAAAATAAAAGTCTGTTTTTTTAAATCATGTGATACAGCGATTGAAAGGTAGCACTCCCTAGATCACGAATATGTTCTTTTTAAGTCGCTAGGACGCTTAGTTTAGCCGCAAATCAAGCTTAAAGATGTCAACTTTGATACCCGTAGGACGCTTAGTTTAGCCGCAAATCAAGTTTAAAGATAAAAGTCTGTTTTTCAAAACAAGTGATACAGCGTTTGAAAGGTGGCACTCCCTAGATCACAAATATGCATTTTTTAAGTCGCTAGGACGCCTAGTTTAGCCGCAAATCAAGTTTAAAGATGTCAACTTTGATACCCGTATCCATGATTTTCTTCCAATAAAGCAAGTTTTGCATTACCAATTTATAACTTAATTTCTATAAAATTTGTAAATTTTATTGAGTTATTTACTTTTAAAAAAAATTGCATCGCAAAATGTATGCATACAACAAATCTGATGTTAGTAAGAAGCATTTTCAATGGAATATGTAATTGTGACGTCACATTGTTTCGTCAGCAGCTACATTCTATTCTAATAGGTAGCTTGCCACATTTCATATAGTTCAGCATTAAAGCTAGCACCTACACATTCAGAAGCAGCCAAATAATTATTTTCCACCATGCATACAGTCATACATTATAAATAAATAAAATAAAAACGAAGAAGCTCAAAGAGAAAAAGTCAACAATTATAATTTTCATCTTCTTCCAACTCTTTGAAATTTTCTATATGCCTTCTCGTTATAATATTCCCCAGTTTGTATCCCTCAAAATATCCCCCAACAACAAGCCACTCCCCAAAGAGCTAGAGCTCCCAACATAGCTAGATGGCGCTTCGAGCAATCGAGAATTGCAACAATGTTGCTACATACGATGGACGTACTATAGAAATGTATATACAATGGTTAAACTTTAAAGTAGTCTTTTATTGAATAGATTGGAATTTTGGTGCAAGTGCGGGTTTACACAAATAGTATAGGTAATACATAGAAAATTGAAAAAAAAAAGAAAATGATTACATTTTCCCTTAAAAAATAAAAAACAAGTGAATTAAAAAACTATTTTTTTTTTATTTTTTTCCTAAACAAACGAATTTCCGGTCAGACTATTACTTCAACGTATAGATATTTTACTTATGATGCCGCTCTATTTTCAGGTTTTTGAAGATGCCAACGTCTCAGTAAAGAATGTGAAGCAGGTTGGAACAGAATCTCGAAAGCCCGAAAGGCCAAAATGCCGAAGAGCAAAAATCAGGAAAACCCAAAAATCCTGAAAATCAAAATCCTGAAATTCCAAAACCCTGAAACAAATTGTTTCCCCCAAAATTATGTGATATAAAGAATTTGCGCACATTTTTAATTTTATGTAACTTTTCAGGATATCTTAAATTTAAATTAAATTGAACTTTTGTTTATTTTAATTCAAGCACAAAACCAATTTTTGGTTGCCTTATATTTAAATGTAAAATAGACAGGTGCTATTGTTTGTCCATTCTCGTTGGCTTATTTAAACAATCGCAATTTGAATTAAACTCTGTCCCTACCTAATCCAGCCGGGGCCTATAACACGAAACTACAAGAACTTTTAATACAAGTTAATGCATTTCATGTATGAAACAGAGAATTCTTTTTGCCAATTTTTGTTCTTGTCTCTTCGGGCTCAAAAGGCATTAAAGTAGTAAGAGGGTATTAAAGAACCTATGAGAATGAACAAATAGAAACAATAAAAAGACTAAAAATAGTCGAATTAAATTTTATTAAGTGGAGTATTTATGAACCTATGAGAAGTTCATAAAAGGAAGCATGAAACATGGTGCATGATTCGGATGAAATCTACTTTTCAAGAGAATCTGAAGCAAAAAAGCATTAGAAGTCAGTGTTGTTCTCAAGGAATTTCCTGATCCTATACCGGCAAATCTCTTACAACATATTTTTTTCTATTTTTCCTAATAAATAATCCTTAAATTAGCCTTTTACCCCAATAAAAGATCATCTACTTAATATAATTCATAAAATCTTGTAAGATTGTTAAACATGTAAACATCCATTAAAGTCATATCGATTTATTCCTGATAAATCTCAAACCAATTCCTTTAAAATTCCTTCAAGCAATCCTGAATTATTTTTATATTTTATAGACATTTGTGTATACGGAAGAATCTTTAAGAAACCCTTGAAGAATTATTTAATCCCATCCGATGTGGGACCATAATTCATAATTTTCTCCTTTTGGTTATGTCCAACAACATCCGGTCGCTAAGGGACTCGACTTATACCCATATTCAAAGCACTCTCAGTGCCACCTGAAGCCCAGTCAGAGTTCCTTTTGAAATTGATTTACGAGCGTGCACAATTGGTGGTTAGAATTTTTTGGGTATATATTATGTAATAAGTACACATACATATAGATTTCAAATTTGTTATAAATATAAGTAATAAATCTTTGGTCGACCTTTTGAATATTCATAGAAACCACGCGAGTTTAAGTTGAAATAATATAATAAAGTTTTTCATACAAAAGTATTTCAAAATAAATATTGAAATTAGCTTTAAATAAATCAAAATCTAAGAACGGATTTTTATTTTGTTTCAAAATAACGACATTAATTTTCTAGGTTGTGGTTCATTGAGCCATTCTTATACTTTAAATAGCTTGCGGTCTTTCTCTATAGCAATATGGTTGAAAAGGGTTAAAGCTATAGACGGAACCACACTTTCAAAATTCAAGATGTTAACCAAAAGAGGAAATCCCACGTAATGGCCGAAATAATCGCAGTTAATTAGTCGACTATAGCAGCATCAGCAGGCAATATACCCCACTCTATGTTCCTCTATCTTAATATTCAGCTATTTCGTTTTAGTGTTTGGTCGTAGTTGTTAACGTTTATATTCGGGAATTGTTATCTTAGCGGTAAAATGCCATTACAAGGGGTAAAACAATCTTCTGAAAATCCTTGTTCCTCTCAAAATGGATGCGGCCATTATTAAATGGTTCTGTGGAATATTCTCTATCGTAAGGCGAGGAGCGGCGCGTATAGAACAACCGTCAACTAATTGCCTTCGTTATCCTGAGTTAAATGCCTTAAGGATAAATGAAATAGGAATGGTAAGGAGGGTTGGCTTTGTAGCAAATGCTTAAAGCAGTCATAATAGTTGAGACAATATCATATTTTTAAAACATATTTAGAACTATAAGAATGTGTAGCTATATCTATCTTTACAAAAATAAAGAATGTTTACTTGTTTAATGATTTGGATTATACATATGCATATTCAACTATATTTTAAGCCATGTTCATGTAGTTTTTTAAAGAATCAAAGAATTTCGCAACTCTTAATATCTTAATATTGTAGAAGAAAATCTAAAATTGCGAAACACTCCGTTACGGCGCAAAACTAACATGAATTGTACAAAATTAACCGTAGCAACTCAGGTCTTACCGAAAATCAAATCGGTTACATACATTTTGATGAAACCTTATCATAATGAAAGTTTATGCTCATGAGGGAAATGACTATCGTATGTTAGGAACGTTTGTTTTGAGTTTAGAACTGTGACTGATGTGCAAAGTTGTTAACAAATTGGAATAGGAATTGTCAAATTCGTAGAAGGAATTAGAACTGTTATTAAGACCCCGACATTTGTCAAAATTTTACTAAACTTCCAAAATAAAAGAAAAAGATTATACATACCTACATTGGCGGTAATTTTTAAGGAAGCAGGGGACCCCCCTCCTATATCCTATATTCGCGATAAATAATCCACGGTGATCGGGGCGCGTGGTATATTTTTTCATGGTTGCGTCTGCTTATCTCGAAAACGGGCCGTCATAGAAACGTCGAAACGAACAATGAAGCTTACAAAATTTCCTACAGTTTGGTACAATACATTATTTTTCAAAAAAGAACCGTTTTCGAGATATCGTCTGTGAAAAATGAACAGAAATTCAAAAAATTGTTTTTTCGCCAAACTTTTTGTTCTAACTCATTCCCATATTTTAACTTGCGATTATAGGGGAAATTTTTGTATTCGTAAAAAAAAAAACGTTTTGAGATAACAATCAAACATGACATTACGATGATAGAGAACACGATAAAAGTAGGTCCGACAATTCTGACTGTCTGTCTGTCAGTCTGATGTATCGACACAGCCTAAACTGTTGGGCCGAATTTCTTCAAAATTGGTACTCTGTATTTTTAGAATAATATGCCCAGCGGTATTTTTGATTTGTATCCTATGTCTGAAAATAACGGTACCTGCCATATAAATGTAACAGATAATTCAATTTTTATCGAAAAAAATACGATCGATTTTGATAAAATTTAACATGACTGATTTTTTGAAAACGGTGATGTTTTTCGACAAAAAAATTTATTTACAACTAGATTTTTAATGGTACCTGCCATACAAGTGTTTTAGACTATTCCATTTTTCTCGTACAATGGATTTGTAGCCAAAGGTTGTGTTTTTCATTTTTTCAGAATAAGTTTACATATTAACGGTACCTGGCAAATAAGCCTTAAAAATAATCCAATTTTTCTCGTAAAATAAAAGATCGATTTTGATAAAATTTAGTGTGACTGATTTTTTTCCAATAATGTAGTTTTTCGTTAGATATTTATTTTCAAAATCACCTTATTAACGGTACCTGCCATAGAAACGCTATAGAAACTATTTTTACTTCCGATTATTTATTATAGTTTCTTGCTTAGTATCCTAAGCCAAAGGTTAGTAATCTTACACAAGAGCAAGTTTGTCCGACCCAGTCGTGTCTTTTATTTAAAAATAAAGTTGTGGATGGAAAAATTGTAAAAAATCAAATTTCTTTTAAGAATTTGTGAACATAATTAACACACAAACATAAATATTCCTTTAAATTTGTATTTTTTTTTAAAGAAAACTAAAACTTAATCCCTGAAGAAGCCGGAAAATAACCGAAGAAACGGCAGGACGGAATGAATTAGTTGTTTTTTAAGCCTTATATTTCTTACAGAAATATATATTAACAAATGCTAATTTATATATCAAACTGATGGTAAGATAGGTACAGGCGTTAGTAGTGTTAAAAAGTAGTAGTAGGTTGTGGGGATTTGCATAAGATTCAAAAACAGGATATAGAGCAAGTATAGGTTCGGTCAAAAGAATGAAAAAATTGTATAAAAAAAAGTTATGAGGAGGTCTATCTTAACCCATTTAGGCTTACTCTAACTTTAGATGGCCCTCACAGTTCAGGATGGACTTCCGCCTCAACTAACATGTCTCTCCAGCCAGCTCTGTTCCTAGCTAGCCGCTTCCAATTTCACACAACAGTTGGCTTAGGTCGTTTTTCACTTGTATGCGCCATCTATTAAGGGGTCTTCCAACGGGGCGTCTTTTTAACGTCTATGCTTCCGCCCCATACAGAAGCTGGGATGATCAAGGTCTTACACAACAACTCCTGGGTTCTATGAGAGAGGGCCTTACTACTTAAATGCTTTCTCAGCCCCCAGAAACAGCATGATCACACATGTATGGTGTATGATCATACATGTACGATGTATGAACATACATGTATGAAGTAACAAACATTTATGATCTAAGATGTATGTATGATCATACATGTATAATGTATGATGCATGATCATACATGTATGATGTACAATCATACATGTATGTTGTATGATGTATGATCATACGTTGATGATGTATGATGTATGATCATACATCATACAAATTTCGGCGAACCACAATCATACTGTATAGGGTTTTCATGATGCATTTGTTTGCATTAGACCTGTTACGCAGGTAACTTAACTCGTATTGTTTTTGAACTCTAATCGTTGATGATTCTGGTAGGCCAATTCTTCAATATGACACCAATTGATCTTCTTATGGAAAAACTTACTTAATCAATGATATTAGCAATATAGAAATCAAATTTGCTATCAGTCTTTTTTTAATCAATAACGCAGGACCATCTGCCAAACCGAAACCTAACCAATCGATTGGTAAAATTTCCAACCACAAAGTTATCATGGAAAAATTTCTAACACAAAAGCTAGCCAAGTCTTTTCTTAATTAAATATTTTATTATATTTTTTTTAAAAAAATTCAATGAGATTAAAATTAAAAATTCAAATTAAATGCAAAGTCCAAAAAGCGTTTTGCAAAACCAGGTCTTCAACACGCACCGTCAATTTTACTCAAAAGGGCTATTACAACATTATCACATCCATCATCAAGCTCTTAACCTTTAAATTATCACTTCATCCCACAAAATAAACAAAACTGACACGGTCCTGTGCGAAAAATTATCATCCCTTGACAAAGGCAAACAGAAGAAAAAAATAAAATGCAAATGCAAAAAAATTAGACTCATTGGAATATTTGTTGTTGTATCCAAACATAAGAACATTTCAACCACGTTCAACATGGAACAATGACTATACGCTTGCGGTCCTAGGCTTTACCCTCTTAACATATTTTTACGCGCGTTGCCTTCAAGCCAAGTGTGAATGCACATCACAAAGTGTGCGGGTGTCGCATAAAAATAACAACAGGCAATGTGAGAAATGAGGAGCATCAGCATTCAACAAACTCCCCATGTTTTCTGACTTGTTACCCTTAAGAGGACAAAAACGATTTGGTCTGACGTGTGAATGAAGTCATTCTCTCTATTGGCCTCGTTTAATCTGCATAATTTTCACGGCCTTTAGATTCAAGTGTCTGTTAAGTCCTCGATGTCAACTGCCATGGTTCTTGGCGGCGGTATATATATTTTTTTTTCTTGTATATGCGAACCTTTATTTCAAGGATGTTTAGAATGAAGTGAAAAATGTCATGTGAAATTTAATGCTGAATCTGAAGTTACAGTCACATATTTGTTGACAGTTTTACGGACCGAAAGAGATGTAAAGACTTTTAATGATAAAGGAATGCTAAATAAGTTCGTATAGTTTTTATGCACAACGGTTTTTAAGTAATAAATAAAAAGGATCTACGGAATCTACCATTCACATTTATTGTATTTAAATTTCATACCATAGTTTAGTTTTGGATTAAAGAAATGTCATTATATAGATAGACGTGACGATTACATGTAAAATCAAACTGGTTTCTCATACCAAAGCTAGGCCAACTACTACTCTCACTTCCTTGCGGTCATGCACGTTTAGTACCTGAACTCGAGATTGGGTCGAACACATTTATAGAGTTTTTGGTGGTAGAGGAGTGGATGACTTATTATATGGGCAGCAGGAACGATGCTTCAAGTATGGGGCCAACAGTTGCAATCAGGTGGAGTTACTATAATAAGTAAACATCTATGGTAGACCTGTTCACATATTCAGTAATCAGCGGATTAAGCCTGGAACCTAGCCCTTCAAGTTGGAGAATAAGGATTGATAAATTACCGAACTCGTACAGCATTTAGCTTAGCAACTTTGCATACGATTATTAGACAACGAGCTTTGGATCTGCATGTAAAATATTGATTTATACACCCAACCCATCAGCAAATGCCCTAAAACAGACATAACACCTATCGAGGAAGCTTGATGAGATGGAATTGGAAAGGAAAGACTGAAAAGCTGTGCAATATTCCCGGTGATAATTACAAAGAGCAAAGGAAGGGATGGTCCTTGTTTATAGTTTTAAAATTCGAAGAAGACTATGGAAAGACTACGATCAAGTAAGAAGTCAATATGCTCAGTGCTCAGTTTGTAACATCGGCATTTGGAACAAGCACACACATAGGCAAACGACTTCGGTTTGCAAAAATAACTTCTACTAACTTTTATAGTTCCGATGTCGAAATAGTCCAAGAAAGATTAATGCCAGAAAAGAGGAGAAGAATACTGAGTTCTAGGTCTTTCAGAAAAAATACTTGTTAATTTACCAGAAGGAAAAAAGTACTTGTCAATGTTAGTTGGGAGGATGCCTGTAATGACAAAAATTGCAGTTTTTCCTGAGGGTACGGAAGTATGGTTTTTCAGGCATCTAAATGGTGATGTTGAGAAAAATGTTAATGTTATCCTACGAACTATTAGAAATGAATGATTACATGCACCAATCATGTCTACATGATCTTGAGAAATTAAAAAGTATAAAAACAATAGGTAAAGCAAAACATTTCAACAAACTCTGCCAAGAACACCAACACAAGATTCACGATCCATTTGATAAGCAAATTCAAGATTGGACCCTACCATCGCAAATAAATATATCAGGACGACAAATTCCATCATGTAATAAGGAAAAACCCTGAGAACCCGTGCAAAAAGCACTATAATACAATGTTGAATTGAGTTGAATTAAGTGGATGCAATGTTATCAGCTTACGCTGACGGAAAAGTCAGTGTGTTCACAAGTGTTTACCAAAAATGTGATAATAAATTTTTACCTTACGCGATTCCATTTCTGGAAACATTCAACAACAACAAAACACTCTATACCGAACTGTACTCGGTCGAATACACATTGTCTTGTACCTGTATGGTTACGGCTTAAGGCTAAAAGTCATGGTGTTCAATAGGATACATTTTGACAGTTAGCTTTCTTTCTGAAAATGGAGATTGACCGTTTGAACTTATATTGTGCTTTTCTTACACCAATAGACATTGTGATTGGTATAAGATGCACCAAAAAGCTTGAGCGTGTAGGTGGAATTAAGACAAGAAAAAAAATCGTATGGGAGGGGGGGTCTATTTCCCCCTGTTTAGGCGGGAGGGGCATTTTTCTAAAACATTGACTTAAATCAGAAAAAAAATTATTTAAAAACAACGGTGAATGATACAAAGCCTTGTTATATTTTTTTGGAAAGCCAGAAAACTACTCTTTTTTTTAATTTTTAAATTAAGTTGTTTAAGTGAATCGTTTTAAAAAAAACATTAATTTTCAAACTCAAAATTTTGAAAAAAAAAAACTAAAAAAAAAAATTTTTAAACTAATTTTTTTTTCAAAATTTTATGTAATTAACTATTATTTTTATTTTCAAAATTCAATGCTCTTATTAATTTTTAGTCAAAAACAGAAAACCGGATGCCAAAATGTTTCTTAGTTTTTGAGAAATTAAAAAAAAAATTAAAAGTAAAACTAGTAAGTAAAGTAAAAGTTAATACTAAAAGCTTATTATTAAAAAACAAATTCAAATACCATTTACTTTCATAACCTCTAAAGTTGATTCAATTGCATTCTTTCAAACACGAGCTGATGTATACCATTTCATATCCAAGATAACCATTCAAAGATATATAGATTCCCAGCTTTCCTATTTTATCTAACTTATAAAACCCTGAAAGGAAAATACCACAATCAGATAAAAAAAAGCAACATCGATAAAGTAGGCTCTTAACAAATTCAACATAAGCATTATCCACAAAAATACAAATCACCTGAAATTAACTTCCAGATTGAATCAAATCGTTTGACTCAAGCCCTGTAAAGCTACCTATGACGATTTCGTGTCAATCTCATCCCATCAAAAACCTATACAAAATCATAAAACTCAATTGATCTGAATTCAATCGTGAAATTGTTTTCCATTGACACAAGCAATTGGTCCAGGAAATACAAAAAAAATAAACGCGCTACCTATACATATACCTGTCTGATGTTTGACTAATCTTAAGCCCCGTAAAATTGAAACCCATCTGATTGTAGGAGGGTTGAACTTTATTCATCGAATAACTTCCAAATGATTTGATTCGCATTCACGAAACATAAAACGCCAACAAATACCAAATGCCTTTTTTTGGCTTTTTGTTCATGATACGAAACACTTATGGGTAACTTCCGTTCGGTTCCAAAGATTTGTTGTGATTGAATTGGATTAAGAAAGTTCCTTTTTTTTTTTGTCAACATCCTGCTTTTGTTGTGCCATATCTTTTGACTGCTATAGCTATACTCTCTTTGCTTTGTTTTGTTCCGAAAGTGTGAGAAATATGAGAGTTGATGAAAATTATTTTACACAATAGAAACGCAATTGAATGTTAAAGTGGCAACTATATTATTTCAACTATACCATTGTATGAGAACACACGACGACATGTATATGTACACATAACACATGAATAAAATAAGGATAAGAAGAACGGCAGAAAATTTATGAGTTTCGTTTTCGTGTCGTAAACTTTAAATCAGCCGCAGGAGCATCTTTTATCCTCTCAAGAGGACTTTGTATTTTTTGAGATAAAATGCGGGAAAACATTATAATGTGTTTTCTTGTGAACTTATCTTGAATGATGCGAGTTTGATAGATGTCCCATGGGAGCTATGCCCCATGCTGCCATTGTATTGTGCTGTGCCACGTTTGTTTTATATATTCTAAAAATTAAGTATGTGTCATCATGATAACAATATAATTTAGTGCATCTCATATGTAAAAATGAACAATGGGAGAGGAGGATTTAAATTTAAATGTTTATTTTTTTCTGAATTACAAAAGATTATTGTTGTTGTTTCAATATGAACATACATATTATAATATTGTTAAAGATGTTTCAAATTTGATTTGCATTAAAGTATTATGTTTGCAAAGATTTTTTATATTCATATTTTAGATAAACGATTGACTTTGGACTTGGAACCTTATTCAAATTTAAGACTTTCTGACTTTTTCGCAAGTTTTGAGTATTTTTTTTTCTTTGTTTATTTTAACTCCATCAATAAATTGATATAGTTTACTGTCCCCAAAATTTAATTTCTATTCACCCCTACGTCCACAATAAAAATTGAATATAGCTTCACTGTCCAATGTATCACTTTTGATACATTAAAAACGGTTTTTTGAAAACATGTACATATTCATGTTTTAAGAACTAAATTTATTACATTCACTAACCAAGTTTTATAACAGTTTTTCAAAATTGGAATATATTCGGAACTTAATGAAACTTTCACAGGTATACTATAGCCCCATAAGTTTTTGACCTCGAGGACACTGTGCTAATTTGTGAACGACCCCTTTTTCTGAATTTTTTAGTTTCTTTGCTTATATTTCTTAAAGTATAACCACATTTTGTGTAGTTAAAGTTAAAAAACATTTATTCGGTTTGTGAAACAGATCTGTAGGTCCAATATTAACGGAGATACGGCTGAATTATTATTTGGGTCTGCTGGCCCCTACAATAATTCTCCTGGACTGGACTTAATAAACTCTTTAATTTGTGAATGTTAAAAGGGGTTATTTATGAATAAAAATAACGAAAATTACTTTTTTAATTTGTAAAAAATGCTTTTTCAACGTTTTAATTTTCTCAAAATACAGGGATGGAATCGGCTTAAGTGATTTGTGATAAGTGATAGTCAAAATCTACACTTTCTGTCTGCGTAATGTGATCATCACAGTGATAGCTAAAAACCAATCACCAAAATATTATGATATTCATCTTCTCATGAAATTGACGTTTCATTTTCATTTTTGTGGCAATGCGACTAGAGTTACCTACAAAACATTATAAAATTTTCAACTTTTTCCCAATTTTAGTCACCAAATCATCAAAAACAATATTTTCTTTCACCATATGAGTATACAACAATCGATATATATATATATATTGCATGTATTCACTAAAAAATTAACAATTTCAATGAATTTGCTTGAAAATATGACTACAACAATGTTTTTCACATATGTCACTGACAAATTGAACAAAGTTAAATTGAGTTGAATTGGTGGATGTGATCACCTTACGCAGAAGGAAAAATCAATTTTATCACAAGTGATGATCAAAAATGTGACAATCTTCTATCATCTTACGCGATTCCACCCCAGGACATTTCCAGCATACGTTTTTTTTTTGTTTTTGACCAAAAATTATTAAAAGCATTGGCGCAAAATTATAGTTGAGTTAACGTGACATCAATTAAAATCATTTCAACTTTTAACAGTTGTCTAACTCTTACTCCAGAATAAACCCTTTTTTTACTTCCAGTTATTTATTACAGTGACATGGCTTGTTGATTAATTTATGCAGTGCGATTTCAAGATAGTGAGCTATCATTCTCTCAGAAATGTTAATGTGTTGCATTAAAGATATAACGATATAAAAATTTGCTGTTTTTAAAGCTAAGCAACTTCATTAAAAAAATTTACCTATGCTTTCTGCCGTTTATAATACGAAAAAACATATTTTTAACCAATTTTCACATTAAATTGCTTTTAGTTTCAAATTAAACCGACTATAATTTTGCGCAGTTGGATTTAAAAAAACAAAAAAATTGTAGGCAATTAAATTGTAATTAAAAAAAATTATTTGAAATTAAAAATACATTTTTATTTTATTTTAAAAACTTTAACTATTTTTTCCAAAACTGTTCTTTAATAACTTTATTTAAAAATAAAACAAAAGAAAATATTTCTGGCTTTACTTGTTATACCATACCATTGAAAATTAGCAGCTCATTTTATAAAAAATATTTTTTTTTTTTCGAAAAAAAGTTGCTTTTGTAACCTAGAAGAGCATTTTCCAATATTCAAGTAGGTACCTACGTAAATTTATCTTACATAATCACGTATTTTTGATCTTGAAAAAAAAGTTGTTATTTTGTTTTAACATGACTAAAACGGGTACCTCCCATATAATATAACGGTTTTAGTTTTTCGAAATTTTCTCGAAAAAGGCTCTAACGATTTTTATAAAACTTTGTAAACGTAATATTTGAATTACCTACTCTTAATATAAGTGCATTTCAGTTTTTTGGTATCTAACGGAGTTCTTGGTATTAAACGAACTAACTTATAAACTGATAACGGCCGCTGAACTGATTTGGTTCAAATTTCGTGTGGCATTTGAGTTATATATTTAACACATTATGACATTTAAAGTTTTAAGCTTAAAAACTCTTACTGATAACTACAAAACAACTTGATCTCACGTGCAAATATTTTTGGAAACTGACATTTTTGGAAAAAATGCTGAGGTAAAAATTGTAGCTTATAATTCTCTACAAAAAATTTTAAGATTTTTTTTCATAGTCGTAACACCTTTTCATTTATAATTTTGACATGTTATTGATACACGATGCGTAAAATTTATTTGATTTCGGTAGATTTTTAAATTATATCGTATTTGCTAACTCCCTGCAAGAACAAGTTAAAATTAATAATTTAATACGGGATCAGTAAGCATTCATAGAAACTGATTTAAGTATGATAATCTGAGAAACGGGGTTTAATTACCGTAACTAAATTTCTCGAGTTTTATCAAACAATAAATGAATCTTATTTGCGAGCTCATTCCAATTATTACTTTTTACCTTTATCTTAGATTTCTTCTTCTGTAAGACCCTAAGAAATTTATAACCCCGTCAATTCATTGCTATCTTGCAATTGAGAAACTAATTTAAATTTAGCACCTCTCACTCCTTCAATAAAGGATGAAGTTTCGCTTCACCGACAAGTGTCAAACAGCAATAATTGTTATCTTCACAATTGCAGATCCCCTCGGACCTTAAATGTAGCTCCTTATTTTCTTTCTTTTTCCCAAGGCGAATAAAAAAATAACAAAAAAATAAGTAAAAAAAAAAGACTAGCAATTTCAATGGAATTTTCTTCATGAAAACAATTATCCTTTAATTCCTTAATCCCCAGTGAAAAAGAAAAAAAAATATAAAATCACTTCACTTGCCTTCCTATAAAAAAAGAAACCTGCTATACACAAGACTTCAACTCAAACCCCATTGAATGTTTTAAAAAAAGAAATGAACATAAATGTAAAAAAAAGGATCCATTGTCATTAACTTAGAATACAGTGCTAATCCAAAGAGGGCTAAGTAGCACAAGAGCCCTATAATAGAAAATGAGTACAGCTAAGGCCACCCTCCATCAAACTTATGACGTTCGCCTTTCCGTTTATCCCTGATGGCAAACATGTAAAATAAAATTAAAAAAAAAAACTGCCAGTACAATAATAAGTATAAAGGCAATTCTTTTTTCAAAAATAAAAAATAAGAGGAAGACGAAAAAACATCATTTTCATTTTAATTTTCCTGCGAATGACACAAATTTTATTATTCCCCTTCATTGCAATCGCAACAAGGATACAACATCCTCAGGCTGAGGCCAGCATTCCATCAGTAGCATTTCATCTCATCTGACTTTTAACAACTTGTCCAACGGATATATCTACATATCGAATTTTGCCTTCCCTATATTCAATGTCATGATGGACTGGACAATTTGTTATTAGGAAACATATCATGGACATGCTGGGACAGGATACGTGTTGGTTGCAAATTGAAAATTATTTCCTTGCAGTGAACTTGGAAAGTTTTGTGTGTAATTTCTTCCAATTACTGTAAGTAAGCGGTCTAAGACTATGGTTTGTCTGATGCGAAAGGATAAAATGCAAATTTTCCAATCGACTTTGGAGTCCTTGCAAAGCGGTTTAAGTGGATTTCCCACCTCTATATACTTCAGAATATTTTATATACACACACACTTTGGGGATAAGAACACACATCAACCCTAGGCACTTGACCTTCTGGCACTCCTCTTCTTAAGTTTCAAGGAAAACTTTCTTAAGACGTTCTCAGTTTATTCAGAGGAGTGAGACAGGATTACAATGTATCCTTGACACTGCCTATACCATCATCATCATCATCAAAATCATCGGTATGCTGATGATTACTGTCCAGAGAGACCGTTTCTATTTTGGGTTAAGCACACACTTTGCTTTGAGAAAATTTCTCAGATGGGTGCACATTTACACTCTCTTCACCAAAAACGGATTAGGGATGTTAATGTGGGAGAGCGGTTGTATGTGTTGGCTTTCTTAGAAGTTGCACTTTCCTTATGATGTGGTCCAGTCAAGACGCATTGACCATTAACGGAAATGTCTTAGAAAAGTTGTGTAGGTCTCTTTTGTCGACGTCTGCTTTTGATGCTATGAGTGATAAAATTTTACATTTCAATCAGTTTCAATAAGGTTGCCAAAAATTAACATTTAAAGGAGATTAAAGGGTGAAGTCAAGGGAATTCTTTCCTTTGATAATATAATGCTGGTGTAGAATGCCTTCTTCGTAGGTTGTTTGAATTAATTTTGAGAAATGTCTGAATGAACAAATGAGAATTGCAAATGGGTAAGTTTTGAATTAGATTTTCAATTATCGAAATGATAATAAATAAATGATTCGCTGACTTGATTTAATTTTAAGAAAAAGGTAAGGCACAGATATTACCGATTTTAAGATAAAAATCATAGTTGACATGGCTATATCGTAGTAGATGTGGATTCAACATGCATTACGTCACATAACGTCATTAAGTTAAGTTTTATATCAATCTTAATTTTCTTTTTCTGAAAATAACTCTGAAGAACATTATACAGGGTGAGTCATGAGCAATGCGACAAAATGCTAGGGCGTGTAGGTTGCGTTGAGACAAGAAAAAAATCGTATGGGAGGGGGGGTCTATTCCCCTCCGTTTATCCGGGAGGGGCAATTTTCGAAAAAACTGACTTAAAATGGGAAAAAAAATATTTAAAATCAACGGCTTCATTCACAATGCTGTGCGATACGTTTTTGAAAAGCCAATAACTTTTTCTTTCATTCTGTGTTTAAATAAATCTATTCTAAGAAATAGTTTTTGAAATATTAATTTTCAAAGTCAAAATTTTGAAAAAAAAAATTGAAAAAAAAATTTCAAATTCATTTTTTTCAAAATTTTACGTAATTAAGTGCTAATTTTAATTTCAAAATTCAATGCTGTTATTAATTTTAAGTCTAAATAAGAAAACCGGATGCAAAAATTTTATGTCGTTCTCAAGAAATTAAAAAAAAACCAAAACCACCTTTTTCTAAGAAAAACATTTATTTTTATTGTAACGAAGCAATTTAAGAAGCATTAATCTTAGTTTTTTTAGTTTTTTTGTATTCCTTTTATTTTTACTATGTTTTTTATTGTTTTGTTTTTTTTTGTGTGGATTGGCGCTACTCCAATAATGTAAATTGTGGAAGTTAGTAACCCCATCCCTAGTAAACTGTGCTTCATCCGTCCAGAATATTCTTCTAAAATAGTTTTGTTCGGTTTCATTTCTAAGTACTAATGTTCTACAAAATTCGGTTCTCAATAACTTGTCGTTTGAGGTAAGTTCCTGAACAAGCGTAAAGTGGTACGGGTGTAAATTTTCCGCCCGAAGTACTCGACATGCTCTAGATTGGGACACTCCAAGCATAGTGGATATCCTTCTTGTACTGACGGAGGGATTATTTCGGACTAAATCCAGAATTCTTTCATCTAAGATTCTTGACTCATCAGAAACTGGCCTTTCGCTTCTTCGATGCTCTAGCACTCCATGATCTCTTAGACGTCGGTGGATTCTTGGAAACGTGCTATGATGGGGACACCTCCTATCGGGATATCTTTCAGCGTACAGTCTTTCGGCTTCACGACTTCGACCATTAGCTAAACCGTAGCAGAAATGCATGTCCGTTAATTCTTCTCGGGTGTATGAGCTTGACATCGTTACGTGTTAATGAGTTAATATTCAAATTGGAAATAATTACTAAGAAAACTGCAATGCCTTTTATTTATCTTGCGTTGCAATTTTCTTTTTTTTTCATTAAAAAAAATGCGGTTTTATTGTCCCTATTGTCCCCATAACAGGTAGAACCCATGGGCTGCGGGCAGGCCAAGGCAAAAATATTGACAGGTCAGTTTTCAGAAGTTATCAATGAAAATAATATTAATCCAGGGTTATTCCAATACTATTTAATTTTATTACGTTCTCATAAAACTCCAATTAAAAAAAAAGTAAAAAAACTAAGATTAATGCTAAATAAATAAATAAATTGCTTCGTTACAATAAAAATAAATGTTTTTCTTAGAAAAAGGTGGTTTTGGTTTTTTTTTAATTTCTTGAGAACGACATAAAATTTTTGCATTCGGTTTTCTTATTTAGACTTAAAATTAATAAAAGCATTGAATTTTGAAATTAAAATTAGCACTTAATTACGTAAAATTTTGAAAAAAATGAATTTGAAATTTTTTTTTCAATTTTTTTTTTCAAAATTTTGACTTTGAAAATTAATATTTCAAAAACTATTTCTTAGAATAGATTTATTTAAACACAGAATGAAAGAAAAAGTTATTGGCTTTTCAAAAACGTATCGCACAGAATTGTGAATGAAGCCGTTGATTTTAAATAATTGTTTTCCCATTTTAAGTCAGTTTTTTCGAAAATTGCCCCTCCCGGCTAAACGGAGGGGAATAGACCCCCCCTCCCATACGATATTTTTCTTGTATTAACGCAACCTACACGCCCTAGCATTTTGTCGCATTGCTCATGACTCACCCTGTATGTGTCCGGAAATACGATATGCGAAATCTATTGTTTCGGCAATATATTTAGGGGTATTCACGATTATAATAAAACTAGCTGTTATCCGGAGCGGTGCTGCTGCAGACAAAATAAAGGAGAAAACATTGATTTTGAAAGAGTAATTTTCAAAAAAGTTTCCCGAGCGCCATCTTTGGGATAACTTACTTCATAAGTTACTTCTTACAACAACAGCTATTTGTCAGTGAAAGTCCTGCTAAAATCGGTCCAATAGTTTCTGATCGGTTTATAAAGGGTGTTTTTTTTAGAGGTATAGAACTTTAAATTGCAATAAAACAACGATGGAATATTCGATTGACATGATTTTTTCTTTATTCGAAAGATAATCTTGTGGCATTACATTTTAAATATGATTTCTGGCATATGACTGCCACGGCTGGCTCGGATGTAGTCCAATCTGGACTTCCAATTTTCGATGACTTTTTCCAACATTTGGTTAAGCGTTTATGGCTTATCCGCATAGACCAATTACTTTACATAACCCCACAGAAAATAGTCTAGCGGTGTTAAAACACAAGATCTTGGAGGCCAATTCACAGGTCTAAAACGTGAAATTAGGCGGTCACGTGTCTTTCAATAAATCGATTGTGGCACGAGCTGTGTGACATGTTGCGCCGTCTTGTTGGAACCACAGCTCCTGGACATCATGATTGTTCAATTCAGGAATGAAAAAGTTAGTAATCATGGCTCTATACCGATCACCATTGACTGTAACGTTGTGGACATCATCGTTTTTGAAGAAGTACGGACCAATGATTCCACCAGCCCATAAAGCGCACCAAACAGTCAGTTTTTCTGGATGTAACGGTGTGTCGACATACACTTGAGGATTAGCTTCACTCCAAATGCGGCAGTTTTGTTTGTTAACGTAGCCATTCAACCAGAAGTGCGCTTCATCGCTAAACATTGCTAATGGACGTAGTGCACGATACGTATTCCGTACAGAACCATAATTTTCGAAATAAAATTGCACAATTTGCAAGCGTTGTTCAGGCGTGAGTCTATTCATGTTGAATTGCCAAACCAAACTGAGAATAAATCAATTGACAGCTGTTAAATCGGTCGCCGTCTTGAAAAGTAATGCCAACTTAAAGTTCTATACCTCGAAAAAAACACCCTTTATATGCAAACTATTTAGGACTTAAAAAAACTTTTTTTTTTTACTTCCTACTATTTAAATAAATATCGATTTATTTAAAACTGTTGAAAGGATTGTATTTATTTGGACTTTCATAAGATGAATTATAAGCGTCTAAGAACACTTCTCAAACGGCACAATTCGCAGTTTAGTCCGCTGGAAAAATTTAGTTTTTCTGCGAAAAAAATGTGACAATTTTTTTTTTTAAAGAAGATCTCTTTAATCTTTGGGTAGCTATCTGGGTATCAGATTTCTATGATATTTTCTGGATATTTTTTTTTTTACTTCTTTTTTACGAATCGATTTTTCAAAATATCGTGTATTTTTTCGTTGGTGAGATATCAATAGAAAAAATGGGTCGTTGCCGGTATTTTCTTTTCGAAATAATGCGTAACCGTCATTGGATCAAAATTGATCCTTTTCAGAGCCGACCCTTTTTCATAGTGTGTTTTTTAACTTCAAGGAAACTACAAATGTGTTATAATTAAAATTACATATACATACTGTTTATAATAGGTATGTATGTATGTGTGTTTCTAAAAAATATCGACTGCATTAGCTACTTGGTTGGATGGACAAAAGCATTAGCCATAATTAAGGCACAAAAACTAAAATTATACATATTCACGTATAAAAGTGTTTTGAAAATAGATGAGGACCGGCACCCTTTTTTCAATCCTTATTACTTATGCACGAGGTCAAAGATCCCTTTCCATCATCAACCATGGCAGTTAATGGGTTATTTATGCTGCCTTAAAAACAATACCAACATGAAATTTATCTGAAAATTTAATGCATTGTCGTTGCTCTAAAAAAGCTAATCTATAATACCAACGACCATGATGGAAGCCAGTTGATAAACCCATTTACTCGTGTAATAATATAATGTCTTCCCTTGGATGTGTCAGTTTGGGGTTTTTGGTTCTTGACAATTTTCCAATGTCCAGCTCCTCATGGCGCATACATATATAAGATACAAAATGTACGAAATTCATTTCAATTATTATCACGTGACATTAAAGGAACATTAATGAAGGCAAATGTAAATAAATTCCACTCTTGGGTCATATTTACTTGGGCCAAGTTTGTAAATATTTACGAATCCCAAACCATGGAAGTGGTTTTTTTTTTTCTTTCTTGGATGAGAGTGTATCACATTTTCGTTTGGGAGCTATAGGGGTTGTGTGGCTAAATGGATATACCCAATATCAAGCGTCATGTGTGCATTGTGCTCTTTTGTTGAATTAGGTATCGGACAAAGGGATGAATTGGTTGGTATATGGTTGTTCTTATCTTTATAAGCTTTTTTAAAATAGGTAAACTGTTGACTTTGTCGTCGTTTGATTGTAAATTGCTTTAAATTTAATTAACTTCTTATAAATTCATTAGAAAAAAACACATTTTTAAAGTAAGTACATACATACCTAAATGCCGTATAATTTTGATGTTGAATACGAATAGGATGATCGTTGATAAGAAAATAGATATATTAAAATTCGTATTCCTCTTGTTATGGAACAAATCATAATAAGAGATCAAACAGATTTCAGTCATCAAAAAGATAATACAATATTTTTAATGAAATCGGATCTTATACACTCCCAAAAATAGCACATCTTCCAAACGTTAATATTAGGCGTGAAATGTTTAGCCATAAACCGGAAGTGTGGATAGATAAATAAGTAAGTAATCAGAATTGACATAAAGTGACAAAGTGGGAGATAAATGTTTAGAATCATAAAAGTGGCGTTGGTCGTTGGATATAAGTTTGGGAAAAATACTTATTATATACTGGTAACAGTTGGAACATAATAGCTATTTGAAAAAAAAAAGTTTTGACTGTCAAAAAAAAATTTGTCAAAATCAATTTCATGCTTTACAGAAAAACTTTATGTATGCAGGTAGGGTGCCGGAATATGGGGAACAATAATTCTTTATGGTATAATAATAATAATTCTTTATGGTATAATTTATAGATGTCCGTTAAGTCAGAATTACCACATTGTAATTTCAAAAGTTTAACTATTGAATAAATTGTCGAAAATTTCTCGTGCAACTAAAAAATTCGCCAATTTTTTTAAAATAACGTTTTCATGACAAAAAAGGGACAATTATTTCCATTATCCTTTTTAATTTTCGAATAACCTTAATTCTTTTACGGGGTGTAGTGTCAAATCGACGTCCAGCTAGAATTACCAGGGGTTATATAAAAAAAAATAATGCTACAAATTTTTTAGTTGCACGACAAAAAAACTGAAATTATTTGCGTTAACCTCTTTTACTTTCGATAAGATTTGATCTTTTTTCTCAGGACAAATTTTTGCATGCCGTATTTAATTTTCACTTAAGTACATTTAATCTTTTATCTGGGGTGGTTATGCTAACTGCACTGTCAAATTCGCATTACAAGGGGTTATTTTCTAAAATAATCTCGGAACAAATTTTCTAGTTGCACGATAAATTTATGTCAAATTAACGACAGTTAACCCAATAGTTAAGCTTTTGAAATATCAAAGTGGTAATGCTTAATTGACGTACATAATATATAGGTGTATTTTAAGAAAAAAAAAATTCTCCAGTGTTGCCATTAGTGGAACGAAGTTTTTATACGCCGCGCTAAAGTACAGAAGATATCAGAAATCTTGTTCTGAAACGTTTAATAGGTTAATATTTTGAACCATCTTAACTCTTCTAGTTTCATTCCATTTGCCGAAGCGACAATAGTTGGGGACAAGGGTTGGGGTCATAATTCTGCCCGGGTATAAATTCTTTTGTCAAAATTCTTCTTTTTAAAATTCTTACCAAAATTCTGCTTATTAAAATTCTGCAAATAATAAGGAAAAGAATAGGTTTGGAAAATGTTAAAATAACATTTTCCAAATCTGTTCGTTTCTTTATTAGTTGCAGAATTTTATAATCAGAGCGTACTCCTACATAAGAGATTAATATGAATTTAGTTTACTTTTTTTTTGTAGTAAAAAAAATTATTATAAATACATAACGAATTGATTATTTGCTGACCATAATTAATTTGTTGTTTTGTAAATAAAAGAATTAAATAAAAAACAAAAAGCTCAATTTTTAGCCAGAATTTAGAGAAGCAGAATTTTGAAAATCAGAATTTTGTCAACCAGAATGAAATAAAAGACACGACTGGGTCGCACAAACTTGCCCTCGTTTTAAGTTACCAAGAGCTTAAAAGAACCTGACGCGAAGTTACTTTATATGAAACTATTTCTTAATTTTTTTCAAATAATTGAATAAGAAATAATTTAAAAAAAAAATAATAAAAACAAATAACTTTGAAAATCACTTTATAACAAACTATGGTTTTCCGAGAAAATCGTGGTATGCAAGTAATTATTAAATATTACAATATATTTAATTTTTTTTTTCAAAATCGTAGGTCCAATTTTCGAAAAAACGATTTTTAAAAAAAAAAATGTTTTTAATATTTTTTTGAAAACTTTGGAGAATGCCAATTTTAGCTAATTTATAATTTTCATCCGAAAAAATAATTTCAAAAAAGATTCATGAATTGGTTTTCAAAATATTCAATAAAAAAAATGTGTTTAATTAATCTAATTTTTTTAAGAAACTTCATTAAAAAAATAAGTACGCCATTATTGTTTGGCTATTTAAAAATAAAATTTTGTAAAAAATCCACTCAGTCGTTAACGAGAAAGTCAAAATTTTAAAAAACCGTTATATGGAAGTTACCTCTAAAACTATTCTTAAAGAAATATGGTTCATGCCATCTGAAAGGCTTTTAATTTCGTATCACTTGTGTCAATTTGTATCAAAATCGTTACAGCCGTTTTCGAGAAAAACGATTTTTTTAATAACCATTATATGGCAGGTACCGTAAGTTTTAGGCCTACAACAAAAATTCGAAAAACCCCCTGACTGTCACCCTAAAACTCTTATATACCGAGTTTAAAACATATCGGTTTAACCGTTTAGGCTGCAGGTGCGAATGACAGACAGACAGACTGACAGACTGAAAGACAGAAGCACAGACAGACAGAGTTCCCAAACCCACTTTTGTCGACTTCGCTATCATCGTAATGTCATGTTCGATTGTTATCTAAAAACTTTTTTTTTGCACGAATTCTAACTTGCCTTATATTACCTATAATCGCAAGTAAAAAAAGCAGAATTTTGAAAAGCAGAATTTTAAAGCTAGAATTTCGACCAGCTTCCATCCAAAATTTTAAGTTGCATGATTTTTGTAATTTTGAATAATTTATTTTTCGGATTTCAAAACCGTTTAATTTTATGACTGATCAATTCCTGTACCACTCGCAATTCCGCTTTAAAACCTGTAAGTCATTATTTAGTATGTTAAAGCTTCCTTATCCGATATGATAGGATTCAGTTTTGAAGGTTTACGAAAAATCTCGATAATTTTCTCATATTCCTGCTGAACTTAAGAACTGGATTTGCCAATACTTGTTTTAATTATTTTCAGTATGAACTGTTCACATAAGTCGACAAATTTGCTGCTTAAGTTACTAGGGCACACGAAACCATTTTGAAGTCTAGCACAGCACTTTTGTTCTAGAAGAGTGGACCATATATGAGTTGATTAAAAACAAAAAGATTTGATATTGGTTTTTAATTGGTCACTTGCAACCTTGATAGTTGCTTGCTTATTGTATTGCTTCCCTACTGTAATATCATTGAAATATTAATTTTATTGTATATGTAGACTTTTCACGATAACTAATCGAAATCTGTGAATCACTCATTTCCGAATAATGTGTTTGCATAAAGTGTTTGCAAACCAGTTCATATCCGAGTGTTTGCAACTGTATTTTCAAATTAGTTGCCTCTTGCGCTGTAAGGTTTTTTAGAATAGGTAAATGACTATAGCTATTTCAATCAACTTATGAATATATAACTGCTTATTTGTTCTTTTCCTTTTTTGATGAAGATTCTTTATTTGATAAAATATATCATCTTTACATAAAATATCTTCAAAGCTTTGGTTGTTCAATTTTTGGTAATGTGGGATTTTAAGATGAACATTATATAAAACAGATAAAACTCCAAAGGAGCCACATCAAATAGTATTTCCATTCGGCTTGATATGCAAATTCCATTAGAAAATTTACTTCAAGAAAATTAAAAAAAAAAAAAATTCTACCAGAGTATTCAACCGACAGAATGCAGGGATCTGTAAATATACATACATTCCAGAAAATGGAATGAGAATGTCTTGAATTTTATCATCTCTTAGATTGGATTCATCTGTGGGTTTTCTTAGTGCTAGGATATAATGTTGGTAATGATGGTGACCTTATAAGGGCGAGAATCTTCTGCATATTTAATCCGCCGTACATATATGAGATAATGTGTGCAAATATGTACTTTGTGAATGGCATATCAAGAAAACTTTCTTGACCATAAACATTTGAAAGGACTTCCTTCTATTCTGTTCAGTTCTTTCTCAACGCAAGGTTTTAGGAATTTCAACAATTTTAGAGTAAATGTGTTCTTTCATGAATGTCTGTTGTATAAGTTTTATGACTCGGTTGAATTTTACATATGTTTTTGAAGACTTAAAATGTTTGTACATGGAATTGGAATGTAATGGCTCGGCGAACGAAGTCTGTGTATATTTGAGGTGTGAAGTGTTTAAAAAATTGATAACTTTTCTGTATGTTTATGGACGTGTCTCAAATATTTCAGATCTTTAACAATTTCTTCACTCAAACGTTTTATATTTAAATATACCACATTTGAGTGCAAAAAAAAAATTTTTTTGAAAAACTATCTTAGGCTTAGTAGTTTTTGCAAAAACGAATCCGGTTTTCCTCGGTAAAAAAGTTTTTATAGACAGAACGAGTATGGAAATTCAAACACATCTTCATTTCCGTTAGAAAATATTTCACTATTCACGCTATTAATTTGCTGCAAATAACTGAGTGAGTTTTCAGTAAAAAAAAATCATGTTATGTGGACAGAACCATTATTTTATTTGCGTATTGTATCGGATGTTTGCATTGAACTGCAATATCTCAATGAAAACATAAACAGTGTGAACGCGAGAAAACAATAATTTAAGAATTTATTTTTAAAATATGAAACATATTCCAGTGTACGAATAATTTCAAAATAATTTTAGTGAGACATAATGTGAAGTCAAGTTTGAAATTGAATTCATAACATGACGACGAAATAAAGGTGCAAAAAACGCAACATAAAATTTATTAGTGAATAAGTTATCACCTCTAGATCAAAAAAGGAAGCACTGAATATTCTGCAAGGGAGCGGGTTAAAGTTCTGTTTTCAAGGTTCTGCTTTTTAAAATTCTACTTTTCCAAATTCTGTTTTTTTTTCTAGCTTTTCAAAGTTGTGGCTGTTAAAATAAAAATATTCTGCTTTTTTACGACCATGTAGATAGGAAAAAAAAATCTTAATTTTAAGAAAGTAATAATGACACTCTAGGTAAGCAGAGTTTTGAAAAGCTGAATTTTGAAAGCAGAATTTCGAGAAGCAGAATTTTGACAAAAGAATGACCCCAGCAGAATTATGACCCCCACCAATTCTACAAACGTCAAAATAAGATTCTATATACATTTTTAAAGGGAGCTGGTTGAAATTCTGGTTACAAAATTCTCCTTTTTATAAGAAAATTCTTCTTTGGAAAAATTCTATTTGCATATATCATATTCTGCAAACAATACGGAAAACAAGATTTAGAAATTGTTAAATAACGCGCGTTTTCCAAACTTAATTCTTTTTATTTTTTAAGAATAAGCAGAATTTTGAAAAGCAGAATTATGACAAGATAATTCTGACCCTTGAATAATTTCGACCAAAAACCCAACCAAATTTGCAAAGCACAAAGTGACAAAGATCAAAACCGAGCAAACAATAGGGTTGGGGTTGGGGACAAAACTCTGTATGGTCATAATTCGGTTTTCAAAATTCTGCATACTCAAAATTTTATACGCTAAATTCGGTATCTCACAATTCTGTACGTCAAAAATTGGCTTTATAGCAAAAGAGAAATCGTTTTGATAATATAAAAAAGTGACTATTTTCTAAGTATATACCAAATTTAGTGTTCAAAAGCAGAATTCTGAATACAGAGCACATATAAAATTTTGACTTGGACAATTTTTAAAAACCGAATTTCGAATACAGAATTTTACACAAAGAGAACATGCATACACAATGGGTTGAGGTCGAAATTCTGCTGGTGCCAAAATGATTTTTTTCAAAATTCTGCCTATCATAATTCTGCAGGGTGATTGGTATAAGATGCAACAAAAAGCTTGAGCGTGTAGGTGGGGTTAAGATAAGAAAAATCGTATGGGAGGGGGTCTATTTCCCCCGTTTAGGCGGGAGGGGCAATTTTCTAAAAAAATTGACTTAAATCAGAAAAAATATTATTTAAAAACAACGGTGAATGATACAAAGACTTGTTATATCTTTTTGAAAAGCCAGAAAACTACTCTCTTATTTTATTTTTAAATTAAGTTGTTTGAGTGAACAGTTTTAAAAAAATTAATTTTCAAACTCAAAATTTTGAAAAAAAAAAAATAAAAATAAAAATTTTTAAACTAATTTTTTTCAAAATTTTATGTAATTAACTATTATTTTTATTTTCAAAATTCAATGCTCTTATTAATTTTTAGTCAAAAACAGAAAACCGGATGCCAAAATGTATCTTAGTTTTTGAGAAATTATGCTTTGAGAAACAATGCTTTCTTCAATGCTTTCTTCATTCAAGGAATCATAGGAAAAATACAGAAAAGCTTATCTTTAATTACGTGCAAAATCGACATAAAACAACATAGGTAATATTTTAAGGCCTATTTCATGTTCAGGAACATACTCCTTCGAGATTCATGAAAGTATCATTCGTACCAACATCTGAAATTATAATAAGAAAAATGTTGTTCGATATTCGAATGAAAGTCGAAAATCTATTGACCGACAAAATTTTGGACAAGATTATTACTGCGACTGCTTTTATATTTTTCGAAAGATTACCGTACAGAAAGAGAGACAATAAAATTTAAAATACTCTGTAATATGTACTTAATTCAATTTATTTTTTTACGACTTAGATTGCTTTATACATAATTTCAATTAAAAGTCAAACAATTTTAGGATTTTATGTAAACATTTACTTTATATTCCCTATCGGTTAAATAAAAAAAAAGACTCCTTTCACCAATAACCATGGCTTTCTATTCTGTTAGATTAAATGATGATGGGATTGAAATTGAACGTCCAAAGTCTTGTAGAGAATATGATACGCGATTCTTTCAAAGTCCTAGTAGTACAAGTGATCAGGAATCTATTATATCACGACAAGCTTCCAGTACTGGTGGAATTTTTGCAAGGTAATTATAGAAAAATACATTTTTTACTTGGACGTTAAACTATGAAATACAATTATTAGATATATAAATCCAGCAATATGTATTACGAAAACGGAATCCAGCATGGAAAGCTTAAGCGATACCGTGCCATCTATAATTCCTCCCTTAGATTTGAATTCATCAGGTGAAACAATGCCATCAACAGACAGTGCTCCCAATATTAGTTATACCATTCAAAAAGCTTGTGTAGCCAGCAAAATATCACAATCAGATGCATTTTCAAATTGGCTGTCAGGCAAAAAGTAAGTTTTTGTTTTTTAATTCTTGAGAGTTGAATTAAGTGGAATTTTCGAAATTGGTTGTACTATTTTTGCAAGCAAAAACTTAATTTTAATTTTGTTAAGAATGTTTTGACTTTTTTAAAGATTTTGTTCATATATAAGTAAGAAAGTTAAGTTGCTGAACTGCTCAGTCACGGTTTCTCTTCTCCTTCAGTAAACCTCAGAAATAAAAATTTCTCTTTTTTTAAATTTGTACAATTTCTTTCATGCATTATAGAAAGCTTAAATTGTATGAACAATCAAAACAAAAAGAACTTGAAAAACATCGTAAACGCGAAATGGAAGAAAAGAAAAAACTTGCTGAAGAGAAATATAACGAATGGATAACAATTAAGAACCAAAAAGCAAACAATAAACCAACAGCACCTCAATCTCAAAACGCAATGGAAAGATTTGAAGAAGTATGCCAATCTAATGATGACAGTGAAAGTAATCGACGAGCCTGGGAAGCAAACAAGTTAAAAGAACAACGTAAAAAAAGAGATCAAATTTTAAAGGAAAGAGAGCGACAGAAATTATTGGAAGAAAAACGAAAAGAACAAGCTGCCAAAGCATGGGAAAATTGGATTGCAGAAGCTCCTCTAAAACCAAAGCCAGTTCCTTTAAATAAGGGTTTTCTCACTTTGAAAGGAACAATATCTGATATTTATGTTAATCCAAATCCATGGCAAGACACATACGAAGTAAATGAATGTAATTAAAAAAAAAATAGAATATTCTCTTGGATTTTATCCAAACATCAAAATTGTCTGTGAATAAAATATGTGTGTGTATTTTAGTAAAAAAAAAAAATTGCATAATTTTATTTTCATAATAAGTTTTCCTATTGCATTTTATACATTTAAATGTTGCACTTCTACAATGTACCAAGTTTTGTCATTCTCCTTCATCAAACAATAGATAAATTTTACACTTTGTTGTATAAAGTTTTGAAAAGTTGATTGAAAGAATTGAAAAATTGAAATAAATCGTTTCAAAAAACGCTATGAAAATGAAGAGAATACCAATAATAAAAAATAGTGTAATAAGTGAACAAAGAATTGTAAAATTGGGGACGAATTATGAAACTAGGCATTTCAGAAGAACCTTAACATTCAAAACAATAGTTGCTTAAGTCTTTTGCTTATAGCCTCACTATAAGATTTGTAGTGGAAACTGGGAATACTGGGAATACTCATTATTCCCAGTTTCTTTTCAATATATTATTTATTAAGTGAGATTTTAGTTTGCGGGATTTTGTTTTGAAATTGCGAGATTTTTTTGTTTTCGAGATGTAAATGCGAGATTTTTAACGGAATTCTCTGAATTCGAGATTATAAAAAGCGGGTATCTAAAGTTGCGAAATTTTGATTTTCGAAGTTTAAAAAAAAGCGAGATTTCATTATTCGAGAATTTAATTTTCGAGATATCGTAACGCTCCCGAGTCCCGAAATAAGCAGCCTTAAAGTGGATGAAGAGGATATACGAGTATATCGATTTGGTGATCTGGGTATATTTTCGTAATTTCTGTCATATAATTCGGACATGTAATTGATGGTGAACTTTCCTTGTCTTGAAACCACATTTAACAGGGCCGATCAGGTTGATGTAGGCCATTCACACATTAAAACAGATAAGATTTTGAATAGGATTTTCAGGAGCTGGATTAAGCCATGATTGGAGTTAACAGAAGGACTATTTTTTGTTTGACGATCGCACTGTTGATCGAACACGCCAATCAACTGCTGGTAGACAGTGTTAGAAACCTTACTCTTTTGTCTTTTCTTTAACTGAATTTAGTATTTGATGATATACGATTATAGTTCGTTTCCACAGTGAAAACAAAGAAATAGAGGGCTATCGCGAATTACTAGTGAAATTTTATTTCCTCCAGAAAATTCCGTCCCCAGGAAATAATTTTTGCTACCGTTAATTTCCCTCGGAATAAATTCTACATGAACAATTTCGAACATTATTTTCGAATAATGTTCAGGAGTGTCAACAAAAAATCCTTTTTAATTGTGACTAAATTCTCTGAATGGAGATTCCTCAAAAGAAAATATGTTATTTACTAAGTTTAAAATAAACTTATGTGATTTTATTATATTTATTTATAATGTATTCTTCAGAAACTTAATAAAATGCTGAGCGTGAATTCAATAAATTATGCATGATGCCGGGTATGCGGAGCAATTCTGATTTCTGACTTCATTTACAATGCATTTCTTTTTCGAGAGAAAAAATAATTTTGATAAACAATTTTAAAGCGTTTGGATTGCAAATATTGTGTTGCAAGACGATTTTCTCCTTTTTTTTGAGAGCGTCTTGCAGGCAGAAAACCCACCGAAAAACATCTTGCAACACAATATTTGCTATCGTGTTTTGCGCTTATCTTTATTGATGGGGTGTATAGTTAGTTTTTCGTCTTTAACTTAGTGGATTTGATCTTCCTGCTGCATATGTCATGTTCATTTAGTCTTAATAGAAGAAAAACAATTATTTAAATCCTGTTTATTTATTTAGATTTCGTGTTAAACACCGAAGAACAACTAAATATTCCCACCTATTAATACTGTTTTGACGGTAATTTTGTATACATATTTGTTTTCATTTGAATTTTTTATATACATAACACTGTCATTTGAATATATTTTTATTTTCGTCAGTATTAAGAAGGTTGTTATTAAAATGCAAATTAGATTATTTTAGATTTTTAAAAGAATTTCTAATAGTCGTCCTGCCATTGCATTGTCCTGAAAAACTTAAATTCCTCCATCTAAATAATAATGAAAAAATAAAAGTGAAATAACAGCTAAATTTCCATGGAAATTTTGTTTGCGATCACAATAAATTCCGTGTATAATTTCGACAATCATTCGCGATACCAATTTTCCGGAAACATTTCCAGGGGAATTTTACTGGCGATACCTCCCAAAAACTCGCAAAATTCAATCGTGACTTTAGTCTTGTCTGAAATTTAGTCGAGAGATCTGAAACTGTAAGTTGTTTTGGTCACATCAGGCACATTCTATAGAACCTTTATACATCCATCGAACGTGAATAGTTAATTTTTTTTATTATTTTAGCGGCACTGACAGCTCCGAAGAATCACGGCCTAGTGGCTCACAACTCTCAACCAATCCTTTTGTGTGCCTTATTAGTTCTACAAGATAAAATAGTTACAACCATCTTACTAATTTTTTATGTTAATTATTTAAGTGGTTCAATAATTGCAATATTTCAAATGATTTCAGACGATTTCACGTGATTTCAAGCAGCAGTTAATGTAAATATTTTGTGATTGCAATGATTTCCAATAAATCTAGTGATTTTAAAGAGATTTCAAATGATTTCAAATATAAGTGGTCAGGTGATTTCATTAGTGACAAACCGCTCGATTCAAAATGTTTCGTGTTTTCCGAGGGTTTGTTACTAGACAGTGGAGTGTTTCAATGATTGCAATATTTCAAATGACTTCATATGATTTCAGGTGATTTCAAGCAGTATTTAAATTGATTTAAACATTTTATGATTGCCTTGATTTCAAATAAATTTACTGATTTCAAATGATTGCAAATTAATTCAAGTGATTTCATAATGATTCCAATTCGTGATTTCATGATGGCATTTTTGATTTCATGATTGCAAAAAAACTTAAAGTGATTTCAAATGTTTAATGATTGCAAAAAATCATTTGAAATCGATAACCAACATTTTTATTAATATCATCACTTGAAATATTGATTGCATCTGATTTCAACGTGATTTCAAATGATTACAAGTATACGTGGGCAGGTGATTTCACTCGTGACAAACCCCTTTTATTCGTTTCTGTCAAAATTTTATAAAACTTTAATCGACTGACACATTTGATTCTACTGTCAAAAAATACGTAGGTAATTGTAAAATAAAAAGCTAACGCGACTTTGAAATAACACTAAATATAAGAGACAACTAAAACTAAAACTTTGTTTAAAATTCTTCATTTTGAAAATGTAACCCCGTTCATGAGGCTTTAATTTCTCATACACATAAAAAATTGATTAAATCCTCTGTCATCAAAAACCATCTTCTTTTTGATAGATCATTGTACAACCACTCAGTCTCTGATGAGAATACACAATAACAGCACATGCATAAATAATGCTGTGTCGTTGTTCATCACTCGCAATTTTCGTATATTGGCCAAGTAAACAAAAAGGGTTATTGAAAAATAAGGGTACAAACAAATCGGATCGGAGGCAATTTCTTTCCCGCAACCTTACCGCTACCCGGAGAAAAAGCAACCATTCGTCGAACTAAAAAAGGATTTTATCTCGATAAGATTTAAAATTGAAGTACCTCAGACTTTAACTCCTTCTGATGGCCCATCATATACATACATATATTTCTTCATGCCACACGCATTTAAAAGATTCATCATCTTAACTCTTTCCAGAGTTGTAATTGTGCCCGCACCCATGCTACTCCAGCACCAAGAATTAACATTTTATCATTAAAAGCAACCCGCAAGACGATGCCGTGATGGTCTTTCGACTCAACCTCCACCTCCTAGATTGATACACGTTCATTTAGTGCATAGATGGTCTTGAATGGGGTGAAGAAGATTTAAAATGGAAAATTCTGGGGGTGGCAGCTCTTATTTTATATTCGAAAAATGAACAAAGAACAAGAGTATCTATCTTTATCCATCTATCTATACCAAAAAACCAAGATTGGATTTTGATGTTTAAAATTGGAAAATGCCTTCGGCTTGACATTATCCTCGGCCTGTGTACATTTAAATTTCCCGAATTCATTCGAGAGTAATAATGGTTCCTGTGTTAAGTACGCCTAGTGGTAGTGGTGATAATGGTGGGTATAGAACTGAAGCTTTAATGTATATGGTATGGAATACCCTGGGACAAGTTAACTGATAAGATATTGGAGTCGTTGCCGAGAGGTATCATCTGGTCTTTTATATTTGGTAGAATGATGTGCCTTATGGTTGAGTTTAATGTTTGTAAATAATCAATTGGTATTTGGGGTAAAGATAAAAATGATAATAATTATTAAGATAGAATATATAAATACTTCTTTTTCAGAAAATAGATTGAATTTTAGTTTGCTCTTAAGTCTAAGTTAATTATTTCTTATTTTTCTCAAAATGGTTTCAAAGATTTTCTTTGTGTGTTTGTTAATTGACTCTTTTATAAATAAAATTGACGAAGAGACATATAGGTGCCGAATTGGTACATAAAATCTTACAAAGTTTCAATCCGAAATCAAAGTATTCAAACGAAATTCTTCGGTAAAAATATGAAATTATGAAAAAAATATTTCAAAATCGTCGGACGAGTTTTAAAAAAATCAATTTTATTAAATATTTAAAAAAAAAGTAAGTATGGCTTCCTTATTACAATTTAGTTAGCTTAGCAGTTTAAGAAAACAATTTAGCTAAGATCGCTAGAGCCGTTATCGAGAAAGTCGTAAATAAAAAATACCGTAATATAGTAGCGGTAGGTACCAACCAACGTACGCTAAAAAGAAAGTCTGTACTTATGAAGAAGTTACTAAGCAGAAGAAGATCTCAAGCGTGTGCGAAACATCTTTTAAGGCACAAGTTTAACTCGCTCAAACATTGAATTTAAAATATATTTAACATCGGTATAAGATTCATCTTTTGTTTGCAATTTCTATACTTCGTGTTCGTAATTTCGGAATTTAATGTCTTTCATTTTATTATTTCTCAATTGATTGTTTGGCAATTTTGGTTTAACAAGTTTTCATTTTGCTATGTAATTTTTTCTCAAAAATTTCATTCTGCAATTTTCACATCGCAATTTTTAACTTTCGATCTTTAACATACAAAATTCTAATAATAATAAAATTCTTTACCGGTATCAACGAGCTATTTTCTGCAGACCTTGGGGACAAATTAGAATTCAAATTTTCATACATCTTCGAGAACAAATCAGTTCGCAAAGATGTATGAAAGGTCGAATGAAAAGCTTATTCAAAAAGCCCAAAATAGCAAATTCCTTTTAATAACTTTTTTACAAAAAAACGGTTGACACCTATATTTTAGTTTTTTATTTTCGCATTTTCACAAAACAACAAGTTCCTCCAACTAACTTTGTTAAATCATTATCTTGCGAAAAAAGTTGCCACACAAAATGTTTCTGATGATTGCGCTGTATGATTTGCAAAACTAATTTTGTCCAAATGATCCGCATCCGCACCCATTTTAATTATTGTATAATTTCCTATTTTCTCTAGTTGTCAACTACAAAGGTCGAATGAAAAAAAATTACAGACAAAATAATTTTTGCGGAGGAATTTATTTTTTGTTTTTATACATATAAAGTTTAAAAATCAATAAAACACCTTAATTTGAGTTCACAAGTACAATTTTTTAATTTATCGCAGTGTCACCTTTTAATTGTTCTTTATCTTTAAACCTTAAAATTTGTATACATATTTTCGCAAAACAACATGTTATCAACGAACTTTGCGAAGTGATCAATTTGCAAGCTAGTTCAAAGCCCAAAAAAAAAAATTTGTCGAAGTTAGATTTGAAAAACTTATTTGAAGACAAAATGAAATTTTCCGAACAAGTTGTTTGATAATTGCGAAATTAGACTTGCGAAACTATTTTTGTCCAAATTTTACTTTTTTATTTTCAGAAAATAGCTATAGTTGTCAACTAATTTCGCAAAATGATCAGTTTGCGAGCTTATTCTTTGGCACAAAATTGTTCGATATTTAGAAAGTAAGATTTGGGAAACGATTTTTTTCGAAATGACTTCCACCCATTTTATTTGTTTATTTTCAGTTTTTTGTAAACAGCAAGATATCAACTAATTTTGCGATATTATCCATCAGAGATTTAAAGACTATTTAAAGGCTTTCAAAAAAAAATTATTATTAATTTAATTTCTTTATAATTGCATAGTGAGATTTGCGAAATTACTTTAGTCCGAATTACCTGCAACCCAAACAACAATCTTCCAACTCATTTTTAATCACGATCAATGATCATGATCAATTCACGGCTTTGAAAGGCTAAAGAAAATTTATCCTGAATTTAATTTACATGTATTTTTTACATGTATTTTAACATCAAATTTTTTCCAGAACAACAAAGAAAGTGATCAACTATAGCAAGTTTATTCAAAGGTAAAAAAAAATTGACCTACAAAATTATTTTGATAATTACGGATCAAGAGTTGCAAATAGTCTTTTTTCCAAACTTTCATTTTGCTTAAATACATAAATATATTTCAATATTTTAACAATAAATAATCGAAATTCAACCGATGCAATCAGTAAATTTTCTCCTTGTATACTTCTTTCATCTAAACCTTACTCCACTCAATTGACATATAAAATTTCGGTCACACAAAATAAAAAAAAAACAAAAGAAATTAAAAAACATAAATCATTATTTAACCCCATAGTACGGGCTTCGATTCACA
This sequence comes from Baccha elongata, assembly GCA_951217065.1. Taxonomy (NCBI): domain Eukaryota; kingdom Metazoa; phylum Arthropoda; class Insecta; order Diptera; family Syrphidae; genus Baccha; species Baccha elongata. Next base: position 21,644,780 of record OX578272.1, on the reverse strand, counting down.
GGTGCTACCCTTCTTCACAGAAAAATATTATGTAGGCTTACTGCAAGTGTCAATACAAGGGGATGGTAAATTTGATGCGAAATATTTCATTGTCATATGATATTTTGTAACAACACCAACCCTTCTGGACCGTTGTTGTGCATAACGTATCCATCCCCATTTTAATACTTGTAAGTCAGGGACTCCATAGAGATTCTGGCAGAAACGATGATGGTGGCGTATGGCGGACGGCTAATCGATTTTTGATTGAATATCGGAATATAGTATCAATAACGCAACAATGATGTGGGTGGTTGGCTGACTGACAGATGGGGTTGAAACATACTGGCTGGCTCAGCATGCTTTTGGGGGTTGTGGATACGTGTGTCATAGAGTTATTTAACGGTATCTGAATGGGGTTGAATAAACAGCAAACAAACACAGGTTTCATGTGGTAAAAATCCAAATATGATCACTTCATAATGTGACATTGATAGATGATAGTCCTTAAAGGAGGGAAAAGCATATATATGAGTACAGGATTTACCTTGTTTATATATTTTGTTTTATATTTTGGTGTTCTTTTAGGTGATTTAGTGGATGAATTAAGTGCGGTACTGGGTTACATTTTAAATAGGTTATTGAAATAAAAAGGATTGGATTTGTTCCAGGTTTATGAAATCGTTTTTACGTGTATTTTCATTCGTTTGCAGGGTGGAGTATAGCAAGTTGTACACGTAATCGTCAACAATATTTATATATATTTTTAGATTTTTTTAAATGTTGTTATAAAAGTTACTCAATTGTTTCAAAATTCTAAACAAAAATTCTTTTGTTAAATAAGAAGTTTTTTTTTTATTCTGGTTAAAAAAAACTTTACTTTTCAAAACTCTGCCTTTTAATAAAAATAAAAATCTGCTTTTTTGAAACTGGTAATAATAAAAAGGAATCAAAAAATAATTTTCTATTCAACTTTTTAGAATGTTATAAGAAACTGATTATCTAAATTCGGGATATGGACAAAATCCCACTGTGAAAAATCCCGAATAGTACTACCGACTAAGCCGCCTGCCAGACGACTGTGGAAATACCCTAAGCGGAGCACCGAAGTTGCGTGAGCGGGACTCGGGACTGACTAAAGGGATTAAAAATCCTTTAAACTCGCGAAGCGGGATAAATACGAAAAATAATCAAATCAATGCGTGCTGGTAGGCAGGCTTTTGTAAAAGAATGCAATTTTTTATGAATGCAATCTTTAATGACTTCAATAAAAAGATTGCATTCACCAATCTTTCTTTCAGACTTCAACTTGGAAATAAGCAATCACCATTTATTTTAAATCAAAATGATTGCAATCATTTTTTTCCAAATTCATTTTGCAACAATAAATTGAATGCAATCATTTGAGACTTCATGCATTCCGGGCATTCCTTTGCAGTCCTTGCATTCCTTTTGCATTCCAAGCATTGCCTTAGCGTCACTTTTTGATGAATGGCAGTTATGGCCGGAAAATAATAATTTTCCAAGATACAAAATTTTTGTTGTGTAGCTTTTTAAAATATGTCTTTATTTATAATTTTATTTCTACGAAAAAAAGTAAGTTAAAATCGGTTATAACGAAATATCGGTTACTGGGAACTAATTTAGAAGTCCCGTCAAAGGGGTTCATACAAGTTGTACTAATCGGTTATAACAAAACACCGGATATAACGAACAATTTCTCCAGTCCCATCGAGTTCGTTTTAAACGATTTTGACTGTAATTAATTTACATTAATTAATTAAGAACTCTTACCTAACCTATTAAACATTTAAATAATTTAATAATTGTGTTGGCCAACTACGTATTACGTTAAAAAACTATTTGTCTTATCAGAATATTTTTATATATGAAATTTAACGAGTCACAAATTTTTTACTCAACTAATTTTCCAGAAAAAAATAATATAATTTACACATAACACATAAAAGTGAACCTGTTCTTATGACCGGCAGTGTATTTACAAATTTTAAAGCAATAAAATTATATTCTCTTGTGTACCTACTGTTTTTTTTTTTAATAATTTTAAATGAACAACAGCAATTAGTCTCATTTATTTCTTCTATCATAAATGCCTTAATCTTCCAGATAAAAAAAATATTTTTAAAAATATCGATACATTTCATGTTTTAGAAAAAGAAAGCCATTATTGATTGAGTAAAATGCGTTTGGTATATAGTTACCCTGGCGCGAACGTGTCTGAAAATTCTCCCCATTAATAAATCTCAGTCTCGTTCTGAACAAAAAAAAAAAACTAAGAAACCCTGTCTGTTATTTATAAAAAAAAAGGCAAAAGGACAGTTTACAGCCGGATGATTCTAATTAAAATATAATTATCTTCTAGCGCCTTAAAATTTCCATTCCCTTGAACTGGTTTCATCCATTGGGTTTCCTGCGTCCGCATTGTGGAAATCTAGAAACCGTGGTATTCACTTTTTTTTTTTCTTTCTTTGGCAAATCAGATCTCCATAAAATTAAGAACACTGGCGATAAAGAATTTTAATTATTACAGACGCCTTCCTTACAGACGACAGACGATACGGAAGCAAAAAAAAAAAAATTATACTAGAGCAGAGGATGGATGAGCAAGATTATGTCCATTTTGCTGGTCTTTCGCTAGACTCTCGAGTGACTTCATTAGAATATCAAACGATTGGTTACTACTGTAGTGATTACGATTAACCCTCCTACCAGGACTTTTAGACGAAAAAATACTTTAATTGTATTTTTATGTGCACTGAATTAAAAATTCTTAGATATCCATGCGCGGAGATAAACTTCAGTTGAGGACTTTTGGAATGTTTGTTTTTTATTCTGTATTGAAAATTACAAAGAGGGATACAAAAAATGCATATTATTTAAAAGAATTGCAATATGTGCTATCAGTTAGATGTATTTCATGTGAAATTGATTTACAATTTTTTTTTGAAACATTAGGTATTAATTAGAATTTGAGTATAAATCAACAAATAGATCTAGTGCTTCATCCGTGATTAACACCTGAACAAAAAAGTCTGGGAATCAACCCGCTAAAGCCAAAGCCGGTCATCTATGTTAATAAAAGAAAAAAAAATAATTATTAAAATGTCATCAATTGAAATTCAAGTACAAGAATAGATAGAAAACATAGCCAGTACTGCTGTTTGGCTCAAAAATAGATAAGAATTGGGCATTGGTGCTGGTGCTAGATTCTTTCTCCAGAAACTTTGTACTAGCCAGCTCAATCAAACTTTCTGATCACCGAAGCGTCTTCCAAGCAGAGGCCATGGGATAGTGACAAACTTGTAACCTGCTGACGTAAAGATCTAAAAGTCGTTGGAACGTAACAAACAATTAACTTAATTGAATTGTTGGACAAAATAGCGTTCCACAAAATCGAAAATCTGACGAGCATGAGTACTATTTTGAATAAAGTGATCGAAATAACAAACTAGGGCTAAAGGTCACTTAAATTCTGTGTCACAACGAGGAAACTAGACCACACTCCAACAGAGGACAGAATAAATAAAAAAAATTCCCTCAATAGCGTTACCACCTAATATGAATCATAAAATAAAAATAAAACAAAATATCTTACAGACGACTTGTGCCCGAGGTGCACGAGGACACTTCACCACACTACTTCTGTCATTTTCCCAGAATACTGCACTTAAGATAAAACACATAGGATAGATAGCCACTCCTTTCACGAGTTATTAGTGTTCTTCTTCTCTTCCGACGATGCAATGATCTCGAGAAGGGATCAAATCTTACACACTTCTCCAATTCACCTATACTGATCTGCCGGTGGAGTTCGTCGGGTTTACCTCAGAAAAATTTCCTGTTTTGGATTGTTACATATCTGTGGCCAACTCGCTGAAATCTATTATTTCAAAAACGCATTACCTTACAAAATTTCAACAAATTTGCAATAAAAGCGAACAAGCCTTAACGATTGCCAGATGTGCAAATATTGACAGATCTGTCAGTGAAAAATTTGTCTCAAATGGCTGACAATCGTGTACACACCAAATCAATTTGCAGCAAAAAATGTTTGGCTCCTAATTTGTAGACAAATATCTGCCAATTAATTTGTCGATATCTGGAAATCATGTACACGCATGCTGACAGCCGTGTATGCACCAAATTAATTTGCAGACAAATTTGTTCATCAATCATTTTGAAGACAAATTTAATTTGCAGATGTGGCAATCGTGTGTACACAAAATTCATTTTGGGACAACCAAATTTTTTCATAATCTGACGTTTCTACAAATGTCTGCCAATGAATAAATTTGCAGATGCGGTTTAAAGAACATTTGCAAATTTATTAATTTGCAGACAATCATTGTGAGATCGGCAAACGTATGACAATGTCTGAAAATGAGCAGAAAATAAAATTTGGTGTTTACAGGGTTTGCAGAAAATATAGAAGTGATTGCAAATCTATTGCCAGCTATTTAGCCAAACTAGATTGTCGACATTATTAGCCAAATATTTGGCAACAGTTTTGCAGACATTTGTAGATTTTCTGCAGACCTATACACAAATTTAATTTTCAGCTCATTGTCAGCTCATTTTCAGACATTGTCATACGTTTGCTGATTTGACAATGATTGTCAGACCTGTCAATCGTGTACACTTAGCTTTAGCTTTTGAAATTCTTGTTGAGTGTGTATCTTTATTAATTCCGTATATCCGGAATATCTGGAACACCCTTTTTGCGTTTATTTATTTACGAAAGTATTCCGGATAAACTATTTTCTTGTTTATTTATTCATTCTGGAATATTTGGAACGCATTCTTTTCATTCCTAGTGAAGAGGTAATTTAAATAGATTATTCTTTAGTTTGACAGATGAATTTGACTGTCTGTTGTGTACGAGAAATAAATAATTAAATGGAAATGGGTGAGTTTTTATTATAATTTGCGTGTTTGTATTTATTTATTTATCGTTTTCTTCTTTTTGAAACAAATCCAATATAATTTACGTATTTGTCTTCAATTTTCAGAAATCAACGTAACAAGTTTTTAGACATAAAAAAAAAACAGTAGATAGTTTTATTTTTTTTTTAATTCTAGTTCTGTTTCTTTATTTATTATATTCTGGATATTCTTGATAAATAGTTTTTTTTCTTTTCTGTCTTTTCCATTTCTTAACCGGAAAAAAATAAAGAAACACACTCGTTATGTACTAAAAAAAAGGGGATGATAACAGAATTAGCCTCATCAGATAAGAAACAACCAAAAATTAGCGGACTTGTCAAAAATATTTTATCCCGACTGGACTGTCAGTCGGAATTCGGAATCATTACTCCTTCGAAAAATTTGAAGAAAAACTTTTAAGCTGTTAACGTCGTCAAGAAGTTCTAATATTATCTCGGAAATGTTAGAGTTTGATTTCTCTAAATATTTCTAAAATTTGCAATTTTCTAAGATTTGCTAATCTTTCTAATCTAATTTGCACTACACTACAAAAATTGTTGATTGTCAAATTAATATTTGGAAGATGAACAGATGTTAGACAACATGTGTGGGTTTCTCACAAAGTGAGAATAAATACGGGATCTGGTAACTTCATCCAATCAATTGCTTCGCTTAGAATGAAGTTCCGGAGGAATATTTTTTTTTTATAACTTTAAAGCAAGAAGTGCCAGCAGTGGAACAATTTGTTAGCGACAATTAAATTAAAGTATAGACTATGCTAGAAATAAATCAGCAATACCTTCAATATCTTGCTTCGAACTATTTTTGTCGACAAGCAGCTGATATCAAACAATGCATGAATACTCAAAAACTTTTATATGTATAGCACTGCTAGAATTGTATTTTCCACTCGTCCCAAAAACATGAAAATATTGTGTAATCATTTCTTAAAACCGGTAGCTCTCCTATAATTTTAGGGTTCTATTATTTCAACGTTTTTGACCCATTTCCGATTATGCTGAGTAAATTAAAAAAAAGGTTTTCTAGAGCCTTAATTAACGAATTCGATTTAAAACACAAATATCCACCACGCAATAACACGGCGAATGCTGTCTTCCAAATGGTCAAGAGTTTTTGGCTTATCCGCATAGACCAATGACTTTACATAACCCCACAGAAAATAGTCTAGCGGTGTTAAAACACAAGATCTTGGAGGCCAATTCACAGGTCCAAAACGCGAAATTAGGCGGTCACCAAACGTGTCTTTCAATAAATCGATTGTGGCACGAGCTGTGTGACATGTTGCGCCGTCTTGTTGGAACCACAGCTCCTGGACATCATGATTGATCAATTCAGGAATGAAAAAGTTAGTAATCATGGCTCTATACCGATCACCATTGACTGTAACGTTGTGGCCATCATCGTTTTTGAAGAAGTACGGACCAATGATTCCACCAGCCCATCACACCAAACAGTCAGTTTTTCTGGATGTAACGGTGTTTCCACATACTTTTAAGGATTAGCTTCATTCCAAATGCGGCAGTTTTGTTTGTTGACGTAGCCATTCAACCAGAAGTGCGCTTCATCGCTAAACAAAATTAGCTTATGAAAATCGGGATCGACGGCCATCTCGTTTCGAAATAAAATTGCACAATTTGCAAGCGTTGTTCAGGCGTGAGTCTATTCATGATAAATTGCCAAACCAAACTGAGATTAAATCAATTGACAGCTGTTAAATCGGTCGCCGTCTTGAAAAGTAATGCCAACTTAAAGTTTTATACCTCGAAAAAAAAACACCCGTTATAAGTTATTCCAATTATATTACATCCGTCTAAGTATAGTTCAAATTTCTAATTTTAAATAATTTATAAGAATTATATAACCGTCTTGTTTCAATAATCCTTTTATATGATCGAAATCTCATAATTTGGCAATTTTAAATGTTTCGTGTCATTTAGCTTAAGGTAGCAAGTTTCAAGCGATTCAATCTTTAATTTCATATTGAATTCATTCATTTACGATATTTTTATGATTTTTATTATGTTAACATTTCTTAAATTAACCAAAATAAAAACAAAACCTTCAAACCACAATTACTTGCATGGAAATTGTATATCATTCAATCTTTTAACCCTTTTCCCATATCACCTCAAAATTATCGTCATCTCATAAAATTGAACGACATATTGAGAGGTCGTAATTAGAACCATAATATACCCTTGAATTGACCCAAACAACATCCAATAAAGGCAAACATCATGTTGGCTATTAAACCCGACCCAACAAATAAATTCAATATGTTCAATGATCCTTTTTGTCATCTACCTTACATAAAATATATATGGCCCACTTCTCACCCATTGGGTGAAAAAAAGACTCAATAAAGCAAATTTAACATGTCCTTTTCCAAAAAAAAAAAGAGTGTGGCCCCAAAACGATTCAATATGCTCAAAGCCGCCTCCGCCGCCCTCCCTATGACCCTATCGACTCACGTGGAAGCAATTTGTCTTGTAAACAATTGCAAATATTCCACAAGGGATTAACTTATAATTTTTTTAATAGATTTCTTTTCTTGTTTTCTTTATATGAGCACATAGCACAACATTGAAATGCTTCTTGTATGCCTTTTGGAGAACTTCAAAGCGGTGCGGCAGACAGACAGGCTTTTTGGATTGTGCAACTTTAGGGTAACAAGGATTCCTATCACGTACCATTCAAAAGCAAATATGTTGCCAGTCTCTATATTTTCCTTCGACTAGATCCAAGTGAATCACTTTTTTTGTATTCTTCCGTTTTCATTGAATTTGTGTCTTTTTTATTGGCGGAGCCTGTCTCCGGGGTGTGCAAAGGCTAACTATACCCCATTCCTGTCTTCAGACTCTTCAAACGAGTGTGTTCTAAATTCAACAGGCATCCGCTTTACGAGGACTCGTGATGATACTTAAAAGAATTTATTGATCACTTTAATTCCTTCAATGAAAATAAATTCTGATTTATTTGGTAATAAGTTCAGGTCGAAGGACGACGACGCACGAAAACAACAGACACAATTCACTATATGAGGTGAATGTCGATGAATAAGAATGAGGATATATATTTGATACAAAACGAATAAGGATATTTCGATTGAATATTAGGACTTTAGGCGATTTGAGGCGATAAATTAATATAACATTTATTGGCGCTTCCATAGACTGTTATTATTGAAGTGTAAATACGATTTAAATAAAAGCTGTTAAGTTAAAGGAGTAATTAAAGTTATTGGCATTTTAACTTAAAACGGGTTGCACCCATTAGGGGGAGGTGAATTTTAAAAAAATCAGAAAACTTGGTGCCAAACCCATATTCTTTCATTAGAGTAAACGAGAGGAGAACATATCAATCTAACGATTTCATCGTGTTCTCTTTGTCTTATATTTTTAAGACGCCTTTTAAAACTTAAAGTGGTTGATGTAATTGAAAAATGCCATTTAAAGACCGAATAAATATTTAAAATTGTTTGGAAAAACTGGTCAAAAGATGATACGCAATAAATACGAGCAAATATATTTTACATAATAGGAAACCAGACATCAAATTCCTTCCAAAATATTGTATTAAAATTTTGCTGAAAATTCAGCACCTATACACAGTTCCTGCCAAATAACATTTTTTCCAATTTATATTTTCGGATACGAAATTTTTAAATTGTGTTTAATGCTTTTACTAATTAATTTAATTTTTTTAGTTCATTAAATATTTTAAAAAGCTGTATATAAAGTATAAATGAATATTTTTTTTCAAGACTTAATTAAACTCGACCCCTGAAGAAGCCGGAAAATAACAGGAAAAACGTCACGAAAAGAAATTAATTAGTTGTTTTGTTAATCGCATTATTTTTCAATGATAACTAAGCCCAATATTCATCATAAAAATATATTATATGCAGGGTGATTGGTATAAGGTGCACCAAAAAGCTTGAGCGTGTAGGTGGAGTTAAGACAAGAAAAAAATCGGATGGGAGGGGGGGTCTATTTCCCCTCGTTTAGGCGGGAGGGGCAATTTTCTAAAACATTGACTTAAATCAGAAAAAAAATTATTTAAAAACAACGGTGAATGATAGAAAGCCTTGTTATATTTTTTTTGGAAAGCCAGAAAACTACTCTTTAATTTAATTTTTAAATTAAGTTGTTTAAGTGAACAGTTTTAAAAAAATTAGTTTTCAAACTCAAAATTTTGAAAAAAAAACTAAAAAAAAATTTTTAAAACTAATTTTTTTCAAAATTTTATGTAAATAATTACTATTTTTATTTTCAAAATTCAATGCTCTTATTAATTTTTAGTCAAAAACAGAAAACCGGATGCCAAAATGTATTTTAGTTTTTGAGAAATTAATAAAAATTAAAAGTAAAACTAGTAATTAAAGTAAAAAGTTAATTCGTTTTTTTTTTTTTTTTTTGATTAAAATCAGATGGTATGTAATAAAAAATAAAAAAGGGATAATTCCCTAATTAATAATTGACCTGAGAAGGTCAAATTTGGGAAAGCCAAAAAAAAAGTGTTTTTCTTGGAAAAAAATACTTCTAGTTTTAACTTACAAATTTGTTTCATTAGTTTAAACCAATATTCATTGATTATTCATTTATTTAATTTAATTTTCTTTTAATTATCAATATTAAATTTATAAATTAATATTATTAAAATTTAATTTTTATTTTAATAATTTTTAACATAATTTTGAATTAAATATTGATTTATTTTGTTTTAACGAAATCTTATAAGAGGAGCAAGTTTGTGGAATCCAGTTGTGCCTTTAATATAAAAATCCTATATGATTAAGAATAGATGCAACGAAAAGTAATAGAGCAAGTAGGTGGAGTTAGAACACGAAAATTGTTTGATGTTTTTTTCTTTTAAAAAAAATGCCATGCTATATATATTTTTTCTAAAGCCATAAATCCTTTATAGTACAGTCATTTTAGGCAAAAAAAAGTGGTCAATCTAGAAATGAGAGATAATAAGCTGGAAACTCGTATACACCTTCATATTGGCTTTCTAAAAGTTGTCTAGAAAGTCAACAAAAATCTCGTGTCTGCAACATAAGTTATTTAAAGTCAAAGATAACGAAAAAATGTTTTTCGGGAATATCTCGGTTCATATGGCTCCAATTATGTTAGCATCCATTACAAAATTATAGAGCATAAAAATTCCAATAAATGTTGTAACAAACATTTGTTCATACGATCAACCGTTTTTGAGATAGGGAGCGTAGAGTTTTGCACGCTCAGCAATACATAGTAGTCTACGCACTATAGTTTATGTTTACTTTTATTCTAAATATCTCAGGAAGTCTTGATTAAGTAAAAACTTTTTCTAATAAAAAATGTTTGGCCACTGGATGCGAAAATATCTTTAAACCAAAAAACCATCAATTTGGCGGCAATTTTTAAAAATGGCTGCAAAACGACCATGATTTGGACCATTTGACCCAAGTCAAACGCGTAGATTAGTATGTATTGCTGAGCGTGCAGAATTCTACGACCCCTATATCAAAAACGGTAGATGGTATGAAAAAATGTGTGTTACAAAATTTGTTGGAATTTTTATGCTCTGTATCTTTGTAATGGATGCTAATATCGTTGGAGCCATAAGAACCGAGATTTCCCCGAAAAACTGATTTCGTGACCTTGAAAAACTTATGTTGCAGACACGAGATTCTTGTTGACTTTCTAGACAACTTTTAGAACGCCAATAAGATTTTCCAGCTTATTATCTCAAATTTCTAGGTTTTAACCCTAATTTTTTTTTTAATTGACGTTGTTTAAAATATTCATTTTCAAACTAAAAATTTTGAAAATGTTTTTTTTCTGTTCAAGTATTTATACGTGACTGGACTTTTATTTATTTAATCAATTAAATCTCAGTTTGAATCCTACTAGAATATCCCTCCTCGTAAGATCTATAAGCTTTACGAAATCGACCATCTAGAAATGGTATAGCAGAATTGCATGTACGCAAATTCTTTTCGGGTGTTATTTGACATCTTGATGTGCTGTCAAGTTGGCATTTAAATGCAAAGTATTCATTTTATAAAAGTTCATTACCTACCTTAAATTAGTTTTTGGAGTCACATCTTTACGGTTTCGTCCTCATCGGGCTCCTTTTTTTTGTTTTAAAATTAATGAGAACATTGAATTTTGAAATCATAAATTATTTACTTTATTAAAAAATAGTAAACAAAAATTGTTTGAAAATTAAAAAAACAAATCCAAAATTTTTAGTTGGATAGATAATTTTTCAAAAACTGTTCATCAGTAAAAGAACTTTAATAAAAAAGAAATCAAAAAAAATATTTCTCTTTCTGTTAGAAATGAAAAGTAATATAGTTATTTGGTTTCATTTCAAACTATAATTATTTTAAGTTGTAATGTTTTGAGAACTTAACCAAATTTGTGTAAATACCTTTAACTTTGGAAAAATTGTATAGGTACGTAAAATAATATCAATTGAATAGCGTAGATATAATTTATGTCATATATTCTGACAAGATGTGAAGAAAAGAAGAAATGTGTGGATTATATTAAAATGGACTACCATCCAGTTCAAATTTCAGCCCTATCTCCTGATGAAAGGCAAACCAAGAATCCTTTTTAGGAAGTCAGAGCACGCACTTTAGTATACCCTCTTAACATTCAGCTACAAACCGATTAATACATAATACCATCTAACCCCATCACAGTAGTCCTCATCATCATCGACATTATTTCTGTGGAATGAGTGCTTTCATACTTGAATGTCTCTCGACTCGCATCCTTGCCCGCACTAAATCCTTTTTGTGCGAAGGCATTCAGAATCTATGATTTCTTTCCCCATCTGCTTTGCCGCGTCGTCGTCGTCGTCGTTCGTCGGACGGAAACCTGAGTCTCGGCAGTTGAATATAGAGCCATCATTGAAGTTCCACGTCGTTGATTTTATTAGTCTCTGGTGAACAATTTTCTTTTGAATTTAAAGGATTAAGTACAAGTTGTTTTCCTTCTATATAAATTGCATTAAGACATCGTAAAAAAAACGCTCCATTTGGTTTTGGGTTTTGTTCAGAATTTATATGCGACGACGCAATTCAGCCCCTAGAATGACAAACAAATATCTTCATTGGAAGATAAATTTAATAGATAAAAAAAATTATCCACTAACACCTCAAACTATACAAGATTCAAAACATCCTTAAAAAAATAGAAAACAACAAGATATACATACAAAAAAAAAAGATTACGAAGAAAACGACAAGTTATTATCAAAAGTCCATCATGAATATAGATATTCCAATCAAGCTATATAATCCGCCTTGACTTGCATTAAAAGATAAACAGAGGATATACTATGAAGTCCTTATTTTGATGCCACTTTCGATGAATATCAATGCGAGAATGATGATGGCCACTTTGGCGTTTGTGTTTACAAAGAAATTATAAGGAAATAGACAACACACAGGCACATCCTTCCAGGATAATGGGATAAATTCGATATCTTCGAATATCCTTAAAGCAAAACACATTTTCGTTAAGGGTAAGGAGAAATAGCACGTACATTTCATGTTGTTGTATGCGTTTGAGGATTAAGGACGAAATAGATTCTGTTACAATAATTATCATTATAGTTGGGGTAAATTATGTCTTCGGCAGCATACTGATCAACAGAATCGTGATGAGGGGATGTTGATTTTATTGGATTATATATATACATATATTTTGCTGGTATAAAAGCTTCGGATATTAAGATGGACTATGTAACGTCGTAAATTTTGACGAAAAGTAAATCAAAATTAGATGTTTGCTATATGGGGGGATTACACATGCATGGATTTACTGGTGCCTGTGACCAGTGAAGGTTCACACATAAATTGAAAATTCCCTTGCCAGTTAATTTTTTAAGTTGCGGAAGTGCAACTTTGGTCTCGTTTTGTTGCCAAAGAGACGACATCTGTCCAAAAATATAGTCCCCACAACCTAATAGTTTGACATTTCCTTTATCAAACAGCATATGAACTGTGTAAATCGGTTCAATGATTGCTGAAAAACAGACGGATTAAGATTGGTCGTTATAATCACTAAAAAAGGCTTAACTTCCGTTTATTTTTTTTATTTTAATTTTAACCATAAAAGAGGATTCCCCGTTATTTATCTGTCGAAAATATACTGGTGCCAGTAAAGTTGGTATGCTCCCAATTTTTTGTTTCCTTGCATGCATGGAAAGCACTGGAGCGCCAGTCAATCATGATTTCATGATTAAAAATTAATCATTTTTAAATCTCCTAGCAAATTTTGTGAACACCTCTCTTTTTGTGTGAACGCTTTCATTTCAAATGTCATTTTAGATGTCAACAATGAATTTGTCAATACATTTTGTAAATATTTTTGATTTTTGTTAATTTTAACATTAAAGTACTTAAATTACATTATTTCGATGGTATATTACAGTGAATTTAGTGAAATAAGTGCATTTAATAGTTAATAATTGAATTTATGAATGAAATGTTGCTGTGTTTTAAAGTTGTGAAACATCTTGTCAAGTTAATTGTTTTATAAGTCTATTTGGCTGGTGGAAACGCTTCTAAATCTTCTTCTCTTAAATCTTCTTGAACATATTCAAAATATGTCAGAAAACTGAACTGTACCCCATTTAGCTGGTCCACAAAAAAAAAAAGTTAAATTACCGACCACTAACTTTTTCCCAAAATCTTTCAATTGAAGAAAAGAAAATTTTGGAACACCCTTATTTTTTTCCGAAAATGGCAAGTTTAGTATCCTGACTCTGGTGGACGCGAAAAAGTTTGGAGACAAAAAAAATTGCTGCACTGGTTCACCAATTCCGTCAGGGACCTTAAAGCACGGCTATGGAAATTTTATGGTTTGGGGTTTTATGGCAGCATTTGTTGCCAAAAAATAGATTTATAAATTCTTTATTGAATGAGTTCAACTATTTGAATATTTTCAATAATCAATCTTCAGAAAATTGCTCAAAAGATGGGTTTTGGAGGCCTATTTGTCCTTTTGTAGTACAATCATCTTAAGCTTACCTCAGATGTTTTCAAAGAATGGCTACTTAATAACGTGTAAACGCAGCTCAAATCTTTACCAATCACCCGATTTGAACGTCATTAAATATTTTTTGGAGCATTTTGACCAATAAGTAAAAAAAACTTTAGATTCAGATGATAGATTAAGCGTGTTCTTTAAGATGAATGATCCAAAATTGGCCAAACCCTGAAGTAAAATTTGGTTAATTCAATCTTCTCACGTATGAACATATGTAGCTGTTCAGGCCAAGCTGTACCTAACAAAGTATAAAATCAATAAGCTTTCCAAGATAACTGTTGTATATTCGAGGTTTTTTCGAACTAGCTACTTACTTACTTTTGTGATATAAATTTCTTACTGTTTTTAGTTTAAGCTGAATATTTTCATGGTTCTTTTATTTTTTTATTTGAAATGTTACTTTTCTATTAGAAACACATGTATTAATTACAGATAAAAATATTTTATTAATTTGAAATGATACTTTCGATTGTTTAGAAGGACTTATCTTGAGATTTAGAGGTGCTTACTTACTTTTGTGACTAAAAGTATGTATTATATAGTGTACTTACATATAGTAGAGTTTTAAAAACAAAATCCAGCACTTATAATATGCCAGCCAACTTTGTTCACATCTTTTCCGAAAACACGGAACAGATCTCATCTTTTAAATATTTATTTTGGAAGAATATTGGTGCAAACGAGCGTTATTTTATTATGTACGTACGTAATTGAGTAGGTATACTTAACTCGCTTTATAAGGTACGTATAATAAATGTATTCAATAAAAATTTTCAAACAAGGTTTATCAAGTGAAATTAATTTTTTATGAAAGTCGTAAACATAAAACAACTCCATTATACTTAATCGACTTCATATTCAAAACAAAACATCTTTTGCGTTTTGGTATTACAATGTCCGTTCATGCAAATTTAATTTGTTGTGTTTTAAAACAAAAGATAAATAAACCAATCAAAATTTTCCGCCTCAAGAATTCACAGCATCCATGCGGTGTGGTCAATTAGTTTTCACTTCACCAATCATTCAGATTGTTTTTACAATCTTTTCCAAGAGGTCTTCTAATATAGCAAACAGGGAATTTTCATAGAATTTTCAAGGAAAAATTATTAAATTTAAAAAAAGAATCCTTGACGGGTGCTTATTGATTTAATAAATTTTAACTAAATCAAGATGGCTATAGAAGACTTCATTGAAATATTTAATGTTGCATGTAACCACACTGGGTCGGTACGGTGTTTGGAGGGAGAGTATCGTCAGTCAAGCACATAGCCACACAGCGGTTACCGAAGCACATTCAAAACTCTATCTATGACTCTGACTGAATTGAGATGAACTCTCTTAAAACCGAATAAGTGCTAAAAAATGAACAGCCACCAGCAATTTGGGTGCGGTTCTATGCCTGAATGCTGAGGGATTGCAAAATCCCCAAAAATATGTAGAAAAGAAGTCAGCCACTAATTAAATAAATTTAACCAAGCGTTAACTTTTAATGCAAAATATATATAGAAAACTGGGGAAACAATATGCCATTCGTTGAATTTATCCATCCTGGGTATAGCAACCGTTGTCGAGTTCGGGTGTTGATGGACGTAAGCATAATGGTGCAACAGCAAAAATGGCAATTCGTTTGGAAGCCACATCGGGATTAGCACCCGACCACAATTGTTCTACGGAGCCTTTTTGTTAACAACCATTGTGAATGAATATTTTTGTGTATCTATAGCTTTTTGGTAACTACGGTTTTGTATATAAATGCAAGCTGTTAAAATGTGTTAGTATTTTATTCGGATTATATGTATAATAAGTTATATAAATACAAATATGGTTATATTTATATCGGCAAGGAAACAAAAAATTACGTCGAAACTATGTTGGAATAAGGTAACTTACTTAGAGCTTCAAAAAGTTATGATGACTTTGAAAAGTCTTTCTGTTTTTACAGTTGAACTAACATTAAATTCACTATTTTCCAATACAAACTAACATCTTTTTCAATAGAAATTCACTTAAGTGCAAATGAAATTCATCCTTTTGCAAAACAAATTCACCTGTTAAAAAAAGAAGTAGGTAAAATATTTAAAACAAAATCACCAATATTTAACCAAATTACAAAAAATATTTTATTTCAAAAATTGTAGCCCAGGAAAATAAAGCAAAATTACGAAAAAAACGAATAAGCTGGATTTTGATAGAGACCTTTGTTTTGATATCTTGAGCAAATTACAAAGTACCCGAAACTCGGATCGAAACTAAATGTGTCAAAAATCAGTTTTGTGCGAGTTTCTTGGAAATTATAAAAAATTTGGGAAAAATGTTACCTAAGGTAGAAATTATAGCTTTTATAATCAATTTCGAAAAAATGTCTTTAATTGTAAAACAATCTTTCAAGCGCACCAGTTGATATAAATAAAGGAAATAAACAAAATTATAGTTGGCGTTTCAGAAACTTTGTTCAAAAACCGGTTTTGAAAATATTTCCCATTATGTTTAAAAAATCATTCTACAACTGTTTGTTTTGTTGTGGACGCTTGATAGCCCATTAAAACTAGACTCGAAACAGGTAAAATTACGAAATAATTCGGAGAAAGCTGGATTTTGCTGGAGGTCTTTGTTTTTACGTCTTGCTTAATTTTTTTGGGGGGGGGAAAAGGGCCGAAATTCAGTACTTTGCAAATTTCTCGAAAACTATAAGCTTTGAAAAAAAATTTTGCTAAAAATTGTAACTTATTGAGAAAAGTGTCAAAAGTGTTAAATTGTTACAAAGTATGTTTCTGGACAACATTGCACTTTTACAAATGACGCCAAATACTATTGTAAAAGTGCAATTTTATGTCTAATGTCTTTGTAACAATTTAACACTCTTTTCTCCAAAATTTGTTGATGGTACGATGAAAAGACTTTTTTGTAGAAAATCATATAAACTACAATTTTAACCCAAACATTTTTATTGCAAAAATTTCATAGTTTCCGAGAAATTTGCAAAATACTGAATTTTCGACCCCTTATCAGGGGCCCAAAACTCTGTAATGGATGTAATACGATCTGAAAGTTAAATAGAATTTGATATGGTACTCTGTATGACTTTAGAATCGAACATAATTATATTGCTAAACAAATTTTACAACTTTCGAATAAATGTTTCGAGAATCCCGCTGTTATGTCAACAAAAATGAAACGAATTTATAAAAAAAAGTGATTGCGTTAGGTGAGGACAAGATCTTCTTCAATACCTGCCATCTTCAAATTAAAGGTGCAACGCTAAAGTTTCCTTTATTGAATTTTTTGAACAACAACAACAACAACAACTTAAAGGCGCTACCACCAATTTTTAAACGAATTTTATTTACTCGTTTTTACGAATTTTATTATTCGTTTTTCCATTTTTGGCTGGATTAATAGCTATTTCAAGGAGTGCCGATTCCTATCATCAGTCTCCTTATTAGTGGTGCCGAGCTTCAATCCAATTTTATTATGAAAAAGCTCCAAATGCGCTGTTGAAGCTCCAATTGCGTTTGAAAACCAAACAAACATAACTTCTCGACCTGTGTCGTCAGTGGTCATAAGCAGTGGAATGCGTTGTGCATACGACTTCGAAGACTGAGATGATGTGCATGTGAACAATTATTGTGCGTAAAAAGGTATACAAAGACGAAAGCAAAAATGGATTTTTATTAGAAACCGGGTGTATCAGGCATAATAATTAAAGTCGTAGATGAGACACATCTTGGATCAGAAACTTTTGAAAACCATTTAGACAAATCCGGATTTTTTGTTTGAGTTTTCCCTGTAAAATTAAATACTTTAATATCAAAAAATTATTCCATTGAATATATTTCTTACGTATTTTACAAATAACACATTTTATAATTTTATCTTATAAAAACCTAGATTTTTTCGTTTAAATAAAATTGTACGCATTAGGTAACGAACAAATTTTCCGAATTCCGAAATGTATTATAGCAGCAAAAATAAATTGGCTAAGTACGAAATTTCCGATTATCGAACAAATGTTTTTAAGAAAATATACACTTTCGATTTTCGGAAGTATATGGATTCGATTTTTTTATTGCTGTTTACCAAATGTCCGTTTTTGAACACCACGACTCTTAATGGCTAAGCTTATCAAACGGGCCCCATTGCATATCAACCACCAAAGCTTTCCATTGTCTAAAACGAAACACATTTTGTTCATTAAAGATTCTTTTATAACATTTAATATCTTTTTAAAGCAAAAACAATGCATTCGCAAATAAAACGTGGATTATTCAAAGCTTACGAACATAAGAGCGGTGATTGAAACTCCGACGATTATTCAAAATTGATTTGCAAGGTTTTAATGTGATCGACGCATGAAGCATGATCGATCACTTTAAAACGAGCTCGGCAGTTTGGTGCCTCTTTTGGCCGTATATATACTTGTTCGTTGACTTTATTCAAAAGTTACCATCAACTTCAGGAATATGAAAATAATTGTAATACAAAGCAGTTTAAGGTTACCCTTTTTTGATGATTTTCATTTTCCCAAACAGTCTCCACTAGTGATATAAAAATGTGTGCATTTGCTTCAGGATCTTTACTTCATAAAAGAACTTGAAAGGTATACCATCAAGTTCAGCTGCTTTGTTTGGCTTTTTAAAATGACAGGATAGCGGTTCTTATTTCTGTATTTGTTGGAAACTGTTGTTAGAGTAAACATCTTTAACCTATACGCTCGTCTTCAAGATTCACATGTTTATCTTGTTGTCGGTCGATACTCATCGTACAGAAGTCATTCATCCGTCATTGGATGGACTAAAAGTTGCCATTAACATCCAGAATAAGATTGTTTGCACTATTCGCCTGTTCGAAATTGTTCTCATATTGATGTTGTACAGCTATATGGGCAGTTACTGCAGTTTGATGTGTTAGTGTGTCCATCCTTTTTCTTTTAACACTGAAATATGTTAAGAGCTTCTCTGGTACTCTATATTTTCAATTATTCTTTTCTGATGTGATAAGCATAAATTTCAGGATTTATTTTTATTTGTATAGTAATCCAGAAATCCCTTATTTTATATCTGTTGCCTTTTAGAACATCTGATGGTAGCCGCGAATCGCACTTATTACATTAAAAATTTAGTTTTATTTAAGAAATGTTTACAGAGAAATATACTAAAATCTAATTTCTTGATTTATTTATTATAGCATGTGAAAAATCTCTTTGTTTAACAAAGTTGTGGATGTTTTCCAAATCTATGACGCTCAATTTTAGTTCGTCCTCATTCCAAAACATTTTTATTCAATTTCATCTAATTACATTGACAGATTCTTTGATCACTTAATTAAGTGTTTAATCACAGTCGTCCTGTCTTGGCTCATTACAAAACACCTTTCAGTTTATTTTTATTTATTTTTATCTTATACGAATCCCTGTTGTTCGTTTATGGAAAAGCAACACTTTCAGTTCCAAAAAAAAGGGTATTCACCAGCATCTCCATTTTTGACAAAGTTAAATTCTTGTACTAATAGAACTGACTGTCTTTTCACAATTACCTTAATGTGTACTTAAGACATCTTAAGCGTCTTAATGAAATGTACACCTTGTCGCTTTATTAAAGGCGAAAGATATCAAACGCACCCACCCATTTGTTGTCCGTCATAAAACAGTTAGAAGAGTCAATTCTGAAAGGACTTATACCTGCTCGATGGGGTATTTGCTTTCAAAAGACTGCGAAAATCCTTTGATATCCAAGAGGGATGCCTATTACAGTAATTAAATAGAATCTTTAAGGGACGCCTTCTTTCCGTTTTGTTTGTTGTCTATTCGGTCAATAAAAATAGCTGATTTTTTTTTTTAGTTTAAAAAAGATCTTGTATCGAATGTCTAACTGTGATTTTGCAAGGATTGATTTTATGGTACTACAAAAATTAAAAAAAAAAGTGGACTTTTTCTTAACAACCACCCGTGGGTGTGTACTGTGTATATTGAACAAGGAAAGCTTTGTAACATTCGCTAAATTACTTACACCGGTAATTTAGCGCCACTTGCTTGCACCCTGTTTAACAAGCCAACCCTAATTTCTTAAAAATGTTCTCTTTTAATTATAAACCAAAGGACGAGAGCGATAAATGAAAAAAAAAAAGTAGAAAAACAAACACTTAAGGACACGGTAGGTAAGAAAGACGAACTTTCGCTTTGAGGACTTTTAAGGATGTTTTAATTACTAGTAGTACCAGAGCTTACCTATATAGTGCCTCAAGGATATACTTTCAGTCAGCGGGTAGTCCTTTCTTTTATGCTAAGAACATCAGCAAGTGGATATCCTTTATTTTTACATCTAGAGAAGAAAATATGGAAAATGCTTGATTATTATATTAAAGACTTAAACCCCTTAACCATCTTTAAGGGGATGAAGATTTTTGTATCTTTTGCTGGTGTTTTATTGCAGGTTAGATAACTTCACATATCGCCTTTATTACCAATGGGATTTTATTGCTTTTGTGTTGTCTTTATGTCGTGAAAATCACATCTCACATGTGTATTGAAGTAAAATTGATGTCACATCAAGTGTTGTAGTAACAAATCCTTTAACAACAGAAAATCTAAGAAAAAATAATTCTACCCCAGGGGGTAATCGAAAAGAAATTTGAGAAATTTATCCTTAAATTGTCGAAGATACTAACTCCTGCGGCGGAAAATGATTGGAGGAACATTTTTCTACTGTGTGTATGTGTGTCACAGCAATTGCTTCTTAGGTGTCTTTTGGGATTATTGCTTTATAATCGATTCAATTTGTATTTTAATTGGATATTTGTTTTCATTTGATTTTAAGAAGGGGTCTGTTGTTTGAAAAAGCATATTAAAACAGTTCAGCACAATATTTAATTTGATGCATTTCCGAGTAGGTATACTTATTATATACATCCATATAGGACAAACAGTAAGCTTTCTTTAAAGTAGGATTGATTCAAAAAGCATGTGTCTTACAAGAAAATTCAATTTAACAGAATAAGAGATGAATTAAGCCTTTGTTGAATTGATAGCATTATTGCTTCGAAGCTTTAACATTGCATTTTAATGTGAACGTTTATCACTGGCGTTTTACACACGTCGCGTCTTGTCGTGTTCGGCGCTGAAATATAAGAAACATAAACTGTAGTTTAATGCTCCCTTTTCATTTATCAAACCAGCTGCTTATTGGTGGGCTTGAAAAAGTATCAAATCCGGAGCAAACAAAATTTTAACCAGGGAAAAATCGATTTGTGGTGCGAAAATTAAAAATTCGCGCGAATTTTTAATTTTCACACCACATATCGATCCTTTCTTGGTTAAAATTTGTTTTCGCTCAGCTCTTAACACATTTTCCTGCCCACCAATAAGGTACTCGCTTAGTTTGAATAAATTTGTCAGAACGGTTATTATATTATTGGGCCGATTTTGGCATCCTAAACCTGAAAATTTTAGATAAATATCGATTTTCGAAATTTACGTATAGGCCAAAATCTCAATCTTCTTTGGGACTCGTACGTCACCAGTCTTGTGATTGAAATCACACTACTCACTATACAGTGCATTCAGGATATATAAACAATTTTTGGATTTGGTCGTATTTGACTGGACCGGAATGCATTAATTGAAAGCGCAGCAAAACCAAGTTGCCGTAGTTTCACTTTTGTAAAGTGAAATAAAGCCAACGATTGAAAATAGGCCTAATTACAGCTTTAGGAAAGCGAAAAAGGCTAACTTTTGAAAGTTGGCCTTATTTCACTTAGCGTTATTTCACGACACCCTTTAAATATTCGAAACAAAGATTGCATTTAACAATGCAACATTTTATAAAAATTAAATTTAAAGAGAAAATATTTTGTTTTTTTTTTTCAAAATAATAGTTTGAAATTATAGTTCGCCAAAATTATTTGTTAAAACAACATAAATCAATTCTAGAGTTCTAGCTTATACAAAAATCATATTACATTACCATATTTACTTTCTTCGATTTTTGTTAAATTGTTTTGCATTTTAAGTCGATTTCGCCCCTGCCGCCTAAATGGGGGAACATAGAGACCCCCATTATACTTATTTCTTACATTTTTTTTATTCTCTTGAACTAAGTAATCTACTTTCTCTAACCTGTTTATGCATCTGACTATAAATTGCTGTATTTTTTTTCTGTACATATATTATTAAAGTGAATTTGATCTTCTTCAATTCAATCTTCTTCAATTTTCGCATTCACAAGTTTATGTTTAAAAAATGTGGGAAGGAGTTAGAGCAAAAAGTTTGGTGAAAAAAAATATTTTTTTTCATTTTCAAAAAATCAGAAGGTTCTTTTTTGCCAAGTAATATATGATACCAAATTGTAGAAAATTTTGTCAGTTTCATTTTTCATTGTAACTTTTGTTTTTTTATTTTTTCTATACATTGAATTCAAAATATCTAGTTCTTAAACTTATTTTAAGGTACCTTTTTTTCTAGTAAGGTTTCGGTATATAGAATGTTTGAACAACAACAACAACTTAAAACAATTTTTAAACGAATTTTATTTACTCGTTTTTACGAATTTTACTATTCGTTTTTATATGTTATAAGAAACGGGCTTCAGGTCAGATGAAACAAAATATTTTTAGGTCACGACGCACGTTTCGTTCATGTCTATGAACATCATCAGGTGGTGGCAAATCTTTATTGAATATTAATAAATTGGTTACAAAATTTGTTCTAACATACATCAAATACAATATTAAACTTATACTTATTACATTTATATTGCACTTTAATTAAAAACAAAATCAACAGAAACAACTGCATAAAGCAGGTCTACACTCAACAAAGTAAAATTGACAAGTAACATATATATTTATTTTAAGAACTATAAGCTTTTTGTTGCCTTTCCCTCTAATAAATGTTTGTATTAACATCTTCCATATCAGTTTGTCGGTTCATAGTATTATCACCGTTGATGATATGGAGAGTTTCTATTATCATTCTTTTCTTTTGATGCTCTTCTCGTTTCAGTACTTTGACACTTTCAAAGTTGGGAAGGTGGTTTAGTTGTGTGCAATGCGAAGCCCGTTTCTTATAACATATAATTTACAAAAAGGTCATCACCATCAACATACTATTCGTTTTTTCCATTCTTGGCTGGAGATACAGCTATTTCAAGGAGTGCTAATTCCTATCATCAGTCCCCTTAGTAGTGTCGAGCTTTAATCCAATTTTATTATGAAAAACTTTTTCACATGCACATCATGAGATTTGAACCCACGCATTATCAGATTTGCTCAGTCTTCGAAGTCGTATGGTATGCACTACGCATTCCACCGCTTATACCACTGACGTCACAGTTTCGGTATATATTTAGGTGCACAAAGCTTTGAAAATATAGTCAAATGTCATATCGGATGGGTTATCAAATTTCTCAGGAACGTGTTGAATAAAAAAAATATGTATATTTAATAGTGTGAAACTGTTGAAAACACAAAAAAAAAAAAAACTTTCAAGGTTGTCTGGAATCGTTTTTGCGAAAATTCTCTATTTCGTTGTTGTTTTTATCTCCTTACAACGTTTCCAAAACCACAAAATAATGACAACTTGAACATTACCACCCTTAATAATATAGTTAAAGATCGAGTGTAGTATAGGTTAACCCAGACTTTTTTATGTTGTAAACTCACACTTTTTAAAGGTATTGTTTTGTCATTTAAGAATCTCTAATGCTCACTTAAAGGGGACAAATGCCACATGCCACACTCAACACAAAAACAAGTAAGCAAGCATCCCCGAATGCAAATGGCATATACACAAGACAGTCGTCTTTCAAGACATCGGAAATATCTTCTATTGAGTTCCTTAATTTGGGTATGCCAAGTAAAAACCCCGTTCATGGCAAACTCAATTATAAAATCATCGGATTATTTTCACCGTTTTTGCTCCTGAACGTTCAGCTTGGTGTTGTTAAGGCCGCAACCGCATGCCACCACCGCCGCCACTGCTGCCACCCAGCGATAATTGAAAATTTAAATTTGCGAGATCTGCGCGCTCAAATGCAAATGATGTACCACCTAGAAGGACAACACAAGGACTTGTAAGGTGCTGAATTCACTGTTCTAGCAATGAGGTTTTTTTGTTAAAATGTTCGTTTCCAGTGGATGAAGAAGGAGTTTCTGGCGAGGAGCATCGAACGTACATCGATTAAAACAGCAGACAAAGTCTTATGAATAAATTGTTATGGAAATCGAATTAATGAACGTAATACCTGAGCTTATTTGCTTAACCCTTTCGTTCATACGTAATTTTATTAGAATCATTCGAGATGGTATCTTTGTAAGGACGAGGTAGATAAGAGAGTGTGTACAAAGTATTGTGTGACCCATATGTGTGTACTGTACATATAGCGAGGGGACTTTTGGCTCAAGCATTATCTTTTGCACTTGGAGGAGTTGAACATCTTCTAGCAAATGTGGTTAAAGGATACCTTTTGTTATTTGAATAAGCGGTTAATTCAATTCCTTTGGGTAATTTACTCTTAAAAGAAACAAGAAGTCTAGTCGTATTCGAAATTGGATTTAATTCTGTTAAAAAAAATTCTAATTCAGTGGAATAATCTTTGAAATTTTGATCTGAAGTTTGTATTTGAAATTAGAAAAAAAAAACAAAATATTGCGACCAAAATTAATGTTAATTTGCACAGGAAGGAAGTTTAAAAATTCAAACATCTGTCCACTTAATGGCGATATCCTTTTCACATAAGAAGGATGTATGTATATGTGTACAACAACAACAAAAAGTATAGGACATGACTGGTTCGCACAAACTTGCTCTATGTGGCAAGTAACCTTGCTGCTAAAAACTGGGAAGTACCTATACAGATACCAACAAAATAATTCCAAAATCGTAAATAAATCAATGTTTACTTAATAATTTTTATAAAAAAAGGTTTTTTTAGAAATTTGACGTACGTCAATTTTAAAGGCTCAGTAAATTGCATTTTATGCACAAAAAATACAATTTTTTAATCAAAGCGTTTTTTAATTATTAAATTTACAAGAACAAAATTAAAAATGTATTAAAATTAAAACTAAACAGTGTTGCTAAATTTTGGTATTGAAGTTATATCGAATCATTTAGATCTTTCTAAAAAAATGTTTTGGTTGAAATCGATTAACCCGTTCATGAGATAGCTCAAGAAAAAAAAAAGTTTCATGGGAGGTACCGTTAATAGGCTTGGCAATTTTTTTTTGTTCGCAACTGAACAAAAGAAAATCAGACAAAAACGTCTGTAATTTTTTGAAGAAAATCATTGGAGCCGTTTTCGATAAAAAATAAGCTTTTCCAAAACAGTTATATTGCAGGTACGGGTAATTTTTGAGCTAAAAAAAATATTTTAATTTCTCCTCTAAGCAATGGTCAACAAACCTTACATACCAAATTTGAAACAAATCCGTTTAGCCGTTTAGGTTGTAGTTGTTGATACAACCAGACTGACAGCAGACAGACAGAATTTCCACACCAACTATTTTTGACTTCTCTATAATCGTAATGTAATAATTGATTGTTATCTCAAAACTTTTTTAGTACGAATTCATAACTTGCCTTATAGAACCTATAATCGCAATTAAAAATACATAAGCAAGGGTTAGATTGGGTCGCACGAACTTGTTCTTGAGGCAAGTTACCACGAAAATAAATTTCATAAAACTAAATTCTATGATTTTTTTTTATATAAATGACAAAAAATCATGAGTTTTTGACAAAAGTGCTAAAACTTCTTTTTAAGAAGACTCAAGTCAAAATCAAAGTTTGCAGAAAAATCGATGTTTACTTAATAATTTTTATAAATTTAATTTTTTGCAAATTTTAAGTACGGCATTTTAAAGCGCTAAATAGTTTACATTTACTGTACAAAAAATAAAATTTTTGGTCAAGCCGTTTTCCAAATATTGAATTTACAGAAAAAAAAAACTCAAAAATTTAACACTTGCAAGGTTTTAGTTCTAAAAGTCGATCTAATCATCTAGACCTTTCTGAAAATATTAATTCAGTTAAAATCAAGTTAACCGTTCATGAGATAGCTCAAGAAAAAATAACGGATACATAGAAGGCACCCTCAATAAGCGTGGCAATTTTTTTTTTTTTTTAATTTATCAAAAGAAAATCAGACAAAAACTATCTCCAAATTTAAAAAAAAATCGTTGGAGCCATTTTCCAGAAAATTAAGGTTCTTTCTGGTTCCTATCTATACAGGGTGTTCCCGAATAGGTAGATAATCCGTTACGGTAATTCCTGAGCATATTCTAATAGGAAAATAATTGCTATACATCAGTCAATATCTATTTTCAATATTTCCATCAGTTATTATCGGTTTAAAAAACGGTTCTATCGCCTACCCTGACCTTTTTTAGCAAAATTGCTCCTTTAATACGAATGGTAGAAAATAAACTTTCTTTTTTAGAAGAATTGATATATATTTTTAAGTCTGGAAATATTAAATTTTTTAGGCAACCCCCCTTTTTTAAACATGACTTTCGGCTCAATTTGTCCAGAAAATGCGTGCTAAACATAAAGTTTTACTATTTTTCCTCATTTTCCTAAGTTTGCAAAAAAATACCAATTAATTTTATAATATTTGGGATAACCTGCAGCAGGAAAAATTCAAAAAGAAGATTTTTTCGAAAATTTTACCTACTGTTTTTATTTTATTTTTATTATTTAATTAAAAAAAAGTAGAAAACTATTAATTTGTAACTAAAAAATACTGGGTTTGTCTTCTGTTGTTAGAACTTTATGTAAAAGCTCATAAATTTGTTTATTAACCTGGTGTCATTTTAAATAAGGGATAAATATAATTAAAATGATATTCCAAACGTTATTTTGATAAAATGTAGAATGCCAATGCTATTTTAAATTTAAAAACTCAACTTTAAATGCTTTCCAACTATAAATTTTCCTCCAATGAAATCTAAGAAACAAAACCAAACGTCATTCAAAACTCTAAGAAAATTTCACTGCTATATGGACAATAATGATTTGATAGAAATTCTATAGGTATTTTCGATGTAGGTTTGTTTTTTTTTTTTTTTTTTTGAAATTCAAATAAATCAAACGAAAAATCAAGTGAAAATGTTATGCAAATATTTGAACACATTTGCATTTGAATTCAAAAAGAACAGGTCCAAATACTTTACTCGAATGTGAAAGTAGGATTCAAGCAAAGGGTTTTTTAAGTAAACTGAATAGGGCAGGTCCTCATCTCTCTACTATCCCTCATTAGAAGCAAAAGGTTAAATTTGATTAGAAAAAGGTTTCATTTTCGTGTTGGATATTGGAGTATAGAATATAGAATTTAGAATTTAAATTGTGGGGTTGCATCCTTTAACATGCCACCGAAGGAAAAAAACTCTGGAAACATTTTTTTTAACTTAAGTTTAAAAAAGCGCTTAAATAATGTTTTGATTTTATTCATAAGTTCATGCAATACTTTATTATGGTGACTATATAATGGTTGTCACAAAAATGAAATAATTAAAAAAAAAACTCAACTCAAGATGAAATTTGAAGTTTTTAGCTTTGTAATCCCATAGTTTTGTTCAAGAGCAATTTCATGCGACCCATTAGTTATGTAAGCAATAAAAAACGTTGACACACACTAGTAAAACAGTTTTTCTCGAAATTGATTGATGGTATGATAAAAAATATTAAGTTTTTTTTTTTTTTTAATTACATATGTAAGCTGCTGTTTGTTTTTTCACATTTTTTTTTCAAAAAGTTCATTAGTTATAGTCTCCAAGAAATTTGCGAAAAACTGAATACAATCATATCATCATAGACAGCATACAACTTATTTTATTTTATTTGTTTTTCATTTTCAAACTTCTTTAATACATATTCTTCCATTTTATTAAAACATATTCTTCATTATTTTATTCTTGTTTCCCATATACAAAACTATAATAAATCGAACTTGTATACAAAGACCGCTTAATGAACTTACAGCCCCACTTATACTCGAAAGTAAACAAACCATCTGCGTCTTTGTGCACATACAATCTCAACGATATGCGGTCGATGGCAATCAAGGAGCACTAACTTTCAAGTTTTCCACCTAAGATTCAATTATAAATTTCACAAAGTCACTTGGTATAAAGCAACTAAGGGTTGATGGTAACATAACAAGATTTACTGCCCAAAGGTTACCGGCAATATGCACAGAACCCATAAGTGAAGGCTTTGACATCTTCGTATTTATCATTTTCAATTAAATTTCAAAACAAAAGCCAAACGTAGATACAAGTTTGTAATAGATTTAAGATACGTATATATTGTTGAACCATTGAACTTTTGTTAAATTTCTTGAACTTTAAAAAATAAATACTCAAACAAATTCTTGTATTTAAAAAAGAAAATCCTGGGATTTTGTGAAAATTGCCTTTACACATTATCGGGGCAATAACCGAAAATCATAACACAGATCTTAAATTAACATATTAAGAGGTTGGCCCCACAAAGCACTTAAGTGACTACGAGTCACCGGAGTTTATTTTTTTTTTTCTTATCCACTCTGTGTAGTATGAATCTTTATTGTCCAAGGATCAATGCACACCCTTGCTAGGTTTTGGGCAATCGGGAAATGTTAAAAACACAAGTGAGAGTGAAGTTCAAGAAGCGTAAAATTATGTAAATTAATTTCACGCCTTTTAAGATGTATAATGGGACTTGGGGCATTGGACTCCTGTAATAATGTTTTCCTCAAGTCTCAATGACACTCTTATCTACTTGGTCAGGTTATAAGCGGATTAAGACTCTTATTTTTTATCAAATATCAAAGCGTTTTATGGTTGTTTGAAATGGGGTGTTTACACGTTCAATGTTCCCGAATTGATAGGCAACTTATGTTTGAAAATAAATCCTTAAAAAAAAGTACCCTTGAATGATGAATGATACTTTTCGGGTTTCTTGGGAGTATATTGATGTTTCAAGTATCTTATTGTTTTACAGCTACAAACATGGTCGGACCTCCTCAATTATTTAGAAGTGTCAGACGCTGGTTGCTGTTGCTGTCTTTTTCATGAGAGGCTTATTTTTAAATATAAAAAAATCTTAACACAAACATATAAATACATAAAGGCGGACAAAATTTAACTCCGATTGAAATCGAGATTTCTTGCAAAATATAATATTGTTTTCTGTTGGCTTTGGTATGTGTTTCAAGGATTTTTACGAGGATTTTTACTCCTTCGAAATGAAGTTGGTGACCCGTCTCGAGATCGACACGCTGTGACTAGCCAGTGCCGTGTTCTTGGAACTACGTTTTTCTATTTCAATTTATTTTGCAATCGACACGTCTGAACGGCGCGGCGGCGGCGTTCGATATATTTCTGTTTTGTTCTTTAATGAAGAAAGCCGCAACTGTTTGATTTTACTTATATATGATTGACGTCCGTGTTGTTTTTCTAATACAACATCAGCTCGATCTACAATACTGTGATAAATTAAATATAGTCTGTGATAGTTAGTTTTTAATTTTCTGTTTTGTCTACGTTTCAAATAATTTATTATATTTATTAGTTTCTGTTTACTAAGTGCAATATAAATGTTAAATTATTTAAAATTATTATTATAATTCAAAACAATTAATAAAATGTAACTTGACGACAAAAGTCTTAATAAATTAAACACCCCTGAAGATATTGGCAAAAAACCAAACGAAACGTCGGGAAAATTAATGAATTAGTCTTTTAATTGCTTTAAAAACCTAGGATCAAAAAGCCCAAATTTAAAATACACATTATTTAAATAATAGAATATTGATCAATTCAAAATTAAAATTCTATACTATTTCTTTGAAATTCTCGGATAGTTTGAGCACATATACGATGCTTTTATAAACACCACTTCTCTTTTCCAATTTATTGTCAGAAGAAACTTGATGTTTTTGACGAAATATCAAATTCATTATGATTTCTTTGGTAAAACAATTGTTTATTAACTTAATAGCCCAGTCAACGAATGCTCAAAAGAGGGGTCTAGAGGTGGTAAAATCGAGGACAGAAAAACTAAGTATGCAGCATTGTTTGGACTAGCAAGGAGGACGTACTTAAAGTCGCGATCCTAAGTTGAAATTTCCCTTTTTATCAGTTTTTTGCTTATAACTCAGAATCGCTTCATCCTACAAACAAAAATATTAAGTAAAAAATTAAAGCTGACAAAATTTCCTACAAATAGTTCATGTATAGTTTTTTAGTATCTTCAATAGTTTCTGAGATAAAAGCATTAGAACAGCGCTAATATGTGAACAAAAATTCAGTAAAAATAATCTAAAACGATTTTTTGTTGAATTTGCTACTATTTTTAGTTAATATTTTTTTTTAGGTCAAGCGTTTCTGAGTTGTAAGCAAAAAACTGAAAAAAGAAAAATTTAAGGCCCCCCGCACCACTTTGCAACCAACCTAGGGAACTTTTAGTTTGTCCTCCTTGCTATAGTCCAAGCAATGCTGCATACTTAATGTTTCTTCACCTAGAATCTTTCGTTGACCGAACTACAACGCAAAGACTTTATTTATTAAATTGCATGCATTGTTTATACGCATGCTCTTAGCATGATTAGACCGTAAACTTATCAAGTCTTCCGGATGCCGTATCTTTCTGGGTTTCTATTACCACTCGAAAAAGAGCTTGTAGTTTTCGTTAAGGATTTACTTTTCCCTCTCTATGGTAATACCTGGTTCCCACCGACCTGATTTAACTAAATAATTTATAAATCACGAAAGACGTTCCCACCGAACTAGTTCCTGTTTAAGGGCCAGTTTCTCTGAAGAATTTTATTTTAATCTTCTGGAAACTTCGATTTAAAGAAAATCACATTTACTAGAAAATTATATTTATTTAATTATACAACTCTTTAATTGAAAGTTTGAACAAGAACTGAAAATAATATTTTGAAACAATGAAAATATAAAAACTGACAACTACTATGTTTAAAACAAAATTAATTTGAACAGTATAAAAACACAAAGTAGTTAAAAATAAAATAATTAAATTTAACATTCCTCCTTAATTATTTTATCTCGAAGTTCTTGAAATATTTTCCAAGTTAAAGGTTTGGTTAAAATATCAGCCAAATTATAAGAGCTTTTAACATGCTGCAAGTTCACTGTCTTTCCAATATGTTCTTGAACAAATTTTCTTGAGATGTCAATATGTTTCTTTCCCTTGGTTATTTTTCCTTCGTGTGTATTTTTAAGCATATGTATAGCGGACTGATTGTCAACACACAATGTTGTTGGTTCACTATATTTTATAAAACCAAGTTCTCTGCCGATACGATGAATCCAACAAATATCATCAATTGATGAAACAGCCGCACGATATTCTGCTTCAGCAGACGATGTTGCAACCACATGTTGTTTTTGAGCATACCAGACAATTGGACCTCCTCTTATAATAAGTACGCCACTTGTTGAATGACGTGTAAAAGTATCTCCTCCATAATCAGAATCAGTATAAGCAATTAGTTTTTCATCTCTATTAAAGAATATACCATAGTTTCTTGTACCTTGTAAATATTGGAATAGACGTTTGACCATTTCCCAGTGGCTTGTCCTGGGGTTGTTGCAGAAACGGCTCAGATAACTAACAGCGAAGCTTATGTCGGGACGGGATATTGTAGCCAAATATAATAGACTTCCTACGGCTTCTCGATATGGCATTGATTTTTCAAGTGGCTTGTCATTGATCAAATTTTCTTCATCAGTTATCATTCCACGTTCCATAGGGGTAGATACAGGGTTAACGAAATTATATTTGAATCGTTGTAATATTTTATCCGTGTATTTTGGTTGATTAACAAAAATTCCTCTTCTACTGTCTTGTATTTGCATGCTTAAATATGATAATTTTCCGTCACAAGCAGCATCAAATGTAATTTCAAACTTGAGGTTTAATTTTTTCCAAAATGTTTATCATGCTTTCATTACTAGAGCAAGCGATTAATCCATCGTCAACAAATAAAGCAAGTATCATACTTCTATCCTGATTGTAATAGACACAAGGATCATCATCAGTATTTATAAGTCCAAGAGTTTTTAAAAAAGTTGTTATTTTCTCATTCCAGTTTTTAGGTGCTTGTTTCAAGCCATACAAGCTTTTATTTAACTTGCAAACACGACTGGTTCCATCTTGAAATCCTTCTGGTTGGTACATTAATATTTCCTCCTGCAAGTCTCCATGCAAAAATGCAGTCTTTACGTCAAAAGTCATTAATTTCATATTCTTAGATGCAGCAAGACTAAGGATCAGACGAATCGATACATAGCGAACAACTGGACTAAACGTGTCAGAGTAATCTATTCCTTCTTTCTGTTCAAAGCCTCTGGCAACAAGTCTGGCTTTGTATCGGCCATCTTGCTTTTGACGTAATATCCAACGACAAGTCAAAGGGTTGATATTATCTGGTGGTTCAATCAAGTCCCAAGTTTTCATTTTTATAAGATATTCAAATTCTTCTGTCATAGCTTTCTTCCAGTTTTCATCCTTCAAAGCTTCAGATACGGAAATATCTTCGACTTCACCAATCATAGCCATATTATTTGTTTCACAATCTCTGTATCTTTTAGGTTTTTTTAATGTACGACGATCACGTAAACTTACACGAGTTGAATTATTGTGATTTAAGATAGGTAATTCAGGTGGCTCATTTTCTGGAGTTTCATTTTCTAGACTTTCTCCTTCCGGGCTTTCATAATTTGAACTCTCTGATTCATATTCATCATAAGTTGCTTCTGAACTTGTTTGGTTTTGTCTTGTTTCAAGTGTAACTTCAATATTTGTAGAGTTGTTGTCTGTTTTCTCATCAAATATTACATTAACAGAACTTGTTACATCTCGTTCATCAGGCAAGTAAATTCTGTAACTTGGAGAGTCCAAATCATAACCAACGAATACTCCTTTCTTTGATTTCTTTTCAGTCTTGAATCGTTTGTGATCATGGATTAAAACATAGCAGTCTGTTCCAAACGATCTTAATTTATTTACATCAATTTTGCGACCAAACCAAAGTTCAGATGGACTTTTCCCTTTTAATGAACTTGTTCCAGTCTGGTTAATTGTGAAAACAGCATAACTTATTGCTTCAGCCCAAAGATTTTCACTCAACTCACGTGCGTGTATAGCTGACCTGGCTGACTCTACAACAGTACGCATCTCTCTTTCAATTCTTCCATTTTGTTGAGGTGTATAAGCGTTTGATTTTGTATGAAAAACACCAAGTTCATTTAGCAGTCTTCTTGTGTCAGCATTCTTGATTTCAGTACCGTGGTCCGATCTTAAACATTTGACTTTCCGGTCAAACTGATTTTCCACCATTTTCATGAAAATATCTAATTTACCAGCAGCTTCGTTCTTTGCTTTCAAAAAATAAATGGTCCGGTAATGTGAAAAATCGTCTTTAAGTAAAAGAAAATATTTGGCTCCTCCCAAAGATCTTATGTTCATTTCACACAAGTCAACATGAATTAAGTCTAAGACATTTTCGGCAACTTTCGGATTTATTGGATGAGATATACGATGTTGTTTTCCATAAACACATCCAGCACAAACATAGTTATTCCAATCATCAATGTATTTTATTTGATGTTTGTTTAAAATGTCTCTGACGTATTTGACATTTTGATGGGCAAGTCGTTGGTGCCATGTTTTAATTGAGACAGTCACAAAAGATTTTTCAATAATTTCCTGACGAAACATCATTCTGAATAAATTTCCATCCCGTTGTGCAATGGCAACAGTCATTTCATTATCTGATGTTTTGAATTCTGACCCAGCTGAGTCGGCAGTCTGCTTATAGCCTTTGTCTAACATTTGGGTTACAGAAAAAAGATTGAATGTCATCTTTGGAACGTAGAGTACGTTCTTCAAAACAATTTTGTTCCAATTCTTTCCATTAAAAGCTTCGAGTTCAACGTCACCAGTACCAGTACCTTTCAATTTTGTTGCATCTCCAATTATAACCATGGATGGCTCTTCAAATGTCACAAAATTTTTCAACCAGCTTCTTTGTGATGTCATATGTTGGGTAGCAGCACAGTCTTGATACCATAAATCACTGCTGTCTTGGTTTGAACTTATTTGATCCACATTTGCAGTTGTTAGGGCAACAGTTATGAATGCTCTTCGGTTAGAATTTCTTGATTCATTTGTGGATTTGTCTGTGTCAATATTCGAATTTCCTTTTTGACAGTCTTTGGCAAAGTGCCCTTTCTGATTACACTTGTTGCAAGAGTAATTCTTTCTACAATAATCCAAATATTTAGCACACGGTTTATTTCTGCAATGCTTCTTCATATGACCCTTTCCACCACACTTAAAACATTCAAATGTTGAACTTCCAGACAAGTGTGTTCTTGAAAATGTTGGTCCTTGCTTTGACATTAGAGCGTTTTGGGCAAATGACTCTTCGGGTTCCTTAGATTCAGTCAATCTGTCTTCTTCCAGTCTCAGACGTTCAAACATTATTGTAAGACTTTTGTCTGCACCACTGACATTGTCCCATGCAGTACGAAAATGATGAAGTTTGTTTGGTAAGATCCCCAATATTCTTGTCATAATCCAGCTCTCTTTTATCGGTTCACCTTCCGCAGACAATTCCTCAGCATATTGTTGAATTTTCATGCAGTTTTCAATTGCTGATTTAGTATTATCATACTTAAAGTTGAAAAACTGTCTTTGCAAGCCTTCAATAGTAAGGTCTGACTTTTTACCATATAGCGTTTCTAATTTACTGAGCATTTGGTGGGCTGTCTGACAATTTGCAATTTTTATAGCGATGTTACTGCTTACATTTAAACCTATGAGGGTTTGTGCTTCAAGGTCTTGTTTGGTCCATGCTTGAACTGATGCACTGGTTTCTTGACCTTCGGGTTTTATCTTGACTCCTGTTGCTACTAAATATAAATCCTTTGATTTCAAAGTTAAGTTTAATTTAAACTTCCATGACACAAAGTTCACATTTCCTTGTGGATTTTCTGTTAAAGTTTCCAGATGAGACTTGATGGTGTCCATGACTGTGGCTGATCAGACTTTCACAAGCTTCTCAATATTAATTTGTCATGTAATTCAGCAATGTTGGGCCTATAACCTGAAGAATTTTATTTTAATCTTCTGGAAACTTCGATTTAAAGAAAATCACATTTACTAGAAAATTATATTTATTTAATTATACAACTCTTTAATTGAAAGTTTGAACAAGAACTGAAAATAATATTTTGAAACAATGAAAATATAAAAACTGACAACTACTATGTTTAAAACAAAATTAATTTGAACAGTATAAAAACACAAAGTAGTTAAAAATAAAATAATTAAATTTAACATTCTCCAAACAGTTTCTTAAAATATTATTTTTTCAATTTCAACCAACCACTTTCAGTTTTAAAAGAGCCGCAATAAATTAAAGTCCCATTTTGTTCCAAATAAATTTTAAAGGCGGCTTAAAATCCAAGAACGTTGAAATTTTTCGATTGATATGCTCTCCTTTCGCTTACTCTAATGAAAGAGACCCATGTGTGGTGAATAAAAATCCGGGGTTGGCATCAAGTTTTCTCATTTTTAAAAATTCACCTCCTTATGTTGGTGCACACTATTTTAAGTTAAAATGCCAATAAATTTTATTACTTCGTTAACTAAAATGCTTTTAAGTGTATTTTGGTGAAACTGGGCATTAGTCTGACATTTATGTCAATCTTGACTCCTTTAAAATCGTTCTTTTTAATTTTGTCTTGAGACATTCCTGTAAGGATTAAAATAGCTTTTAATTATAAATAATTAATAAAAACACAAGAAAACTTACCGAGAACAATATTTTTTGTTCATTTTGGAACATTAAAATTTAATTTGTTTTGACAGCTTCAATTAATCGTTGCTCTAAAACGAGAAATAAATTCATGAAAAAAAAATAATTTGGCAAATTAAAGTCATGGCAACACTATAACCTAAAGAGAATTTAAAGGGTAATTGACTCAAAATTTATTGTATTTTAGATTGCATAAAGAATTCTTTACTTTCAAAGTTAACATACATGTAATTTTTTTTAACACAACCGTCTAAATTTTTGGCGGAATTACAGGTACGTTAGATGGATAGATGCTTAAATGCAACAACTAAATCTGTCACTGGAAGTTAATTCTGGAAAATTAGTACCTAATAGTGTTTGTAATTTGATACAAAGTTATCACTTGAAGGTAAAGTTAGTCTCTGCTAAACTTACATAACAGAAGGGGACCATCATTTTGGGCCATTGTGTTCACCCTGAATAATTTGCTGATAATCACTCAAATTTATTATTGAATGTGGTGAATTAAACATCAATAGAATAACAAAATTTTTGTTATAATACAAATTCTATATATGTACCTACATTGAAAAAATTAATAAATATAGAATAATAAATAAAAATAATTTCAACTAAGTAGAAGACTTAGCATTAAATTTCGTGGACTTGTTGAATTATTGATTCAAATTAGCTTTTTATGGCCTTTAGTCCATGAAAAAATGGCGTTTCGTGCGGATTGGGAATATCCAAATCTTATATACATAAATATATTCGCATAATGAAATACTAGAAACAGCTCAAACATCAAAAAACTGGAACGAAAAAATCGCTTTTTCTACGAACAACTACGAATGACTGTTAGCCAAGACGACAATATCTCTCAAAAGTATAAAAAATAATGATTCTATAAACTAATATTTACAGTATAATCTAAAATTTAGATTTTCATAACTGAAATGCTACAAAAACAATTTTGATTTTGAAAGTAACACGATTTACTAAATCTATGTAACGCGAGTTACCCCATTTTATATTTTTTTTAAACAAAAATATATTATAATGTTATTATGTTTATTCGACCCTTTCATTAAAAATAAACTTGACTTATATATTTCGCAGAGATTTTCAATAGACTCATGATCAAAAAACACAGTGTCCGATTATGGTAACGTGAGTTACCGACTATACTTTTGGTATTAAAAAAAAAAATACATGTTTTCTAAAAACACTTTTTCTTATTAAGAATTAAAATGGCATGCTTTATCCATTGATACTTTTTTTTATTAACAAGTATTGAATTTAATTCTTATTGTATTACAAATATAACAAAAAAAGTTTGTTATAAAGATTCATTTTCTTCGACCCTCTATTACACTTTAAGAACAAAGAAAAATTAAACACAACTATAAACTCTATTCCATCTATATTGATCACCAAAACAAACTATACCTACACATGTTAGAAAAAGGACATCAATGTACAAACTACAACTTACATTATACATACTAACGTCATTTATAACTATATTCTCGTACATTTTAATTTCCTCTTTTAATGCATGGCTAAGTCCTTTT
Organism: Baccha elongata; assembly: GCA_951217065.1. Lineage (NCBI taxonomy): Eukaryota > Metazoa > Arthropoda > Insecta > Diptera > Syrphidae > Baccha > Baccha elongata. The sequence goes on along the minus strand of OX578272.1, from coordinate 21,607,406 downwards.
TTGAAAAGTTGCCAATATAAGTGTTAACAATATCTACGCGTTTTAATTAGGATCCAAATCTCAATGGGATATAACACCCTCCATCTTGTAGAGATTTTTAGGATGAATGATGTTTTGTGTTCTTGTCGTTGCTTTGTTTTCGTTTTTTTTTTTTTTTTGTTCTCAATACAAAAAGAGAATCGTAACACGAGTAGGATTTTTGGGGTTTTAAGCCCCAGGCAATGCGTCTTAACATTCACTGACAGAGTGTACGTACGTAAAATCTGCAAACCTGATGGAAACTGTACATATAGTGCTTTTTGGTTTATAAAAAGAAATAATATCCTCATCCTCACATAATGTACATATGTATGATATATTCAGATATAAAGAAACATAGTTCATTGTTCATATTGTAGAAGTGCCCTTAATTTTCTCTGGGTTTGTTCCGTATAGTTTGGTGAGACTGAAAATGGTCGCTTTCTATTCCTGCTGTAAAGATGAAAATTGGCATGGGAATGAATTTAGGACGACAACGAAAAGTTGAGACCAATTTAATAGTTCACAGTATTTTACTTTTAAATTTATACACATATCCACATATATTTATATATATAGATACATATGGGTATTTGCCATCATGGAACTGGCAGATGATACTTTTCCCTTGGTGCAATAACAAAAGTGTCTATGACTCCGAGCGAGGACAGTGAAAATTCGGAATATATATTTTCATTTCTGGCTTTGCAGATAAGAGGGCAATTACGTGTTGGAAAACACGTGTAAATGTGCAAATGTTATAATATTATACACCAGTTGAAAGGACAAAAATGTTACAAAAATAAAGCTATGAAAAATAAAACAGTTAGTTAGCAACGACCAAAATTGCTAAGCGACACCTTAATAAAATATAACTTACATTATACAAAAAATATTTTGAAATGAAAATCAAAAAATACTTTTTTACCTTTGAAAACATAACAAATATTCACATGTGTTTAGGCTATTAAAATGTGTTATGTTTGCCAAACACATGGAACAAAATTTAAATGCGATCTAAAATGTCTTACAAATAAAAATATGATCATGGAAAAAGTATAAACCCACGAAAATCTACTGTCAATTAACTTATTCAATTGCCTATATCTACATATTTGTTTTTTATTATAGCATTTGTCCAGTCAAATTGTCTTCGAGGTTGCTTATTTTTGAGGACAAAGATAAAGAAGTTTTTTTTTAACCTTTCCTTATGTTATAATAATAACCACCGATAAGATGGTAGATCCGTAATTCAAATTTGCTATGTTTATATATGTTTTTTTCAAACGAATCTGGTTTTATAACAAAAATCGCAAAAAAACTCAAAATTTTCTACTTTTCTTTAGTTTTTCTAAAAAGTCATAAAAAATTTACTTTTCGAAGAAGTTAAACTGCTTGGCCACTAGAGACCGCTTATGTGAAATAAAAAAAAATATTCTTTTATTGTTTTCCCGTTGGCAACGGATATATTTAATAAAAAATGTCAGCTTTTAGTCCAGTCAATTTGGTACATAGCTTCCTAATTGTTTTTGTGAAAATTCCCAATAGATATGAGGGCCGCTATCGATTTAACGGGGGTTCAAAGGCTCCCAAAAACATTTTTCCTCAATATTTCCCTAACTATCACTGCTAGAAGAAAAAAGTTAATGGTAAACTTGTAGCTTAGGCAATTTTCTACAAAAAAAAGTTTTGATAATTTTTTTTGTAAAATTAACCGTTTCCAAAATAAATCGGTCGCTAGATACGACCCTAACTGTTTTTTATGGAAAACTCCCTCTCTCTGGCCTGGAGTTGCCCTTCCTCTCCTATCTAAGCGCTAACAAACCTCACAGGATTACTTGCTGGGCTAATCTGAAGACTGCCTGAAAGTTTCATTAAAATTGGTCCAGCCGTTTTACACATTAATTTTACGAAAAAAATTTGCAAGACATTTTTGTAGGAAATTGTCTTAGCTATAAGTTTGTCACTAACAAGCAGTTATATTTAAGGAGATATTAGAGAAAAACGTTAGCGGCGCTCATATCAATGTGTTATTTTCACAGTTCCCTTAAAACACAATTGGGAAGCTATGTACCAAAATTCAGCTTGTCCAAGTTTAGCTGATTTGAAGAAAATAAACCAAAGCTGTTGTAAACGCGAACCATTATATTGATTTCAGAAGCTTGATGTTAAATGAAAATAAAGGGCACGACTGGGTCGCACAAATTTGCTCTTGTGGCAAGCTACCTTCGGTGCCGTGAACGAAGCCCATACGAACTAACGCCATAATGGTGTAAGTTCACTTTGAAATGCAATTTAAAGCCACAATCCAAATATGGCTTGAATTCACTTTCAAATTTAAACTAAAACCATCACTGAAATGTGAACTAACTCCATTATGGTGGTAATTCACATTAGATTGTGAACTTATACCATACCATTTCCATATTACAAATTTCTTTTTTCACTTTATAAATCTCGAATGCAAAAATACTGCCTGGAGCCTGTTAGAGGATTTGGGGTGGGTGCGAGTTTGGGTGTATGCAAAGTTTCTTTTGTATTTATTATTTATTTAATTTTGAACCGAAATTCAAGATTTTAATTTTGTACTATTCGAAATTTTTGCAATTAATTTTTTATATTCAATTGATCACTTTCTAAAACAAACTTACACCATATGGTCTCAATTCAATTTCAAAATTAAACTTGAAAGTGATTTAACACCATTATGGATTTAGTATGTATGGGGTTCGACAGGGAAATTCCTAGTCAAATGGAAGTTATTGAAAAAAGATTTTCTATATTTTACTTTTTAATTTTTTTTTTACATAATTCTTTCATGTTATAAAAAAAATTAAAGATGAAGTACATCATCAATGGCAACAGATGAGTCACATAAATTTTTTATTAAAATCGATTGTATTTTTCGCAAGAAAAATAGATTTTTTTACAAAAATAATTAAAAAAATTGCAGTATTAATGACATTTAGAAGAAAATTTAAATTATAAAATTTCGTAAAAATCGGTTAAGCCGTTTACAAGATAATCAGTACCAAATAAGTATATCATTCTATGGCAGGTACTGTTAATAAGCCTCATCGGAAAAACCATATTTAGATGAAAGATATCACCATTGACAATTGATTCGAAAAAAAAAATAGACTTATCGACAACGCTTTTATAATCGGTACCGTTATGTTAATCCCTACAGTCAAAATAAAAAAACGTATCAACTGTTTGCGAAATTTCAAAATTTAATTAAGTTATTGTTTCTTACGGTTATTACATTGCTTTTTTGTGATTGTTAGGTGTGTGAATGCTTATATATTCTTCACGTCTACATTATAGTATAAGCTGACCATCGCAGCATAAATGGTTCGATTTTGCAAGTGCAAAATTTGTCTGTAAATAAGAAAAATTGGAAATTTTTGATTTTTTTCGATTCGTACCATTTCCCCGTAAGCTTGAAAAGTTTTTCGTGGAATATCAAATCAAGATTTAGTTCAATTTTCCGCAAAACGTGAAATATTGAAAAATAAATATTTTTTCCAGGACCGTTGTACCAAGAAATCCCTGTGAAACTGTCTTGTTTGTTTAAGTATTGTTTTATAACTTTTTGCCAAAAACTGAAAAATCGAAAATATTTAGATTTTTCGCGCTTTTGTTTGTGAAGTTTAATCCTTTTGTCGTTAATTTTCCCTGTTTTTTTCTTTGCAAATGTATAAATAATCGCCTTGTGTGATTCCGGAAAACGCATTTGATACGGAAAACATTAAAAGATTAAGAAAACATGATTTTTTATATGGAAAAGCATTTGAGTAGTATTAATTGTCTTACTGTTTCCCCTGTCTCACTGTTCGCGTCATTTACTATACATACATTTTATGAAAATTCTTACAGTAGGGTATATGCGGTATTTAATGACGTTTCAATGGTTGGCAATAATCGTCTCTTTACAGTGATCTTCTGAAATCCTCGAAATATTTAAAATTCTCATTAAAATCCTTGTTTTTATATCAATTCATAGGACAGGTAAAAAATCAAGGACAACAAAAAGAAAAATAATAATTTGAAAATATCCCTTCTAAAGCAACAATCAATTCAGTTTGTATCTTTCACTTTCGTCGACTTTAAGCAGATTTAAAAATTGTCCCTCAAGGGACTTACTTTAGACTTTAAACTCCCCAATTTTTTGTCTGTATAGCCAGAATATTTTAATACTTACATATTTTCTTAGTTTTTTTTTTTTTTTTTTTGTTGTGTAATTTATCGCAGAAAGACGGTGGCGGTTTTGGTTCAAAATGGACACAAAAAATAAATAAATAAGAAGTAAAGCAGTGACAAAGAAAAACAACGTAATGAGATTTTTACTGTGATAACATTCATAATTGGATTAAGGCGACACGTTGGAAAGTGAATGAACTAAAAAGAAAACAAAAATAATTTTGATAATCCCCCCTCCAAAAATAATGGAGGGTTGCCTTGGGACAGCTTATTACACGTTGATACTATAAGGGTATTTGAAAATGTATTTTAAAATTAAAGTAAACAAAGGAAATATTTATCAGACAATGAATAAGGAATTATTATGTTGAATGTTTAAATATTTATTTGTTTTTCAATATTTTTTTTGTTAATTTTTTTAACCTGTTGAAAATTGTCAAAATAAACACAGAACAATATTTTATACACTAATATGATCGAGACAAAATCAAATACCATCATCATTCAAATAAAACTAACATTTTGTTTTATTATTTTTACTTGTTGAATTGTTGAAGTGTTGAATTGTTGATTGTTGAGTCAGTAGAGAATCTTTTAAAAATCTAAAATAAACTATATTACCTTTGAAAACAAACTCGTTAATCCTGAAAATGAATTAATTCAAAATATCATGCATATTGCGACGAAAAAACATACATTTAAATAGCAATCTTATAAAACATGAAAATAAAAAAAAAAGTATAGGGAATAGATTACCATCAAAGCAGTGTTAAAAGGTAGAAATATTTGGTTCTTCTTCAAGTTTTGACTTAAAAAATTAGATTTTTATTGAAGAGAATATAATAAATTTCTATAAAAGAAAAAAAAAAACTTGGATTCATGGGCATAGTTTTAGGGTATAAGTGTACTTAAGCATTTAAATCTAAGTTCAATTGACAAAAATTATGTTGGTACGTTCAAAATATGTGCTGTAAAATTCATTGCACCTAAAATGTTTTATTACTTTTATAACATTGTTTCTCTATATCAAGTTCTTCAGTTATTACCCCGTTAAATTCTTTCAGTCTTTGGTTTGAATCACAACGAGTTATTTTAACTACAGTTCGGCGGTCCTATTATAATACACATATATATAGATATGTTCGTCTTTCTAATGACATCCATTAATTTTCTTCACAAAACCCTTAGCTTCATAATATTAATGAATCCGTATGGAAATTCATGTGAAATTTTATGCATGTAGGTATGTGTGATAAACAACTTATGAATATCTTAACTAAATTATACTCGGTCATATTTGCACGGTCATTGAGTCTCGGAAGTGCTGACAAGAAGTCAAAACGACAGCAAAGGACAACGATGCGATGTAAGAGGTAATGAACTTTCGTTGATTAGTTAAACCACCCAAAATCTTGTCCCGGGTCGGATGTGATGGGGCAAGACATTATCATATAATATTATTCTGGATATGCGTTGGATTTATGTACAGACACGTGAACAGCAGATTCTGCGCCGCCCTTCCCTCAAGCTGCTGTCTTTTATGAGGCACAATCGTATGAAAACTAATCAGACAGTGAAATAATCCCACGGACGATGACATCCCCTTGTCTAACCTGTCGACCCGTAAGGAAATCTTCCAGCAGGCAATGGGGCTAAGATTGTTTGGCAACAGATCACGGGTATTCATTCATTAAGCAAAGGTCCCTTTTCCCCCATCATCGCCGAGCATCTGCCATTTTATAGTTTGTCATAAAATAGAATCGTAAAATTGTACTACACATTGTTCCTGTGTGAATATAGACGCGGGTTCAGGACATCCTTCCTTAGCTTAAAATATATAAATACGTATGTAAATGCAGGGCAAAGTTTACATTGTACTCTTGCCTGTAATTACCATATATATATAGCCAAACACAAGTAGAACAATCTACGCAGGGACATAAGGCCAAAACACTTAATGTTCGGTTCTGGTGTTTTTGATCCGCATGGCCCATTCGAGGACAAAGAGTGAGCAACTATGTTGGGGCTGTCCCTAATTAGGATCCAATTCATTTCCACCGCACATGAATGAGGCCAAGTAACCATAATGTGTTTAGGTTTTACCATTGTACTTGGGCACTGTGCCTGACGAGCCTTTGGCTTCTGTTTTTGGGTGGTGTATCTATTGTCTTGTATAATATTTGCTATGGCTTGTTAGGAACACTGGTAAAGAGCTATTATTTAAATTATTTTCATTGTTTGGATAATTAGTTTGGTTAATATGTGTTTCCTTCGATATTTGTACCACAAAGAGGATATGCTTAGAATAAATGATATTTTTACCGGTTGTTTGACAAAAACAAAAACATTAGTGTGGACTGTGGAGTAAAGCAAAGGTAAACAACGATTAAGTCCCATACTTTTGTTAAAAGCAAAGTGTCAAAGAATATGTAGAGTTTTAATCGGTTTAAATTTTCTTTGAATGAAGTGCATCAATAAAAGAAATAAGAGGCACGGCTAGGGCGCACAGTTTTACCATTGGACAGGTTGCCAAACGGACTCCTTCTTAAAGCTTGCAAAACCTATAATGAAACAAATCGGTTCAGCCATTTAGGTTATACACTGATACAACCAGACTTAGGGCCAGTTGTACAAACATTTGAACCACAGTTCAGCTATTTTTATCTTCGAAACTCGGCCACTTAACTAATATCTAGTTCTGGTTAAAGATAAATGTATGATAAATGCCAAATTCGGTGGGTAAAAAACTTGAACCACGTTGAACCACAATTGTACAACTGGCCCTTAGAGACAGACATAATTTTCATATCCACTTTTTTAAATAAATAAATTCTCCTCCGGAATGTAAGCGAATTTCACTCGCGCGAATTTATAAAATTCGCTAAAATTATAAGAAAGTACACATTCCCTACATTGTGGTTCCAGTGAACAAAATTTACTCGCGCGAACTTAGCGAATTTTAGGGAGTAAAATGTTCATCAATTTATTCGCTTACATTCGCTTAGTTTGCGCGAGTATAATTTGCTGGCACCGGAACCGCAGCCCCATAGTTATAGTCCGAAAGCTAGCGACCGACTTTGGGACATTATTTCCGCGCGCCTGAATTTTTGTCTAGTAATTGCTTGAATGTCACTCGTCAATAAATGACGGTTATGGCTACCGGAAATAGACGGAAATCAAATATACAGCCCCAATGACCAAACATTTCAACAATAATATTGGCACGAAATTTTGTTCACTAAAATGTAGTGTGAAACGCTTAAAATAATAATGTACAACTGCCATAACATTATCATGCCAAAAAAGGGTTGCCAGAGCAACTCAAAAAATTTAATAAATTTTGTTTTTTAAGTGCTTTTATACATATTGTTTTAAGAGTTGCTCTGGTAACCCTTTTGCAACATGTGTATGTAATATAATATACATTTTAAAAAGCAAAGCATTTTTTAAAAATTGATTCTTTAATTTTTCATAACAAAATATCTAATGGCTTTAATTTGCTTAAGAACCTTAAAACACACACATTTAAGCGCCTTTCACAAAATAAAGAATTTACTTAAGAATCTACAAAACGGTTTTGTTGTAGTTGACCAATCAAAATATTTAAAACATTTTCATTGATGTTAATTTATTTTAAAGATTTTAAAATTCGCTCATCACACAAAGTTAAAAACAAAGAAATTTCAACAAAGCTATAAAAATACCTATTAAGTTACAATTTTCATTTTTAAGGATTCAGTGTTCCTATGACTTAGATCTTAAAATTTATTGTGTCCCTTTTCAGTATGGCCTCTTCTTAAATCTTATAACCTTTTCCTCTATTAAGCATTTTTTTTTTTAGTTTCCTTAGCCAATTTCCCTAAAATTTTGTAAATCAGCCGTATTATATTGATCCCTTTCTACAAATCTTCGCATATTTATTATAGTTTTATACCATACGAATATAATAATTCCGCAAGGATATTAGCTCAACTTCAAAATTATTAACCCTTTGTCTATTCAAAGGCGCACTGTTTGGCTTCGTCGCCGTGCCGTAAGAGCTCCTTTGAGTCCTTGGCAAATACCTTTTCATGGGATACAAAAGTAATAATTTCACTAACTACTGATGATGAGGTTTGGTGGTTGCTGCAAAACGTTGCCACCAGTTGTAACGTACCTATATAGGTTTAATGTCATGCCAGCTAGCTAACTGAGATTAGATCCGTATATTACACATAGTATAGTTGGTTTGGTGTGGGTTGCATACATATACTGTCTGATCCCTGTATTTATCTTATGGTTGAAACTATTTTATGATTTTGAATATCGTTGTTGGCACAAAGCTTCTCATTACATTTTCAAAGTGTTAGACGGAAAAATAATAGATCCAATTTTGGCACAACGTTGGTTTTCATGATAGCTGGGTATCCAATCTGTGTTTTCATAGAATGGGATTCTTACATGCAGAATGCTTTATGGCGTGTTGACCTTTTTCATTATAATCTTAACTCGCACACCTTTAAATTTCGGTACAACATTTCAGTTTTTAAGGAAATTTTATAGGAAGACTTCACGACAATTGCATAGCTTTTTAGGGTATAATTTTGCTTTTGTATTTATTAATTTTGTTTTCGTAATATTATTGCTTTAAAACGAAAGTCTAGTAGCAGAGAAGAAATGTTTACGAAACGGAACTAATGGAAACATTTGTGTTATGCGTTTCAAAACACACAATAACCGAAAATCTATTATTATAGAAATTCTAAAACCACACAAAAATACCAAAATTGGAATGTCTACGTATGTCGGAAATTTCGTTTAAACTTAATTTCGTTGTGTCATTTCCGTTTCACATCAGCAGCTTACTTGGTTTAAAACAAGCTGCGAAGAGAACGTAAATAAAACGCATTCAAAAATGAACAACGAAACAAAAAAATTTCGTTTCGCACGATAAAATAAAATTTTAAAAGATCAATTAGTCAAGTCTTTCCACCTCTTTCGCACATTCCCCTCTTCGGGTAGGGGAATTTCGACTTTAAAAATTTCGTTTGGTTTTCCTTGCGGTTGTTTTATGAAGGTATTATATTTGTTTTGATGTGTTTTTTTTTTCAGAAGATAAAACATCTAACATGTGTGTTTCGTGTTCTTTTTTTCATTTACTTTTCGTTTGCATTTGAAGATTGTCGGCTTCTGTCCTTAAATTCTTTCTTTTTGTAGGTGAATAATACAAATTTCATCGCCTATATGAATAATCAAAATGAAAAAAATAAATTACCAATCACTCTGCTTACATCACGAAAAATAAAAATCAATGCACATTCTAACTTGAATAAAACATTTAGATTTTTAGATTAACCTCGGTTCTTCTCTCGACTTCATTTATTTATGCAAAATTCCAACCCAAAACTGTTAAACACAAAACCCCAAAACCAATGCACAAAAAATATCAAGGAAATTAATCTTATTCTTAGCACGCTACACGGTTATATGAAAAGGATTCGGTACCAGTTGAAATCCTGACACAGACGCGGATCCGATTAAATTGGCAGAAAAAGTGCTAGGAACCCTAATTTGTGTTCTTTCCCATTTCGCGTAAATACCAAAGTCAAACTGGTAAGCCAATTAAAGCCATATAGCCGTGTGTAGTCCTTGTTTAACTAAATCTTCACCATATAGACTCGGTTGCATGGGCTTGCAACGAATTTTCACAAAATCGTTGGTAATTTGTTTATTTTTCTTTTCATTTTTACCTTTTTTTTTTTGTAGGAGGCATTTATATCTCGCAGTGTTGAGCGCTAAAGGGTGTGAGTTTGTTACAGGGGGGTATAAACGAAATTTGATTGCACATCGGCACGTCACACTAAATGTTGACGTGCGGATTAGAAAAATGACGAAGCTCCGTGTTGGTGGATGCTTCAGTAATTTTTTTTTTTTTTACAAATCGATATGGTCTGAAAGTTTGTATTGTGTTTGACACATTATGGACTCTCTCACCATAAATATAGTTGAACCTGTTGAAGTCTGAGAACTGTTACATTAAATGAAAATCACTCCAAATTTTGTCTAGAAATAAAATGATAATACAAAAATAGTAGTTCTAGTCCCATTTTAAGGGTGTGTTCGTTGAAATAATTTTGTTTTAAAGTCATGGAAACATTAAGCACAATGGAGTGAAACTTATCAAGTGATCGTTCGTGGCTTATTCATCACGGTCACGAATAAAGGCTTATATTAACATACAATATTATAACTATACATGTTATAAAATGGGTCCAATTCTTCGGGAGAAGGTATCCCAGGATATACAGTCATTAGCATAATTATTTGCACACTGCATTTTTTATATTAAATTTCTTGAATAATGTGGTATTACTGTTATATAGTTTAATATTTTATATATTTATTTATATTTTATAATATTTTCTTCAAACAATAACAACAAAAAAAGTATCAAAATTTAATATATAACTGTTAAAAACATATGAAAGAAAATGGCAAAATTATTTGCACATCAAAAAAAAGTGGCAAAATTATTTGCACAAGTGCAATTATACACTAAAATGTAAAATTACAAGGGATTAAATATCGTATCGTATTTTGCCATTTTGAAAGTAGTCTTGAAAGTCTTAAAGATAAATTATCTCGAAAACCGTTAGTCCTACAGGCAATCAGCCGAATACAAATTTGTAGAAAATTAAAATGTTTATCTTTTTTAATTTCTTTAATGTGTCTTTCATATTATTAGCAAATTTACAGGTTATATTCTTGAAGTCGAAAATTGTTTCTGTTTTCAATTTAACATAAAAAAAAGTTGAATACATATTTTTAGAGCAAATATTTTTGCTTTTGCTTTTTGTTATGTCAATATATTAGTTAAGCTACAGCGTAGAAGAGGAGTTGCACTTGTGCAAATATACAGCCACTTTTTATGCGCAAATAGTTTAGCCATTTTCTTTCCTATCTTTAATAGTTATGTATTGAAATAAACAATGAATGGTGTAAATAATTTTGCCAATGAACTTTCCCTAAAAACACATAGAAACTAACGCTGTACATATAGTAAATAATAGAAAAATTTGTTGTGATTTTTTTGTGTGTACAGACTAAGAAAATCTCCTTACTCTGTCTCTTTGCACATAGCGAATATCCAATTATATTGGATACAATGTTACAATGTTTTAAAACCCCAAAGATAAAAATTGAGCCAAAGAACCATTTTTTATTTCTGGGCAGTCAAAGAATTCGCTCCGTATAAACAGTATTCTACAAAAATCGTATAAGCAAGGAACTAAGTACTTCTCAACGCGAAATCGCGTTTTCCCAAAATATCGATATAAAATTGAAAAAATAACAAGGTCATGTTTTCTACCGAAAAGCTCTTAAGTTGTTTTTTCCCCTGTATGCCATTCTTTAATTACTTGAGATAAAATGTTTTTGAAAATTGAAGATAACGCATTCCGTATTTTTTTTTTTTTTTTAATTTTTTGATACCTGAAAATCGTGTGACTCTTATTGATTCATAGAATTGAATGGGTTTTCTTTTCCAAAATATTGTCTCTGCAGACTGGCCTATTTTCAAAGATTTGAGTTTAAAAAAATAAATAAATGTAAGTAAAGATGAATTTTCGCACTGAAACAAATTCCTATAGAAGCATCTCGATTTTAGTTTTTTTTTATTTGAGTTTAAAAATAATTTTTTTATAAGCGATTAATTGAAAAATATTGATTTAGAAAGAAAATCAAGGTCCGGCCCCGATTCGGGGATACAAAGCGAGTCGTTAATTAGGTTTCTCCATATTTAGGGAACCAAACATAATACCGAAATCCAAAATCCCGAACACTCAAAAGACCGAAAACCCAAAAGACCGAACATCTAAAAGACCGAAAATATAAATTATCAAAAACACAAAGGAAGTCGGAAATAATCACTTTGAGTGGGAAATAACTTAACTATTTTGTGGGAAGTTATTTCACTCTTGTGGGTGAAGTTACACTTTTCAAAAAAAAATAATGCACGCAATATTGCACAATATTGCACCCACCCAAACTCGAACCCACCCCAAATCCTATAGTGGACCAGGCATATGGGTTGCAGGAGGCCAGCATGCTTCCCCTTACCTATCTCAACTGTTGGGGGCACAAGTGAGCCACTGTGAATCAATAAAAATGTGATATAAAACAAAAAAATATTTTTAATCGGTCTTAGCAGTGTTTCCTCATTTTTATATTTTGATCAGCCTGGATTTTCCACTAACGTTTATATATACTTAAGGTTTATTAATATAGTAAAAAATCCCCTTCAAGAAATTGATTTTTGAACGCTTGTTCAACGAATTTTTTTTAAATGTTCGCTTCTTTCAACATGTAACAATTTTTCACATGTTTTTGTTTCTATCCCGAAAAAGTTTACCAAAATCCCGAAAAATTATATAAATTATATAAATTTTTCGGGATTTCGGGAAAATTTGTCGGTCATTTGGGTTATCGGTGTTTTGATTTTCGGAACTTTGACCTCAACCCCCATTTTTACCCACCTAAAGTTGTTTAATTATTTAATTTGAAGCGAATTCTTTTAATCCTTACATTCAATTGACAGCTGATTTCCACGAAAATACAAAACAAAAGAGATAACATCAAAAAATATATTTAATACAAAACTTTATTTTCACCTCCAAAAACGATTCGTATCGTATTCTCTAATCAGATCCCTTGCTTCAGAATAACTATAGGTATCATTTCATTAAAATTTCTATTGCAATGATTTCATAATAAACATAATTTACTAATTCCCAGTTTTTCACTGCGAGATTATTCCAGAGTTAGATTAACCCGGGATTAACTCTGTTGGAAACAATTTTTTTCGTCAGTTTGACACAACGAGTTAACTCAAAAATAACTCAGCTAAGTTAGTGAGTTAACTTTGAGTTAATTCGGTATCTCAACTTGACTAAAAAATTTGTTTCCAACAAAGTTAACTCGATATTAATCTAACACTAGAATAATATCGCACTGAAACAGAGCTCCTGCGAAGCATAGCTGAACAGCTAGTTGTAATATATAAATGATAAAAAAAAATTCAATTTAATATGTTAAAAATAAATTAAGAATTATCTTAAATTGAATAACCCTATAATTATCTTTTAATGGTTTTACTGAACAGGTAAGTGATATAATATGAAATCTTGGTTATAAAAACAAACAGGGTTTCCATAATCCCAACCATTTCCCTTACCTATCCTTCATAAGCCACACTTCCAGAACTTTAAGATCATAAGGCCAATGGATAATATATATATAAAACCATCGAAGCTTATTGTAATAAACAATATACACTGTTGCGTTGACAACGATAATAAATGAGTGTGCTTAAATTTAAATTCAATGAGCTTAAAATACCCACATTTTAAAGTAGCATAATCAAGAGGAGATTATGTAATTAGTCTGGAACTGATTGATGAGCGAAAGCCAGCTATTCATCCCTCCAACAAAAAAAAAACTCATCATCAATAGCACCAAACATTTCCAAGCCCTGGCCGGCCCCAGTGTTTTTGTTTGTCCTTAATACAATTCCGATAGAAAGAAGTGACAGCCACCAAAGAAAAGGGAGGAAACATGCCAGAAATATGCAAATGGATCTTAATTCTAAAATGATTTTTAATAGAATCTCATGGAATTAGTTGATTACTTTAATGAATTTTCCATGTCCAAGGAATAATGATTAGATAGCTTTTTTTTTTGACAAAAATAGAAAAAAAAAATTAAAGACATTTTCACTTTAAAGTTCACAGTTTTGCTAAATGTTTCCCCAAGGGCTAACCAGAGATTGAAAATCACGTCTTCTCTAAGAAAGTGTATACCGTCCAGACATGGACTAATGTAACTTCCATTAAGAAAGTACAAATAGAAGTTCACTTCCTATACATATGTAAGTATATACGAACGCACATCTGCTTCATTGTTTCCTATATTCTCATCACCACAATACACCCCCCTCAAAATGGCTAAAAGTCTGATATTTTATTAAAGTCTCCGAGTGGGTCCTTATCTACGGATCGGATTGAGATTTTGTATTTTGTAGCTTTTTCATTAACAATAAAATCAATAGAATCCTTTTGTGTGTTGGGTTCTCGGTAGATCTATACCACATCCACGATTCTCTCGAACTCGAACAGAGTTCCTTAAAAATCATCCTGGCCCAAGCTGCCAAGAGCCACCATTACCATCACCACCACTGACATGAGGTTTTAATTTATCCCAAATTAATCAAAATACCCCAAATCGCAACTTTGGCGAATGGGAACCATCATCTATAAAATGTTCCTGGCTAAGTGTATACTTTTTGGGATATTATGGGTGATGCATGGGTTTGTGTGTCTCATGGATCAGTATATATATATAAATATATGTACACAATTACTTGTTAACTTCATTATTGCGAAAATGTGCGTTTGATTGTACGTGCTTTGCCCACAGGATTTAAGGAAATAATGAACAAAAAAGGGATGATTGGAACTTCATTAAGACGAAATAATAATAAGCAAACTCGACATTAGTACTATGCCGGTCTAGCGCGCCCTTAGTTTCCTGGTATTTTATGTTTTATAAATGCTGGAAGCAGTCACCAAGGGTGCACATGAAATTCGGGAATGCCAAGTTCAATTATTTTTGTTGGAAATAAAACTAATTTCATTACGCGAAAACTAAGTAAAAGTGGAAAGAGTCATCAGTCAAAAAAAAAAAAAAAAAGAAATTGGAAACCGACAATGTTGAAGCTAATAGGTTATGTTATGTAACATGCTGTACATGTTTAAGGATACATTTTCAGTCAAAATTGTATTTCGTAAAAAAAATTGAGATAACAATCAAACATGACATTACGATGATAGCGAAGTCCAAAATAGTGAGTCTGCAAAGTTCTGTCTGTCTGGCTAAACGGTTGGGCCGATTTTCTTAAAACTTGGGAAAAAAGTATTCTTTGAGTGATATCCCGGACGTTTTTTTAACGGTACCTACCATATAAACGTCACCAATAATTCCAAATTTCTCGAAAAAAATACTATCGATTTTGATAAAATTTTATATGAGTGAATGTTGCCAATGGTGATATGAGTTATGTTGCCAATGGTAATGTCTTTCAGCTTAAATTTTTTTTAAAATTATTATCATTATACTTTCATAAAACGGTACTTTTTCGATAGCGATTATCTTTTATACGGCTCAACGAATTTTGACGAAATTTAACATTCTAAACGTGCTCTTTAATTTTATTAATACTGCAATCAAAATCTTTGGAAAAAAGTTTTTTATAAAAAAATAGTTTTTTGGATTCCGTTTTTCCCGAAAAAAAATCCGATTCATGTTTATAAAATTTTATATGATTGATTGAATTGAATTTTTATAAAATTTTATATAATTGATTGATTGACAATGATAAAGTCTTTCATCTTTATTTTTTTTTCCGGAGAGGCTTGTTATTAAAGGTACCCGCCAGGGAACGGTACTTTTTCGATATTGTAAAATTTAATATCCTTAAAGTACTCTTAACCTCGATTAATACTGAAATCAAACATTTTGAAAAATAGTATTTTTGAAATAGTTGTTTTTTTTTAACTTAATTTTTCTCCAAAAAAAAATCCGATCAATTTTAATAAACTTTTATATGAGTGCTTCATTGTCAACAGTAAAAAGTGGACGAATTTTCCACTCGTTAACAGGAAAGTAACTTGCCCGATCAGTGCTGGATTAAGCCAGCGCGGGACCTGTAGCAAATCCTATGAAGGGGCCCTTGGATTGTTTTAGGTTATGAAGTTTATGGTATATTATGAGCCATTAGCTGAAACGATACTTAAGTACTTATGTATTTATGTTCTACATAAATGACCAAGTGTTTGATTTGCAACAAAGTCGTCGGGTATGAACAGTATTTGAGGTTTACGACGTATGTTTGGTATGAGGGGGCACCCCTATACTAATCCTATGTTGTTCAAAAATCGTCCATATGTTTTGATAAATATAAACAGACTTAATTTGAAGCGCTTGCAAGAAAACTGTGTTTCATGTTTTTTTGTTTCTTTTTTTCGCGAAAATATAACGCTTTTTTACAATTTTGGCCATTAATTGATAACGACTTACCCGTTGACCGATTTGATTCGAATTTGTATGGTGTTTTAATTAAGCATAATGAAAAATAAAAATCAACTAGCTGTCTATCCATTGTACCAAAACAATTCTTTCCTATCTTTCTACTCCTTCTAACTAGTGTCGTGCATATAAAAGCCAAAGTGCCTTACAAACACATAGTTAAAATATTGCTAATATATTATTATTATTATTATTATTATTATAAGACTAAAGACAAATACTAAAAACTTTTAACATAACCTCAAATATATTTCTACCACTTTTTTTTATATTTTCCGCCCTAGCATATTTTAATCAATTTTAACTTTTCTCCCATAGTTACGAGAGCGACTGCAAGGAACTCAACCGTTTATGTTATTATCTGCGTCTGGCTCCGAAAATTTTTATGAGTAAAGATATGTTAAATAACATTTATAAAAAAAAATTAAAACGAACAAAAATTATATACAAAATACAAGCTATTGAAAAGCTGTAATACGAATTTTTCCATTCATCTCCAGGATTCCACATACAAACACAATATATTAAATCAAAGAACTGATGGTTCCCCTGTGGTAATTCATTTAAGATATTTCGAAACTCGTAGATATCTATGTGTCTTCATGTCTGCAATTTTTAAGGCTATCAATACATTTTATTAGTTTTACATCCGGCCGACTTTGATTTAATAAAAAAGACTTTCCTTATATATTTATTTTCACAGATAAGGAAATGTCTTATGCCGAGTATCCTTTATCGTAGGCTAGGTAGGTGGGTACATAACTTTTGTCAATTAAGATAGTACAGCTATCGACTAGAGGAGGCATCTATTGACTCGGAAGTGCTTGCCTTATTCAAATTACATGGTCACATCTGTTAAGGAGAGAGATTCACTATGTTATCTTTACCTGACCTAAGGTGACACAACAGAATAAAACTTGACAAGGGTACTTGTGTCAATACACAGTCTAAGCAAAAGACTATCGAGTAAAACATCTTGTTCGCACTTAGAGTGCGAGCACAAGCATCCTGCCTTTGCCTTTGCCCAATTCACAAAGTCCTAGTCCTAGTCCTTCATCATCATCATCGAACTACTTCAACTTAAAGTGCACTTTTAGACAAAAGGCAATGCTTCCCAAATAAGAAAGGGACATTGCCATTTTGTTTGGCTTGTTCCGATTCATCCTCAAATTGAGGCATAATAATATTGTGACGTTTAATTAGACTCAATGAAATTCATTTTCAAAGAAAATCTTCAAAATTAAATTCTTTTGGTTTTACTGTGTGTGCTGCTGTTGGTGGTTAGATCCTCAATCACTGACTGCACCGGAAAAAGGGGAATGCTTTGCATTATGTTACCAAAAATCACAAAATGTCCTTTCGTAAGACTCTTTATCTCAAACTCGGTTTTTTTTTTTCTATTTTTTTTTTTGCTCAAGTGGATAACCAACCATAGGCGACCGTATTGCTTTTTAATGTTTCATAGATTACATTGTCCTTGGACAACAACGACGACGTAGACAGATATCGGTCTTAATATAGAATGAGTTAGAAGAACGAACCACATCGACTTGCCTTTTGGTTGAGGATTTTAAAATTTGTGTCCTTTACGCAGCGCACACACTCTAATACATCATAATGTGAGGTTGTCAGCAAATAAAAACCCTTTTCTTAATCATATGGTGACAAGTAGCAAATGGATTTTCTGGGAGTCATACAGATGTGACCATCGCCTGGTGTGCTTAGCACTTGCTTAACTTGACTGGCTTGGCTTACCCCATCCATGCGAAGAGTGTTTTTTTGAAAAGGGTATTGCTGCAGGCATAAAAGGAGCAGCCAGAGAGTTGCCTCATCCTATGCAAGGACCTTTAGTTTTGGGTTATTTTCTATTTAATTTAGAATAAGCTTCAGATGGGAACTCACACTGGCTAGGGCTTGGCCGATGAGTTGAAGAACCAGAACCAACAGCGTATAAATCTGATTAAATTTTGTATCAAGCCTTTAATCACACACAATTGCTGGGTGGAGAATAAGACTCTAAAATTGGATACAATCACCCGCAGTGATTTTTGTTGAAAATGGGCAAGGTATATTATTCAGAAGTGAGTCCAGAAACTTTTTCACCACAAGTCCACAAATGGGAAATTTCTGTTATAATCGGAAGTTGCTACGGTGATGGCATGTTGACCGTCTTGTTATACCGTAAATGCCGAGCCAATAATATGGAAATAATATCGAAACGCTTACAAACTCCGGGAGAATTTTCCCGGTGTCAAAAAATAAAATTTCCAATTCGTTGTAAATCTAGTACTTGCTCTAAGACCAAATTTGTGGTTTGAGTAGATACTATCATCAGTCTTCACTCACATTAAGTCATGCAATTAGCCTTCTTGCATTTGTAAAGTAACGGTTTGTTTTTCACATCGCATTTCACTCATTTGAATGCTGCCGACCAGTCGATATATGTACATATACTTACTTTTACCTGGAAAATATTCGGAACTTAATCAAACTTTCATAGATTGTTTTGGGGGTATTTTTATCTCAAAAACGCTGTGCTAACTTGGGGAGGTTCAAAAAACCCCACATTTTTCTGACTTAGAAAAAAAAAGAAAACAAAATATTGGAAAACAAGCCAGAAACCTCTTCTTTTGTTTTCTTTTTTAATAAAGTTTCTTAATTAATTATTAAATTAATTTTCAAACTAAATATTTCTCACAAGATGTTTTTTTTTTTGTTATTTATATTTTTTTTCAAAAAGTACCTTTTTTTCGACTTAAAATTTATCATAGCATTAAATTTTGAAAACAAAAATATATATACTTACATACAGTTTTGATTTTAAAAATTTTTTGTTCCAATATCTTTAGTTTGAAAATTAATTTTTTAAAAACCGTTTTATGAAAAAACTTTATTAAAAAAGAAAACAAAAGAAGAGATTTCTGGCTTTACAAAAAGTTATAACATGTCATTTTAGATGTTGCTTTGAAATCACTTTTTTTTCCCCCGGTTAATGGGGGGGGGGGAATAAAAAACCTACTCTCTTTACTTTTTTTTATGTTATGTTAATAACCCTGATAGTCCGGTCATTTTAGACATTCGAAGTTACCTAAATTCCCACCAAGCTGAAAATCGGTAAGATTGTTTAAAATATCATTAAAAACAAAATTTGAAAGTTCCCCATCTTTCCCCTGTAAGGAAAAAATTTTATTCAAGGTCAAAGGTAAAAAAAATGAGTTTTTCGCGATTTTCAGCAAAACGGTAAGTTTTATCATAAAAATATTTCAAACAAAAATTGTAGATCATAAAATTATCTACAAAAAATTAATTGATACTTTTTTTTCTACGAGCCACCTTTTTGAGATATAACGATTAAAAAAGTTGTAAAAGTTGTAATCGTCATAATATGCATGAGTACGCCACGTATATATACATCTCTATAGTTCTTATATATGTTAAAATATTTTTCTATCGGTTATTGTAACTTACACTACTAATATAAAATATACATAAGTTATAACTATAAGAATATCAGGTAAAATGAAGCCCAGTCCCTTAATTTATACGCCATTGAAACCTTGAACTCGATTTTTTGCAACTGCAAAAAGGGATGCAGTGCTAAATATTGTTGCAAAAAAGTCGGACTGTTCTGTTCTCCGGTATGTACACATTGTCAAGGCCGGTTGTGCTCTAATATTGAATCACCAACAGTAGAGGATCCGTTTGATTCCAACGAGGCAACATGCGATACATCGCTATTAACGCAGGTTACATGCACTCAGGATGAAGATTGAGAAGAACAAGAACAAGAAAAACAAAAACAAGACGAACAAGAACAAGAAGATCAAGAAGAAGAACAAGAAGAAGAACAAGAAGAAGATTTTGAAAGTTACGACTCGGACGATTAAATTTCACTCCTTTTTTAACTTAAATTGCTTTTATTTTTTTAATCTCTGCTAATATCCATTATTTTTCAAACAATCTTACCGATTTTCAGTTTGGTGGGAATTTAGGTAACTTTACTCTTATTTGTTGGTCTAATTTGGCCGGACTATGATGTGTATAGAATTACTATACAATTCACACCTACTATTATTGTAGGGGTCAGCAAGCCCCAATAAAATCACTATATTTAAGAAGTGCAACAGTAATACGTACCTTATAATATTAATTTAAAATTCTTTTTGACCAAAATTGAAAATTGATTGTTAGTCAAAACTCCTGATACATTTCTAAGCAAACTTCAAAAAAAACGAATTATTCCTCCTGTAAGTCTTTTCACACCCAAAGACATGAAGTTGCATGAACACCCGCCATCATAAATATTATTTAACACAGAAAATCAGCAGAGTACTTTACCCAAAGCTTTTTTATTACCAACTGTGGCGACATATTTCTTTAATGAGACTTCCTACACACCGGTTAGGTTTTTTTTCCTTCCTTAAAATGCGCTGCATAAATATGTGGAAGTTCTTCAAATAAAATACATGTCTGGGTCGCACCTTTTTGCTTTTAGAGCATATAGGTATGT
Source organism: Baccha elongata (assembly GCA_951217065.1). NCBI lineage: Eukaryota > Metazoa > Arthropoda > Insecta > Diptera > Syrphidae > Baccha > Baccha elongata. The sequence continues at coordinate 21,586,555 of OX578272.1, read as the reverse complement.
TAAGGCAGCAGTACCTAAATGGCGAAACAAGAAGTTTAAATATAAATTGATGAATTCGATGTTTTAAAAATTAAGCTATTTAATTAGTTAAACGAAATGAGACAAAAACTTTGTACCGAGGTAGTTCAACTGATCAACTTCTTCAAAGAATGATGATTGCTAATGGATATCATCAGAATATAGTGGCTAATCATTTAATATTGCCTTCATTACATGCTTTGTAACTGCAGAAGTCCTATTTAGGTCTAACCGCCTTCAGCTTTGCTGTTACTTTCTTTCGGTTTATTCAACGGGTCCATAACTTGCCCTTATATTATCCATATAGCAAGTTAAATCATGCCTTATAAAATTTCCAGCCCTCTTATAAACGATTCAGCAATAAACTTTCCTTTGACGGCTGCACTCAGACCTGATATTTCAAAATCAGATATATCATTTAGCGACATTGTAATCTCTAAGTACTTCAAAATATGTTTTAACGATATTTTAAGAACACCGTTCTTTAGAGTCACCACATAACACGCCAGTGTATGAGAGATATGGTTCCAAATGCAATCCTTAAGATTACAGCCAATAAAATATGAAATAAAACAGTGAAAGCAAATTTACCAAAGGATTTGCATAAATCGAGTAAGAACGGTTAAATGCTGAAACATATTTTCAAAATGACTTAGCAACACCAGAGGAGGGAGCTCAATGACTTTTATTTTATTCGAGACTTTTGAAAAAAAGAAAATATCTCTTCTATCATTTCAATGCGGGTAGTATGATTGCATAAAATGGGGAAGGAGAGTTTTTAGTTCTTCAGAGGAAATTATCCGTCAACCACATCAAAGGAACCCTCCTTAAGACATTACCACGAAGAGATTGGAAGTTGCCTACCGTCTCGTCTGGCGGTATATAACCTTAATTAGCATTAAGTTTGCTTCGCTGAATTTAATTTTGATGTGGTTCATCAACAACAGGAGGACCGAATTAAAAATAGGAAAATAGAAGGACGAGATGATTTGTTGGTGTTCAGTTTATAAAATCGTATCATGATTTATTTTTTCTTCATTTCGAAAGAAGAAATTCCAGATGCCCAACCACAAGTATTACTCATTTAAATCTATTTACACAAGTTTGGGTAGCCAGTGAATTTGGAAAGTAATTTATGGCTGCACGCACATCAAGCAAGGCGGACCACTTAAGACGCAACGGTCAACTGAGCTAAGGGGCATTTTTGGTTTAGTCTTAAGTCAAATTAGAAAGTTTTGTTTAAAAAAGTGATCCTTGAAATTTTGATTTGAAAGAGATTTATTCTGTTGAGCAGAACTCGTTGACGTGTTTTGTTTTTAATGCTAATTAATTTTGAAAATGAAATATTTTGAGACTGAAGGTACGATTTGCAGTTTTTGAGGTGGAATAAGATCTACCGGCCGAACATAAAGGTATTAGGATAACAAGAGGGCAATAACATTCTCCTGAGCAAAATGGTCTTAACTTGTTTTGTTTTATTTTTCTTGTTTTTTTACTTATTGTAATAAAAAATAAACCATTATGTGCTTACATGTTCTGATTATATCTTATTTCATTATGTGTTAATAAAGATCCCCTGAAGAGGACAGAAATCTCTGTCGAAACGTTGGGAAAATCAATGTAAACTTTGTTTCATTGTCACTACTAATGACCAAATAAGTCGAAGGAAGAATAATATTTCATCCAAAATCCACAAATAAAAAATAAGTACAGTAGAATCTTGAAAAGATGAACAGATTTATCTTTTTCTCATCAAGTATTTCAATTATCAAATCAAGTATTTTATTCACCCCGCGTAAAAAAGACTAATAGTATATATACGACGTTCACATCTATCCTGTATTTCGCAGGATTAACCTGTTTTTTCATGTAAAATCCTGCAATATCCGGTATTTTCCTACGAAAATCCTGTAAAATACAGAATCCAGTCTGAGAGAGGTCAGAAAGATGTAAAAGAAAATATGCAACAGTTTAAGGAACAAGTTACAATTTATTATAACCCACCACTTTAATAGTTTTAATTGAGCGTTTTTCTTCTTCAACAATTTTTGCTGTAGGGCGATTCCATTATCGCGGGTACAACATTTAGACACTTTGAGGGTTTCTTTTCTAAAAACATTTTTAATGAAGTTAGTATATTTGAAGGGCTACATTTTATGCAGTTCTTTGTTTATTTGTTTATAAAAATTCAAATAATACGTACAAAAAGCAATAAGAAATGTTTAAAGCACTATCGCGGATGCAACAAAAATATCCCATGTTTTCAGACCCTTGTACAAAAAGCACTAAATTTGTTAATTGAGTGAAACATTTTTGTACATATTACGTTCTTATTTTGAAAATTGATAAACGATTAAACCACTTGGTAATGAAATATTTTAGAAAATAGCAATAAACAATAATTTATTCACTTCCAAATTCATTTGCTTAATCGCGGGTGCAACGCGTCCAAATTAGGTAACTTTAAAAGTCATTATGTGGCACTCAAATGAACGATATAAATGATAAAACATTTTTTTATACTAAGCTAGTGCATTTATTTTTCACTGAGTGTTCAAATTTTGGGTCTAAATATGTCAATATATGACTAAATTAATAATTTTAAAATGTATGTTTTGAGCAAATTTTTAAGAACATTGGGGCATATTCATAGTTGTTTTTAAACTACAGTTTTGCTTAGCCTTGGTTTCAGCAATGTAATTTAGATAGGATAAACTCGAGTTTTTCTTAAAAACAACTTAGACAGTGTCTACGAATATGCCCCATTGATTTTAAGTTTTCACTAAATCATTGAATATTTAGAATATTTATTTTTCTAATCGCGTAAGAAATGTAAAAAACGGGCGTATTTCTATTGAGTTAAGAAGTTTTTCTTTGTAGTGGCATCAGAATAAATTAGGAAAAAAAATTATTTTGAAATTGATGTTGAAAATCGTCCCCAGCGGAATCGCCCTGTAGGTACTAACATCTCTCTCATAATGCTGGAAAGCCTGAAAATAAGCTTTTTCAAAACCTCAATATATGCATACAATTTTGAATCGCACATTCATACTTCTATAGCATGTGATGACGAATTATTAATATATCAGTTTTTGTATTTCATTGTAAAGCGAAATCAATAATGATACAATATTCCATTTTCGAAATTCCAATCCACAATTAGCAATTCAATGTCAACGGACTGAAACATCCAAATGTACTTTCATATGTTTGAACTCACAAGAATTGGAATGCAAAAATATTAAGACCTTAAATACAAAAAGAAACAGAACTGCCTTAATCTAATCATGTAAGAAGTATTTATAATACAAAGAAGATTTAAAATAAAAAATAATACAAATATACTTATCTACATATCCTGTAAAAAATCCTGCTGTATTTAAAAAAATTCTTTGTGAAAGGCAAATTTTCGGGTTTTATCCTGTATTTCATCAAAAATTGTATGGGAACATTGTATACCTATAGAGCAAGTAAAAAGAATGATGTAGTTTTAGCTACATTTTTATAAAATAGCAAAGTAGATTATGTAAACTTACCAAATTTTAAAATTAAGTGTTCATTTTTGGTTGAGATAAATTAATATTTATCCAGGTATGAAATTTTTGTTTAAGGAATATAGGAAAAAATAACAAAATTTAAAATTCTTTTACTAGCTTTCGGTACAGCTAATAATGTGTAAATTACATCATTTAAGTTCAAATTGTGAGTTTTAAAGAATTTTGAATTTTCGATGGATGAAAAAGCCTAGTTGCTTATAGTCTTCCTCGTCCTTTGAAATTTCTTAAATGAGTTTTTTTTTAATTTTAGTTTTGAAAACGATCGCTCGGCACTAGCTGTAGGTATGTTGTTACTGGAATTGTTATTAAAACAACAGAAATGCAACAACAAACTTCAGGAAAGAGAATCGGTAAGTTCCCTTATACTAGTACAAAAGTGACCTTTCTATATTTCATGTCGGTAGATAGAAAACTTAGAATTTCCTTGACAAATGAGGCAGATGCATTGCATTCTTACTGTAAATTTTCCGTTTATAGAAATAAAAAATCTAGTGAGTAAATCCAATATGCTTATTATTTGAGGTATTGAATTTAACTCATTTTATATGTTTTCGTCAAATAATTGCGAAACAATAAGTAACTGTATTTTAGTTGTACAGTAGAAGCTACCATAAGCAGACCCTCATGGTTTCCGAATTTTCGCCCGGTTATGGGATTTGTTCGGTTATTGGAGCTGTTTGTAAGTAGCGAATTTTCACTGTAATTGCATTCAATACTTCGATGCGTGATGCGTAACATTTTTGATCAGTTATACTTATACTTATATCTATATACTCGTTTTGTGCTTTCTTGGTAAATTCATAAAAGTATTTAAAATAAATTGGAGGTGGGGCAACCTAAGTGGGACATAAGTCCCAAATTGAATTTGAAACTTATGATCCACTTAGGAGGGACATTGGGCTCTTAAAGAATGAATTTGGTACTTATGTCCCGGGAACCTATGTCCCTGTGCCTGCCAAGACATACAGCCATCAGACCCCTGTTATTACTTTCTCGCTTGATAAAATAAAAAGGGAGCATTAAATTAGAATGTACGTTTCACATGTTACATCGCCGAAATGTTGAAGCTTAAAAATTGACCACTTTCCTTTAATTTTATCTTCTAAGATGATTTTTGAAGCAATCCTAACCTTAACCCCGAGCCTCCACCTGAAATGAATGATTGCATGAAATGTGTCATGTAGTCAATATTTCTTGTGAAGGCCCCTTATTTCTTGATTTCTTTTATTTTTAGACATACATTTCTCTATTTATTTCTTGTCATGGTAGAAGAAATAAATGGAGAAATAAATTTGACGTTGATGTTTTTGTATTGTTTTGTTGTTATTGTGTGCATATTAAAAATTTAAAAAACAAAAATCGCATACAATAATATAATTTAATGAAAAAAAAAACAAAAATTACTGAAAATTGTTGAATCACATGAATTATGCGAATGGACTCCTTGAGGAAGTTATCGCTTAGAATAAAATATCAAGAAATATTTCTGCCCACATAGTAAAAACCTCAGAAATACCCACTGACATAATATCTGAAATAAATATTTCTGATGGAGCCGCGGCCTGAAGAAAATTTATTGTTTGATATACTGAAATAGCATATAATCGTTGGCCTTTTTTCCCAAAATTAATTGGCTTTATTGCACTTTGCTAAAGTGAAACAAAGCTAACTTTTGAAAGTTGGCCTTTTTACATTTGGCCTAAATTTCACGACACTGGGTGATAGCGCAATTTAAAGGTGGCACCTGAAGGATAAGTAATACTTGTCCTGTAGAAAAAGTTATTTATGCAAAATGATTGGTTAACTCACGGTCCACCATTCTTTTTGTGCTTCATTAGGCCTTGCATTGACGTATTAAGTATGGACCGCCAGTAGCCAACTTCACGCGTGTTCCAACATAACTAGATGCGCCATCAACTACTAGCAGGGAATCTTCCTAGCAGTGATATGATTTTTTTAATTAATTATTTACTATTGAAATATTTTGGTGGAAATTATTATCAAACGACTTTTATTTTACAAAACACATCCACTCCTTATGCCATGAGCTACTTACAGATGAATATATTATCGTTTTCATTTAAATTCTAATGGCGAAATTAGTACACGTATTTAACACCAAAAGATGATGGCGTTTTTAGACTGTTTTTAGCTGGAACAACTTTTCTTGGCTGTTTGTATGAAAATTTCAACCGACTGGCGGTCCATATCTAGTACGTCAATGAGGCCTTGATTTTCTTCATACTATATTTAATTAAAGCCTGATGGATACATCCTACACGAAACTTTTTTGTATTCTAAATTGCTCTCATCAGTTATAATTTTTGATTTCTATTAAATAGAAACTCAAACCTCCGCTCTCAAATTATAACAAATTCTCCAAAACAAATTGAACAAAAAACTTTAAAAATTAATAATGTTTCCTTTACTCAAAAATAAACACACAAACGTTTTCAAAAACAACAAATGATGTACAATACATCAAATTACGCGTGTGCACTCAAACTCAAAGTAAAGAAAAAAAAAATTAGATAAATTCCAGCCTATTACCCTCCCATTAGAAAGTAAACTAATTTTTATGGTCAGTTTGCCCTACGCATTGTTGAATTAGGTAAAAGCGATAAAAAAAAAAACTTTATAGATACAATCCGGCACTGGATGTTGTTGGTTGAAAGTATTTTAGTCTCTCCCTTCGCCTTTACAAAATATATAGAGTGATTTGTCAAAAAAATATCTGGAAGCACAAATAAAAATGTAATTTTTATTATGATTCACAGATGAATGGTTGATTTGGCTTCAAGAGGATTCTCCTCATATCTTATCAGACTGTGGACATAAATCAAAAAAAAAATGTCGGCAAAATTGACCCTCAAAGGCCATCCGATATTTTAAGTTGATTTACTATTTAGATACAAAGATACAGACTTTTGGGGGAAGTTGATTTTTTTATCAAACAAAATTGAATTCGATTAATGAAGAGCAGGTTCTTTTTTTTTTTCTTCAATGACGCAAGAGCTTTTAGGATTATATTCAAGGAATTAGTATTATTGGTATACAAAGTGTCGACAAATACATATATTTAAGGAGTAACCCAGAAATGAATATAAATATTATGATTATTGCGGGAATATATTATTGTTGGTTGTCGTCATCTTTGGGCAATAAAAGGCAAAAGGAAGTATCCTTATCCTTATCCACTTGGCGTTATCCCTTTGTAATGATAATGGCTTTAGCAAAAATGCGACACTGAACGAGGGGCAACAGTGTTATCTAACACAAATGAAATAAATTTTTATATCCTCTTCATATTTACGATGACACTGATATCGTAAAAAGGAAACAACAACGTATACTCAGCATAGCTCTGGTCCTAGTCCTGGTCCTGACTTTGATTTAGTTGCGTGTTTGTTTCGGCTGCTAGGCTGGCTGGTGGCGGGCATTCCAGCATTGCTTCTGGATTACTAAATATATGCTTCATTGGATTTAAGAGTGTGGGGGAGGCGATATGGTTGGCGAAATTCTGTTTACTCACCCTAGAAAAATTGTTGTTTTCCAATAATTTGATTTGCTCCAGGAAGAGGGTTGATTTGTTGACTCGGCTAATGTGTTCGAATGGGTTGTTTTGCTATTTCGTTACTCACATTAAAAGGGGCTAGCTACTGCATGCGTTCATAATTTAATTACACATTTGACTAGAAACTTTATATGGATACTTGGACCAATTTGTGTCTTCTTCTTTCTTTTTTGAATATAATGTTGAAAGGTTCTAAGAGTGATTGACATTAACTTAAATTGAAATTGAAGCAAGAAAATAAGAGATTGGCTTTATTATTATTTGTTTAGGTAAAACTAATTATACATTTGTATATTCAAAGAAAACAAAAAAACTACACTTGAATTTGCAAAAGAAAAACTCATAAAAGATGTTTTGGGACAGGTTGGCAGATATTTTTAAGTTTGTGTTTTTAAAATGATTTTCTTATCATATTTTCCGCACCTGTTTCTTCTTTGCTTCCTTAAATCGTCTAATAGTCTATGCAATTGGTATTGGTGGAATTTCATGCTCGTAAGTTTAATCGGTTTTCCTTATCTTTTAGCATTGTATATACATTTCTATAGTATTTTCATGCTGAATAATCACCGCCTGGCCATCTTAAGAAACTTGTGAATAACAAATTTTTAGGTTCGTGCATTTACTAGTTGTCTATTCTGTAACATTGATAACAGTCGGAAACTTATATGATTTTTGTTTTGCTTACGACTCTTGTCAAGGAAATATGGATTTTAGAGCCAATAAAATACATTATATATTATTAATTTGTTTCGTAGACGAATATTGTTAGGGTAACAGAATAGACACTTAGTAAATGTAAGAACCTCCAAATGTGCAGTTCACAACTTTCTTTAGATTGCGCTGCTCCATGGTTGTACTATAGAAATTTATATACAAAGCGTTGCAACTTTTTTCTGTAGAGCCATTTTACGAAATCAGTCTGTTAACAATATTTTTTTGGAACAGCAGTGCACTTCTTTCCAATTTGTTTATTTAATTCTTTAGTTTTAGAGAGCCTCTAAATTTTTTTAGGAGCTCAACGGGGTCGTCATTTTGAAAGGTTTGAAAAATATTGTTTTCACTAAACCTTTTGTGAATTAATACTTCTGAAGATTTTTAGGGAGTCTACACTTACGCTTTGCCGCCCAATTCGAAAGGCTATAAGACGGTATGAAATTGGTCAAGATAAGACTTATTGTAAGATATTTTTCAATGATGATGCCCCAGATTTTTTTCTTGTACCTAAATTTCTGTGTTAAAAGTCACTTTTTGAAATTTTACATGAGATTTTTTTTTTTTTAAATTCAAAATGAAATAAAAAATGTAAAAGCTTTTCTCACAAATTAATTTTATATTTTTCATTGATTTTTGATTTTGAAACAAGAATTTAATTTGAGAAAACATTCTGATAGATTTTAAAGAATTTAAAAAGTGTTCACGCATGTAAAATTTCAAAAAATTACTTATAACATTTATCCATCTGACCACAGAATCACTCCTGTAAGAGTCTCACATATAGTATAGTATTTTCAAAACTTATATTACTTAGATCTCCCACCTACCACCTGATCTAAGTCCATCATCAGGAGACTCTTTTTACACATAAAATACAGTTCTTCTGCTTATCAAACTGTAAAATATTAAGGTTTTGAGCTCTAAACTGAAACTAACTTCACTTAGCCTACGATACTTGTGGAATGTGGATGCGTTCATTGTTGAAAAAAAGATGTTAGTAAAAACTTAGTCGAAAACCGGTTTGGTCCTTTCTTGTAATGGGGTCATTGGGGGTCTCTTAACCATATACCTTCTCATATTTGCAAACAAATTATAGAATATTATGATTGAAAAAAATAGTACGCAGCTGTAGTGAAACGAAATTTACCATCGCCTCCAAAAACAAAGACGAAATGTTAACCAAATGGTACCGGTCAATTTTTTTTTATGAAGAGTATCACCATTTGTAAGAAAAATATTTTTCAAACACACACAAATATATAAAAAGAACAAAAATCCATTATACAACAATAAGAAAGAACAAAAAAAAAAGACAACGAAAGTAAAATTGTAAAAATTTCGCAAGCAACTAATGTCTGTAGTGGAGGCTTGAACCGGTTATCTACCGTTAAGTTCAAAGAGAAGAACTTAAAATTTCGTTTATGATTTCACTGTGTCGACACTTGAGACATATTATTTTTTATTTGTCCTAGAAAAATGCTTGGTTGGGGAGACTTGAATTAAAAAAAAATTTATTTATTTATTTTACAATATTATATTATAAATATAATTTTTTTTAAACGCACGGCCATTTTTCATAAAATTTTGTAGTATAAATAAAATAAAACCAAATGATGAGTCATCTATTTGTGGTCTTAATGCCGGCATATTTTCAATTTTTTGTTCAGAGTTCCCAGGCCATATCGTCCTATTACCTACTGACAGCGTTATATTGACTAATGACGAATATTTAACTTTTGGAACTACCAAGAGTTAATATCTCCTTTTGAAAGACTACAGGAAAAGATGTATTATTACTGTTAATTCATGAATAATTTAAATTACATGTCGAAAAAATCACGTAGTTATTGAAATCACGGAAAAAAATCAAAAACCAAATCAAACGTAAAATTAAAATTATGATGTTTTATGAGATGACGCATAAACTCGAGACATCCTATATCTGCAAAAAGGTTTCCTTTCTTCAAATCCTTAAAATATTGAAAATCAGCCTTGCACTGAAAACAACACATACAGTAATAATTATTATACTTTTAGTATTATTCTCAACTTTTCTGTAAAATAAGAACAATATAAATTTCTCTCAAAACAAAGTTTACGTCCTTAATTTAAGCTATTCGTTTCCCTGGTAAGATTTTTTTTCAATGGATTGTCAAGGTAAACCAAACGATTAACTATGTTTTCAAAAGGAAATGTTTTTTTTTCCGCTTGAATCGGAATGCAGTCCGCCCTAATAACCTTTGCGTCAAGGATCTAATCCCAATCCCTTACAAGTTTCGGCAAAGAGTTCTTTTCACAGGTATGTACAGAGTTGTATCCAATGTCCAGCCAAGCATACTAAAAACCTATTACGTTAAATTACACAATGACCGTCGGAAAGTGCTGAACCACAGTGCGATGTGCAGTTCTTTTATTTTCACTTTCATTTCGGTTTATTTTTTTTTGTGTCATTACTTAGAAATGCGCCTGGCAGTGGCGCTTGGCCACAGTTGGGCAGTAACTTGGTGCTGCCATATATATATACGCCATACGGCCTCTGGGGATGAAGTTACCCTAAATTACACAATATGCCGGTCAGTACACCGGCAGAAGCAGATTATCAACTGGCCAACGTAAATCACTGCATTAGTGGTTGGCCTTCTCGCCTTCGGGTCCTGCGACCGTCCTCGACGTAATCGTAGGTATAAGGTTAAGCCACCATCATTAAATCGGAGTTTATTCCGCTATTAATGCCTGTTGCTCCCCTCGGAAGTTGATGGGGTGATGGGCGGTGGCTGCATAAACCTCCTACTTTTTCGAGTGTGAATGTGGAATATGTGTGCGATGATTATGTTACTTTTGCTAACAGGTGTAAATGTGAATTAATTAACCACAAATACTATAAACACTGAGTAAATTAATCTGTTTGTGAAGGTTGTGTGTAATTATATTGTGTGGTTGGGATATGGGAAATGGTGATGGTTGTTATGGTGGTGATGGCTTTTGGCACTCGGATGTCAATATCACTCGACTACTTACGGAGTGTTATTTGCAATTGACTTTTGGGGTAGCTTATTGGTTGACTTTGAAATGATTTCATCAACGAAAGGTTAATAGCTTTTAAGACCAATGATGACGATGAGACATTAAGTTATCAATGTATTTCTTAAATTTAATGTGAAACAAGAATTTGCAAACCTTTATTTTAGATTGTCATCAGTGACTTTTTTACTTTCGATTACAGATTCAATAAAATAAGTTCAGCAAAAGAAAAATCGCATTACTATGATACAGAAGACGAAAAAAGTTGGGTCTGAATTTTTTTTTCTGTCTGTCCGGATGACACCTAGGTATACCCTAAACAGTTGGGACATTTTATTCAAACTTGGTACTCATACTTTTTTAAGAGATTCTAAGCGTTACAGAAAAAGAAAGATTTAAAAAAAATTAAACTAAAATTACAAAATTTGTTAAGGTATAGATTTGAACCCAAATTTCCGAAACACTACTCCACGGCCCACGGGACACGGGTTTCTAAAGTGCTATTGATATTATGTTACGTTAAGTAAACGCTGCGGTGATTCCAAGTGTTTTGACTTTATTTGAAATCAAAACACTTGGAATAATAAAAAAAAAAATGGTCCATTGTGATAAGATCACCAGGGTCGGATTTACGGTAGAGCGACCGGGGCCGGGGATCTAACATGTTAAGGGCGTTCATAAACCGTGGATTAGATATTGTACAGTTATAAAGTTTTCTATTTGAAAGAACAGTAATTAAGGAAGGCGAACTTCATTTCGCATGCAATGTTTAGTTTTTGTAAATATTCTAAATTTTTACAATTTTTGGCTCCGTATTTATCTAAACGTATTTGTGTTTACCCGGTTCAATACGAATCGAATTCCCATGCAAATCGGGTGATATACAACCGAAACGAGTGTCAATGCCCGCCATGGATTCAAAAATGTATGTTAAAATTGTGATGTGTGCTTTTTGTCAAAGGCTGAGGTAGTTCAGCGGGTCCAAGGTTTTTCAAAGAAACACTAAATCTTTGGTTTATTAAAGTTGATTTTATTCCTCTTTCTTAATCTTTACTTATACATTTATTTTTATAACTTTTATAAAATTTTAAATGGGGTTCTTAATCTAGCTTTATATAATGCAAACCTACATGAAAATATTTTACAAGCCAGTTCCGTAGCTCTGAGATAGCTCTATCACTTGATTCACAGCAAGGAAGCGTTGGACACTTGATTCACAACGAGATAGCGTTGGACACTAGATTCACAGCGAGCAAACCCTGGACACTGCAATCACAACGAGATACCGTTGGATACTAGATTCACACCGAGCAAGCACTGGACACTTGATTCACAACGAGATAGCGTTGGACACTAGATTCACAGCAAGGAAGCGCTCGACACTTGATTCACAACGAGATAGCGTTGGACACTAGATTCACAGCGAGGAAGTACTGGACACTGGATTCACAACGAGATAGCGTTGGACACTAGATTCACTGCGAGGAAGTACTGGACACTGGATTCACAACGAGATAGCGTTGGACACTAGATTCGCTGCGAGGAAGTACTGGACACTGGATTCACAACGAGATAGCGTTGGACACTAGATTCACAGCGAGGAAGCACTGAACACTTTGAATTAAGACCTGGAATTCCACGTCAATTTTGGAACCTAAGTCTAGCAAAAATACGGCGGTCTAGGAAAAAGTGTAACGTTTCGTTACAAAATATATCGTTTTTTCTAACCAAGAAAAAATGTTTGTTAAAGAAAATAAAAGAAAAGAAAACAGCTCATTCGGGATGGATTTAATAACAGAAATATGCATCTGAACGTATTTCTGAAGTTGAAAACTCAAAAAATCAATTGGAAGCTATCAAGATTTTGGCAAAACCTTTTACGACAAAGAGTTTAGCAAGTCATGAATGAGAGTAATCTCAATTTTGGCGGCAAAGTAAAATTTATTGCAGAACAAGGACTAGCTTTTTAATGCGATGCTAAATTAATTGCTTCACCGAAAAATTGCAAATTTTTGAGCATTTTGAAATTGCTGGCGCAATTCGAACTAATTTTCTCACTTCATTTGAAAGAAAAGGCAAGTAAAAGAAGTGCCCACGTGAATAATTATACAATCTTTGAAGATCAGATTGGTTTGATGGGAAAAAATGTCTTAATGAATTTTTAGCAAGAATACAAGAAAATGGAAATATTTGATAGCCTTGTTTTATTATCAGAGATGAACTCACAAACACAACACGATTCTTTTTTCTATCGAGTTCAATTATTATCGTGATCCAAAATTTAATTTCAACTTTTACCTTTTAAGCTCTTAATTTCAATCTTTTCTTTAAGTTAAATTCACTTGTTTTTTAATATATTTTTCCACTTTAATATCGCAATAATTGCCAGACAATTGATTTCTGTCAATGAAATGCAATAAAAGTAATTGAATAAGGACATTAAGCACATTCCAAAACAATAGCCACCCCACGGCATTGTATTCACTATAAAAGAAGATCTATGAATTAAAAGGAAATTAAATAATTGTCTCTTAGTATTTTTTGTAGGGAGACTTTCACCACTGTCGCTTTTGCCACTCAAGGTAATTACCACAATAATGGATTTTCATCAATTATGTTTTCTTGCCAGACCATCGAACATTTCTTTTTTCCATGTCTCCCCTTGCTCCATAATACAACCATTTGGTGTTGAGATACATTATCTTGAAGCTTAACGCATACCTATACCAGGTACCTGCTAAAACAATTTCATGTTCGACTGCAATTCATTGCAAATTAATATTTAGCAAGGAGCTTTTTAAGGACCTCTAACTTGTATAATTACCACCGCTCCAGTTCAATACGTCATTAACCGCATATGTCGTAATTTACACATTCACTCTGCTGCCGCCTTCTATAATCTGGATCTCCCTTTCTCTAAAATATACACGCGCAATACCGAACGCTTTCAATGAAACTACTTTGTCAATTCAAGGAGCAGATAGGGGGAGTTGCCAAGCAAATGTAAACCTTTCGACAGTCGATGTTTCGCAATGAACGCGTTGCGTATCAACTTGTTGATTGTAATCTGTATTTTAATTGACGTTTTGAGCCGTTATAATGTGTTTAATTATTCAGCGATTTAGTTTAATTATTCGAACGTGAGAACTATTCACGCCCGCATATGAAGCGTTTCCGATTGAGCAAAGAATCCTTTAGAAATTCTGAAGGTGTGCATTAGCATGATGGTGTTAATATTCCAAGTGGTTTGATCGAAGATACCTCAAGGGCTTTAAAGTGTTTAATAGTTTTATACATAATAGTATTTTCAAGGATAACGATTTCAACTAATTCCATTAAATTTCGGAAAGATTTCAGACAACATTGTTGTAAAAGTGGTTTGTAGAAAAAAAATCCTATTGTCTAAACTCAGACTTTGGTATTTCATATTGAGTAAAGCAGAACAATGTCGTCATGTATCGTCTATCTTGACAAAAAAAAATTGAAACATGGAACATTTACAAACATGCAGGACTGTGTGTGGAATGCTAAAGTACAAAAGAAAAGCCTGTCATCATCGTCATATAGATAGGAAAGCATGCAAGGACATCCACACATGTTTTATTAGATAACGTGCTGTCAGTGTTTCTCATTTTTATGGAAAAAAAAAGAACAGAAATTGTTTTGCTATATCGTCCTTGGTGCGACTTCCTATCTTTCAGTTATTTGTTTTTCCGACTTTTATCTACCGTGAGTGGAAAAAAAATCCTTGTCTCCGCATTGTGTTTGCATCGGCTATTCTCCGGATCTTTGTATAGGCAGCATGTTGGATTTTTATTTTTTACATTTTTTAAATTATGAAAAACTTTTCAAAGAAATGCTTGGCTGAAAATGAAGCCATGTCATATTCAAAGGAGTAGATATGCTAACAAATTAGACTGCTACTAAAAAAAAATATACGTGTTCCGTTTTGTAAAAAAAAAAGTAATCACTTTACCTTTACCAATGCTTACCTAGGGTGAATGTTTTTGTACGTTGAAAACGCAAACCGGAAGTTGGATAAATCTTCTTATTATGTGGGCATCATCAGAACTATTTTGTTTTTTTTTACCAAAAACAACAATTTTTCCTGAACCAAAAATTATAGGCATGGTTGACCGAGTTGTTTTTATAGGTTTCTTTACGATTTTTTTGTTCTCTGTTTTTCGGTGGGGATTCATCTGCATTCTTTTTTTAATAAGCATACTTCGGTAGGAAGATAAAGTGGCGGTTCTAAAAACACGTGTTCCTGAAAGAACTCAATTCAGTGCCGCGCCGTGCCGTTTCGATACCATAACTCGCCCGTCTTTGTTTTTTTTTATTCATAAAATGAATAAATGGGAATAGTTGTTGGTGAAATATTTTATAATTATTAAGAAACTGAAGATTTGATACGGATGGTCGTACTAACGGCCGGCACACCGTTAGGTAATAACGTCCAAGTAATATCGCCCAAATTAATTTATAAACATTTTCCACTATTTAAGCATCTTGTTTTGGGTGTTAATAACTTTTTTGATAAATAAATTTAAACATGGAAATATCGACCGAAACTTTCTAATATAGAAAATGATGTTTTTCCAATATTTTTTGGCTGATTTTTCCATAACAATCTGAGCGATATTTCCTTGGACACTATTCCCTAACGCCCGTTAACTAACACATATATAAATTAATGCAGTTGCAGGCAGAATCTTTAAGCAAGTTATATATGTAGGTTAAGTATATCGAGGGTTTTGTCACGAATGAAATCACCTGATTACATATATTTTGAAATCACTTTGAAATCTGGTGCAATCACTTGAAATCATTAGATTTATTTGAAATCATTGCAATCACAAAATATTTAAATTATTAAATACTGCTTGAAATCACGTGAAATCATCTAAAGTCATTTGAAATATTGCAATCATTGAACCACTTAACTAGCCAGTGACAAACCCCTCGAGGTATATTCCTTAAACATGACAATTCGGTGGTAGAGAACGATTTGCTTCAAATAAATTAAAGATGATTTTTATTTGATTGTATTTAGCTACATTGCTACAAAAAAGGTTTGGGAAGCCTATTAACGGTACCTCCCATCATACAATTATTTTTTTTTTCTTGAACTATCCCGTGAACGGGTTAATCGATTTTAACGCAATATTTTTTTCAGAAAAATCTAGATGAATTAATAAAGTTTCAAAACCAACATCAAAAGTGCTTAATTTCTTAATTTATATTTTTGTAAATTCGATATTTGGAAACCGGCTGGACTATTTTTTTTATTTTTGTACATTAAATGCAAATCATTTAGCACTCTAAATTAGTGTACATCAAAATCATGTAAAAAAAGATTTTTTTATAAAAATTATTAACGATTTTCGAATTATTTTTTTGGTAAACTAATTATATACAACACAACTTTCTGCGTACTTTGATTTTGGCTTGAATCTTTGTAAAAAGTAGTTTTAATAAAAATTCATAAATTTTTTTCTTTCATTTATAATGAAACAACAATAAATTGTTAAATTAATTTTTATAAAATTTTATTTTATTTATGTCGTCCGGAAAAAAAGCTCCCACAAACGTTTACCGACAATCGATTTTTCAGAGATTTTCGTTAAGCTTTGCACAGATTTTCAAATCTTATGTCCATGTTTACTTTTAGCAAAGAATCTACGTTTTAGATTTTGCTTTCTAATTATACAGGGTGTTCCCTCGTTAACCATATGTTGGTAAATGGTTGGGTATATTCTTTAAAAAAAAATAGTTTTCCAGTAAAAATATGAGATAAAAAACCAATTCTTGTATTTTTTTTTTTACGATTTAATTTTTTTGACTGTGAGCACTTTTTCCGAAAAAATAAATTCAAGATGGACCCTTAATTAAGAACGGTTTTTTCTATAGCTAGTTACCCAAGAATGATTCCCACAAAGTAAAGTTTACGAATAAGTGGACAGCTCTTATAGGTACTCAAGGCCAATGAAAAATGCATGTATTGAATTATATTTTTTTACTAAAAAAAAACATTTTATTTAAAAAAAAAGTGGAGTTGTGACCACTTTTTTTTGTTATTTCCATATTTAAATTTTTATTTATGAAAAATTATTTCTACAGTCGATGAGCGCATCCTAATAGAGTTAAAATAAATAATTTATTGCAACCAAACTCTTTATGAGTCTGGACAAAAATGATGTTTAAAATTGTTAAGGTACTTTGTAAAAAAAATAAACATATCTTCTTCCTTTTGGGGGTCTACTCTTTTCTTTCTGCCCATAAACCACAATAGGATGGACTTCATATTTTTTAACAAAAAAAAAAAAGGATAAAGAAAAACGCAAAAGGTGCTTTTCCTGTTGAAATAATATTATCATAAAACATGATTCATCACCTTTTAAGTGGTTGGAATTATTTCCGCTTGAAAAGATGAATAGAATACAAAAAAAAATCCCCTCAAGCACCCACAAAAAAAAAAAGGAAAAAATATTGAGAGATCCCAAACAAGGACAAACGCACAGTTTGTAGAAAAAAATCTGAAAATCCGATAAAAAATAAGTCCTTCCTGGATGACGCCCACACAAAAGGATGCTAAATGCTTGAGGGGATTTCTCTTTCACATTTAGCGGCTTAAACAACAATTGACTTAAGGATGTTCTCTCTAATATTTTTGTAAATATTTAAAATTGACGTTACATAACCTTCGCATTATAAAAAAAAGGCAAATAATGAGTCTACTCGAATTCTGTAGGTACAATGGGAAAGTTTGTCTATGCAAAGAAAGATAAATTTCGAAAGTGTCCCTTAAGCGAGTTATAATATTAGCAGATTTAAAATACATAACCAAACCAAGGAGAGCTTTAATGAAAATAGTTTTAATGTGAACAATTAAATATTCCGACAATAATTTCAAAAAACCTCAGCTCACAACAATAATTACAATTCTAGTACCCTGATTAGAATGTTAAAAAAAAAAAAAAAATATTCTGTTTCAGACATCTGCACTAACTCAGCTAACGTCTAAAGCCATTCCTTGCTGATGCCACTCCTCGAGGTTACTTCGAATAACATTTTGAATACGAAATCGGTATTTCGCCGTTTTGCATACATAATCAGAAGTTCATTGCAAAATATGCCACTTCCGTCCATGACACCACCAACTAAATTTTGGAAAAATTAAAATTATTTTTCCATTTTCGTGCTGCGATTTACGAACAGAACAAAACGAACGGATCAACTCCAAATCTTCCCCTCCCACCACCAAAAAATCTGATATGGGAAACCAATGAACGGATGAAGAAGGGCATCATTGGAATTGAAATGTGGCAGCAGAGCGGAGGACCATTCACGCTTTAAGCCCAAGGAGTAGAAAATTATTAGGGCGTCATATGGTTTTAATGTCTTCTTATATTTTTCCTTCATTAGCATAACGAAAACATGGAATTGTCTCCCGGCCGGGACTTAATAAGGTAGAACCGCACCAAGCGAATGATTTTATATTCTTCTAGAAAAATATGGCGGTTTTTGCTTTTCGGAAGGTATTGTATAACTTGCTTCATATAGCAGCAAGTCGCGTCTTGGCCAGATGTGCCAGAGATGATGTTTTTCTTGGAGTGGTGGTGCGGGGTGTGATAAGAGAGAAAGACAGCTTTGTGGAAATGCAAACGTGAAGGTGGTTTAATTTTCATTTACATTCCTAAGTAATATGGAAATGTAAAATTTTTCTGTGGTCTTAAAAGATGGCTTTGCTTCGTTGGAATATGTTTACCGGAGGAGAAGATGTAAAATTTATTTTTAAAAATAAAAAAAAAAAACAAGAATGTTGGACTATTTTGCATAATCTTGTAAGAACTTCATTTAAAGATGAAGCGCGTGTGTTTTTGTTATTTCGTTTAAATCGGGTACGAAAAAAACATTTATTTTTTTTTCAAAAAAATCTGCATTAATGAAAATAAAGTGTTCTGGTTTGAAATTAGTATAGGTACATAGATATATGTATGTATGTGTCTGTAATAGTAAGGGACGCCACCGTAAGATAACCCATCTCATCGTGGCTATTGGAACGCGATAAGTTTAGCCCTAACATTTGCAAAACTGATGATCAGACAAACTTTTGCTGGTACGTTTGGTCAGAAAATGTCCACTTTCGGTCTCTTATTAAACTGTTCTCTACTCTATACCCGCTCGAATAAAAAATATGGAAAAATATATTCTAGATTCGAATGGGGCTGCATAACATGAAAATACAAAGTTGAATAAAAAACTATTTACAGTAAAACCCGCTTATCTGCAACCCGCTTATAATTGAAAAACTCGACTATCTGAACATTTGTATCTATCCCCGTGTATTTCTTGTTAAATTTCATACAAATTACTCCGCTTAACTGAAACCCGCTTATGTGAAAAACAATTTCCTTCAGAAATTACTACATTCCATAGAATTAACTCCGCTTAAACGGAACAAAAAAAAATTTTACGCCTTAACCAATCGAACAGTAAGAACAAAATAATAAACATGCTCTGAATGCATCCATTTCACTGACAGTGTCTGTGACAGATGTAAATTCTGATTTCTTGCGGAATTTATATATTTTCATTTCTGTTTAGGCTGTTTAAAATTTGTTTGTGTTTCAGCTTCATGACAAAAGAAAAGTTGAAAGTTAATCCATCAAAGACAAACTTAAAGTACATACAAAATCTAAACCATGTGATTAAATGTGGTTCTGCTGTTAATTTATAATTTTTATATTTAATATACTAATTTTGTTTTAAACAGGTTTACTAACTTTCTTTATTTATTACTAAAGGTACTTTTTCATGGAAAATTTTAACGTCCGTATAGGATTTATTCGACTAAAAATTTAATAGGCTAAGGTCCGCATAACTGAAATTTTTGTTTGATTTATCTAAGGTTCGCTCAAGTGAAAATTTGTTTCAGTTATCCGAGGTCCGCTTAAGTGAAAACCTCGGTTAACAGAAACTTAAAATCAGTTTTTTTGTCGTTTCCCTAAAGCGGGATTGACTGTACATAAATGTACCAAAAATCGGACAAAAATAAATTATTGTTTTTCTTTATGCGGCCATAATGTGACGAGACCCTCTTTTTTGACCAAGAATTTTATCATGTCAACTTAGCGAATCAACTTTGGAAAAAAACATGGCTAGCGTAACGGGAATTTGCAGCTTTTTTGCCGTTAATTAGTTGTGGATTTTAAAATTTTGCCGCTCTTTTTGCTTTCTCTTTTTTAGCTCTGAGCAGAGCACTGAGCTGTCAAAAATAGACCTGTGTTTCTTTTTTAGCTCCGAGCGCTCAGAGCCAGTGATGGCCGAACTGTCACTTTTTAGAAAAACTACATTTGTTACATTTACTACGTAGTTTCAATAGCTAATGTAGTATATGAAACAAATTGTAGCAGACGTAGTTTCAACTGTCAAATTATCTGTCAGCTGTCATTTGAGTGTCACTTTGAAGTTGGATGTTTGAATTTTAATGTTTAGTTATTTATTTAAGTATTCTATTGCATCGAAATTAAAGTAGAAATCGTTCGTAAAACGGCTCACATTTGGTAATATCGATGCAATAAAAATAAATTTTATATAAATAATAAATATTAATATGATAAATTATTGTTTTTCTGCATTAAATACATAATTTTGAAGACGTAACAAATTGAATTAAATTAGGGGTGTAGTTAATTCAATTTACTACGCGTAGTCAATGTCTTAGAAAATATAGAGTAGTTAATTCAGCCAACACTGCTTAGAGCGCTCAACTTGTGTTTTATTCGATCAGAGCTTGCTCGGAGTGCGCTCTATGAGCTCAGGATAAAAGATGGAGTATACCGAGCACGAAGTAGAGCGCGGCCAACTTCATGCAGTTGTCATGGTTTTTGACAGATTCTGAGTTGAGTTCTATTGATATGACAGTGAAGTGCTCAAGTGTGTTTCATAAATAAATCAGAGCATTCGGAGCGTACTCTGCTCAGAGCTCACTCGACAAGCTCAGGCTCTACTCCATGCTCTGCCCAGAGCTAAAAAAGAAGAACGCCTCATGTGTTTCGCTAACTTTACGTCACTTTACGTCAACTTCACTAAAAATAACACTATCAAAACATGATTAGGTGCTGAATTTGCAGCTTTTTTGCCGCTTATTAGTTGTGAAAGAAAATAATTTGCCTTGTTTTTTTTTATAAAGCGAAAAATATAGGTACCTACCTGCATTTGAAAAAAAAAACTGTTTTTTTATAAAAAAAAAAGAGCAGCAAATTATTTTTATATAAAAAAAGAGCGGCAAAGAGTGGCATATTATTGACGTCAAGTTAGCAAAACAAAAAAAGAGCTCCAATTTTTTTCTTTCACAACTAATAAGCGGCAAAAAAAACCGCAAATTCACAAACTAGTTACTTATCGATAGTGTCATTTTTAGTGAAGTTGTCTCGCTTACTTGACGTCAAGTTAGCGAAACACATGTTTAAAAAAAAAAAAAAAAACGGCGGCAACATTTTAAAATCGTTATGTTAGCGATTTCTTTTTCCAAAGATGTTTCGTTAAGTTGATATATAATTTTATCTCATAGATGCAGGGAGATAACTTTATGGTTACTTTAAAGTACTTTGTTGTGTCAAATAGATTCACTCTTTTTTATAGTTTAAATCATTTGCTACTTAAGTTGAGGGATAGTTTAACATTTTTGTAAAAAAAACAATTTATTTTTTTATAAGCACTTTTTTTCCGAAAATCTCCAGTTCTCAAAATCTTTAAGAAAAATCGTTATATTTTCGTTGTATCTTGAGTATGAGAACCTATATCAAATAGTTTTTAAGTGGGAAACCGAAGAAACGAAAAATATATAACTAGTTTTTTTAAAGAGTTCGAAAATTGGATAGTTCGGTGCCATTACCTACAGTTTATTTAAAAATTGTTTTAAACAATAAAAATGATTACCTACACGTAATTTCTATGGCTTTGAAATAAAGAAGCACGAAAAAACACCGAAAATAGCCAATTTCTGACCAAATGTACCTGAAATAGTTCGTCCGATCATCAGTTTTGAAAATGTTAGTGTTAGTGTTAAATTTTCCTAAGGCCGCCTCCCAGACTATAAGGACATCCACCCAATACAACCAAGAACCGACTTTTAAGTAATTGAAAAATCTAAAGTTCTAGTGAGATTGTGTTTTTTGTTTGTTTTGTTTTTGGCCATATTTTTTAAATAGCCCAGTCAATGAATAGCTTAAAAAATGTGCGTGAGCACGGACCTAAGTCATTCCTTCGGAATATTGTTCAGGGTACTTAAGTAGTTAACATACCAAAAGTCCTGACACCTGGAAGGTGAGCCGGAAAAGGGGGTGGGGTATAAAGATCCCCTTTTTGAAACTTACACTTATACCACGGAAATGGTACGTCATAGGGAAAAATTCTCTAAGAAAAGGTTAAAGATTAAAGTAATGAAATTTTCATTTTCCAAAAATTTGTTTCCATGGTATGACTAACCAAATTGTTTTTAACTTTCAATATAAAAAATGGATTGTGGTCGACTGTAATATTTTTCTGTGAGGACTTTTGTAACACGTTTCTACGAAAACAAATCGATCTTAAGATAAAGAGAGCCATTTGTCTGTGAAATGATATCCTCAGAGCCCCAGAATGCTTTTCGAGGAGTCTTCAAGCCTGCCGCTTCTTCGCTGTTTTAACGCCCGCTACCTCTACCTTCTTTAAATTTTATTGAAGACAATAATTAGTTTGATTTTTGAGTAGTCGCCTTTAACTGAACTTTTAAAAGGAACTAAAATAAATTTGCGAGTGAAATTACATAAATTATGCCCAATTTTATAGGCAAATTTATCGTACATGTATTTAGTGCATGTACAATATAATAATATATTCTATATTATTAACTGATGTGGTAGCATGCAAGTTGGTATATTATATTCCTGATATTCATCCGCATTCCGAAATAATTTTTATTTTTCATTCTTTTTTTTTTCAAAAAACTGAAATTTAAATAATCTCTGTCAATCTGTTAGAAAGTAACATCCTGTTAAGCAATTTTCAGTCCATATTGTTAAGTTCCACAAAATTTTTTCTCGGTTGCAAACAGGTGAATGAGAGAGTCCTTTGGAGACATCATATTTGCATCTACATATTATAAGAATAAATATTTTTACCCCAAGCCCTAATTTACATTTCAACACATGTGCGTATTCTTCCATAAAAGTAGTGATGTTTTACCATATTTACGTTCGCAATTTCTCTATTTGCATTTTTCAGTTTTGCTACAGACTGTGGTGAGGAGGGAGGAACGTTCACTAGGGACAACGGTGTGATGGCAACGTGATGATGATGAAACACAATTTGAATCTTATGTATAATGCTATTTAAATGGTTCTTGATTTTGTAGAAGGTTCCTTACTATACGAATGAAAGTTAAATATAGGATTTTCTGAAATGCAACATTGGTATCAAGAATAAATCAGAAAATTCTATTTCACATATAAGAAATCGATGGTACCCTGGGGACAAATAAATCTTAGAATATGTCAATATAAAATATATGTATGTGAGTGGGGAGAACGGCATTGTTGTTTTAAATAAAAGACATGTTTGTTTGTAAACAAAAATGTCCAACATAAAATGTTTTGTTATATTATAGTACGAGTACCACTAATGTTTAATATCTTCATAGAGTAATTAGCATGATTAACCAATAGTATAAAACTAAAGGTTAACTTATAAGAGTAGGTACATAGTTCGTCAATTATTCGCCAAGACTTTGCTATGTTTTTTACACTTGTGTACGCACGCAACTTTCTTTTTGGTTGCATTGCGATATGGGAAGGTATGGCCTTCTTTTTTCTACTGCGGTTTTTTCCCCTAAGCTGGAACACTGTTGTCTATTCTGTTCACTACACATGTTCAATACAAACTGGTCTAAATCTTGGTGTAGTTTGCTATCGGTTACGGATAGCATGATACAAAAAATAAAATGTAAATGTTTTCTTAAAAACAAAATTTTAAACTTTGGTATTTAATTTTCTTATATTGAATTTGAGTCATGGTCATAAATATTCCGTAAATGTATATTTCAAAAATATTATGTTGTATCTTCCCGAGTATATACCAATACCAATATTATTTCATCAGCATATATATTTTTGATGCGGAAAAATTCATAAATATCAATTATCCTATTTTAGAAGCGTTATTAAGTATACATTATCTTCTAAGTGAGTATATTTCTTTTTTTTTATTTTAAATGGCGAAAAGCTCTTACAAAAACCATCGGCATTCCTTACACGAAAAAAATGCTCTATAACATTATACACTTGTTTCATGTCATCCCATTTGAAATTCATTGTTTCATACGCCCGACGACGAAACGATGGGAAGAATTACATGATTCTAGAAAAAAGCTAGAAGTCAATCCCATAAATTAGGGTGCGATTTTCGACATCCTTCCTTCGCGAATTCCTTTCAACTTATATACATATGTATACATCGTTGTGCCACATCTAATATGCATCATCGCAAATAACCGCAAAACAGCGAACGCTGTTTCCTATTAAATAATGCATGCGAAAATCGTTTTTCGACAGAAAAAAGTATGACAAATGTACACTTCACCAAATGTATAAAGATGAAGGAGGCACATCGGCCTCGGAAGATAAACTACTCTACTGCCAAGACGGCGAACAGATTTCCATAATGTTGTGAAAAATATTATATAGCTGAAAACACTTCGTGTTTCGGTTGAAGGTATATTTATTTTTTTTTTCTTCTTCTTCTTAACAAAGATCAGGTTCCATAAATAACATGCGAAATGTGAATGCTCCAGCGGGAATTTATGTTGTCTAAGGAGGCATAGTCGAAAATGGGAAAAAGCCTGCTTGACATTTTGGCGCGAAAGAATGGCAATAAAGTGAAACATTAAATGGGATGTCATTTTGGCTGAGGTTAAGTGATTTCGAGCAGGTGCGAGTAAGGTCGGAAAAGAGAAATGAGTTTCGTATAAGATTGTGCAATAAAAAGGATTTTTTCCGATGCTGATGGGATGATTTTCATGCGGGGTGTAGTAAATTTCTTTTTGATGTTATCTAATAAGCGAAGAGCATATCCTTTAATGTCCAAAGATTAAGAATGACTCTGCATCCGAAACCGTTTTAGATGACAACCCTTTTTTTCCATGAAATAGTGTTTTTTTAAAAAGAGAACTTCTAGACTCTAAGGAATTTAATAAGATGATGATTGTTCAGGAACGATACCCTGGGGAGCTATTGTGTTTATTCAAGTAGAACTCACAACATTACTTTTATAGCTTGACCAGCAGAAACATGACAGTTGGAAGTAGGACTTTTCATAAAGTAGATTAGCAAACAAAATTTATTTTAAAGAAGCAGTAAGAAGTTGCAGCTGGAAAAATACTTTCAGAAAATACAAATGGTCATCTTTAAGCTGTAGAGAATCATTCCGATATTTCGATTATTTCCTGTGGAAAAAAAAAACAGTTGACTATTTTAATATAATTAGTTGTAATGAGATTTAAAGGTTCTATTCAAAAATTCATTATTTGAAAAATGTTATAACCTTGAAAGTTGAAACCGAAGAAAATAAATAGAAGAACCGGAACTTTGAATGTATTAATTGACGGTTTTGTTACAATTTTTCGATTTCTTCATTTTTTTTTATGAAGATTTAAATAATCTCGAAATTAACCAACCACTCTACCATCCGTCATCCTTAGAATCAATTTGTGTATTTTTTAAGTTGGCTTTGTGGTTTTCGGTTGTTCTAAACCAGAAGTTTTTAAGCCTGCATTGTCCTTTTGCCATTACGATTGCAAAAGCACGAGTCGTTTGATACTGTTTGTAATAGATTATCCGTTTATTTCAATTGCAATAATAAATAATAGTCTAAGAGATGGTTGTAAAAAAATCCACTCGGTACAAGGGTTTATTTCGGGAAATGGTTCGTTTGGAATTGGAAAAGCAAAATCCAGACAGGCAGAAGGCAGACTGGAAGACACAAGTGGGGGTGGGGGTTTAAGGATGTGTTTTCTTCGCAAAAAAACCATCTCGTCAGCCTTAGACTATTTGTATACGTAATGGTGAATGTGCCAAAGAGAAACACACAAAATGTCAGAAGTCCAAGTGGAAGACAACTATTTTTTTTTTATTTTTTAATTTTACTCAATACGAGAAAACGGGGTGATTTTCATACGATGCAACAAACAGCTAGAGGGAGTATGTTAGGTCAATACAAGAAAAAAATCATATTGCAGGGGGTGTCTATCCCCCCCCCCCCCCATTTAAGTGGGATTGGCCATTTTCTAAAAAAAATCACTTATGGAAAACTAAATATTTCTGAACAACGAAAGCACTTAGTAGAACGTGATATAACTTTTTTTCAAAAGCCAAAATTCCATTATTGAATTAAGAGAATTTGACAGGTGTTATTTGAGTAAACACTTTTTAAAAAATTAAATTTACAAATTAAAAAAAAATGTTTGT
The DNA here is from genome assembly GCA_951217065.1 of Baccha elongata. Classification (NCBI taxonomy): domain Eukaryota; kingdom Metazoa; phylum Arthropoda; class Insecta; order Diptera; family Syrphidae; genus Baccha; species Baccha elongata. Next base: position 21,560,165 of record OX578272.1, on the reverse strand, counting down.
TGTCTTCCAATGTATTTGTTTTAATTGCATTATTAATAGCAATCTTTGTTATCAATTACGAATGTTTTTATGAACTTTTAGTCAAGATTGTACATTGAAACGCATCCCAATAGGACCTACCATTACCATCATTAGCTTTCCCAAGATATACATGTGATTTTCGTCTGATACACAAGTTCTTCAAACTTTTAAATTTGCAATAATACTAACATTACTGATCTATACAACATACTAAACATAGCTACCCAAGCATTGCGATTATAATGTCCATTTTTAATGTACTATAAACAAATATCTGTGTTTTTTAGTAAAAATATGATAACTCCATCAAATATTCGAGCTGAACAAATGCATTTATTGAGTTATGAATATACCAAGCACCAAAAATATATTATTTTATCGATTTTGTCGAAAATTAGTTTGCCTTCATACTTGTAGAAGATAGGTTTTTGTTTCCAGTAACATTTTCCAAGATAAACGTGAAATTCGAAAAAAAATAAGTGTTCCTCTGAACTGCCGATAGATTTATTTTAATAACTTTCACCTAAAGAAACCAAATAATTGTAATTTTTTTTTTGTGCAATTTAAATACGCTTTATTTTTGTACTAGATTTTGTTTTGATACGACAAACAGTTTCTAAGATAAATGAGAAAAACCGAAAAATATAAAACTGCATGTTCATCATAACTGCCGCTAGGGTTATTTCAAAAACTATTACAGATACGGAAAAAATATACATAATCTATTTTTTAGAGAATTGTTTAAGCTTTATTTTTGTAGAAAATACATTTTTGATTTGAGTACCAGTTTGCGAGATCAGAGCGAAAACCCGAAAAAATAATATGTTTCTCCTCACTGTCGCAAGCGCTCTAGTCGGATTGTTTCGGACTTTTTTTTGGGTTATTTCCAGACAACCGCGAGTAAGTGTGCCAAGTTTCAAAACTGTCCGGCTTATTTCAAATTGAACACCTTTATTGACTGGCTTAAAAAAAGATCGTTTTCATGTTGCTTATACCCGATTTGAAGAGCATAAGCTAAGCATCACTAACAATATTCCGCAATATTTCTTGTATCAGCAACTTGAGAGATATTAAACGGTGACTTAACTTCGAAAGCATACAAGTCTCAATATCCGGAAAATAGGAACTGCTTCTATTATTTCGCCATTTTCTGTCTTGGACGCACAAAATCTCTACAGTGACATTCTCTTTATCATCTCTTCCAGCTCGTAGCTTCTACCGTTCACAAATCCAACGTTTAGTTTCACCATTCTTAGATTCAGACAAATTCCATATTATCTTTGTATAACTTTGCTAACAACAATTGAATCCCCATATGGCTCTGAATCGATTTTTTCTGTATGGTCCAGGGTCTCTTCAGTATAGGTATATCGCACAACTGTATAGTATTACTTGGAAGGATAATGCCGTAATAATAAAACCTCAAAAACAGCAAAAAATTTTGTTTTTTTTTTTTCAATTTTCAAACGAAAATAGTTCAAAAACGTGAGCTGATAGAATATTTTTGACTCCAAATCGGAACTCAGAACACCGAAAACCTTTATAAAAGTATTGCTTCCTTTTTGGAACAAAAACCTTTGTGACCAATGTTATCATTCACACAAATTTAGCTTATATTTCAAAATAATAGAATTTCGTTTAACTTTAATATTTGAGATATGAGATCCTTGTTTCTTAGCAAAAATCCATTTTCATACCTTCTTCCATAAGAACAATTAAAATCATTTTGAGTGGGTAACTATAAGCTTTATTCCCCCTGAATTAACCATAAAAGAACTTACCTTAACCTGTAATTTGTCTCTAAGGAAAGAAAGGTCCTATATACCTATACACAAAAGCAGCCAGTAGGTACTCATTTGATTAATTATCACGCAAATTCATTTTGTGTCAACCTTTCTCCATAATTCTTAACCAACAGAGACATACCTAGTACAACTCTCTTATGGGTTTAAGAAGACACATTATCAGCCTTCAGCTCGTTAAGCTAATTGTAATAATAATTGCCCGAGACAAAGCCAAAGTACAATGCTTCTTCCATCTTTTTAATTTAGCATCCCCGCGTGGCATGCTCTGAACCCTCTGTCGTCACACGATGGAACCTTGTCACAATGGAACCCACCATAGTAGTAGTTATTTGTCTAATAGAATTCTCTTCCAAAAATAATTTGTGTTGACAAGAATGTATGGCTCCAGCCCCTGACTGTCGACTATGTCACCACCTTTACGCAGGTGATGAGTGCATTGACTTCCGAAAATGGGGGCTCATCCGTGACACTATATCATGCCCAAGGTAAGCTCTGTGCTATGTGACAGGACCTCCAGCCATGGGAATGAGAGATTCCTTGGTACCTTCGTTTTCACTAATTTAATCGAAGGAAACTGTTATTAACCAGTAGACAAGTATACGTGGATGAGACATCTTATAGGTTAGGATACCATTGTAGAGTTCCAAAGCAACAACAGCACAGTAAAAGTCCTTGCTCCTGTTTTTGTTTGCCTTGCTTGCTGCTATGGGAAGCACGGCAAACATAATTTATTACCGTATCTACTCATGCTTACACATTGTGAAATTTTAATGTGTCTAAGCACGCAATGTAATTTAAGTTTAATTAGGTAATTTAGAGAACGAGTAAGAAGAAAAAGTATACAGTGTTTACCTGGGAAGTGCATCCTTTGCAAGAATTCACTGCAGAAATGGGTAAACAACAAAAATGGTATCTTACAAAAATATAAAGCAAAAATATTTTAATGTACAGTTTACTGTGTGCGTAGGGACTTATCCTCTGAATATGCAAAAGGAGATATGGAAAGCATGCAAAAGTGGATTTACTCAAGGATAAAATATATGCAGGAATCTGGTTATTAATTTTATGCATCGGCAAGTTCGCGACAGTGGAAAAGCTCTCGCATCTTTGTGATTATGATTTGTGGTGGATTTGTAGGTTCAGCTCGTATTCAAATTTTGAAAATTTAAACTTGTTGGGACATGCAAATAGTAAAAAGTTAATAGACCAAATTCAAGACTGTGCTAAGTATGTTTGATCGTATAAGTACAAAGTTATGCGGATTCGCATTGTGGTTTTTTCTTCGCTACCTATGCTCAATATTTAAAAATAAGGGAAATTTAAATTTAAAAAAAAATTTACTTTTTTTTTTGTATTTTAAAATCGACATTATAAAGTATGTTTTATAAGCTCTGTTTTGATATCAAGCCTGTTATAAAAATAATTTCGACACTTGCTGAAAAAACAGGGATAGTTTTTTTTTGCCGAACTGAATTGTTTAAAATAAAATGTTTAATTCGAAAATTGGAAAAAGTCTTAACATTGTTTTCCAGAAAATTCCGGGGTAACATAACTTAATTTTTGTTTAAATAAGGGGGACGGTGGTTTTAAACATCGTATAGCGCAGCGGAAGTGGTTTTATTCAACAGGTGTACATTTAAGTTCAGATGTGATAGCATTGTGGCATTTTTAAAACACAGAGCATCAAAGTGGCATCACTGACCCTGGCATTTCATCTGTCATCTTTCCGACATTCCAAAAATATTCATTCGCTCGACTACGACTCACCGACACGCACACACCACAATTGAGTTTGAATAAATTATTAGTTTGAATAAAGTAATCTTTTGAATTGTTAAAATAAAAAAGTAAAGTCTTTTATTTAACTTCGTTGGAACTTCGTATAATCAATTGCCGGTTCCACAGCCTGTTGGAGGAATTTTTTTTCACGACTTAATATGCCTGACACTTCAAGGGCATTGTTGGTTGTATTTTTTTTACACTTCCTGAGTCTCATATAAAGGAGGCCCGATTTGGAACCGCCCGCTTCCACGATTTGGTTTCTTGCAATTTTGTTTTTGTATATAGTTGTTGTTGAAGTTCTGATCCCAACGCATTATTTCCCAACGCAGTTGTTTGATTTGAAGATCGACAAAGCCTATTATAAGACTTCTTTCGTGTTGTAATCTCCATTTTGTTTATTCAACAAAAACTTTGTTTGATTTTGCCTATAATCGGTCTCGAAAAATTTTATCTTACGAATTCGAAGGAAAACTTAAATTATTTTTATCAACGTGAAAATATAAAAAATTAGCTAATCGTCTAATAAAAAAAACTTCTATAAAGAAAATCCTTTTCACTCACTTTAAAAAAAACGCATAGATTTGTAACTCATAATGCCCCGTGAGTTACATGTTGCGTGCAACATTGCCATGAAGCTATGTTCTCTGCAACATTTCTCTGCAAATACGTGTATACGTTTATATACCAACAATGATCTCGAACACGTTGTAGTGTGACATTGTTGAACACGTTTAAGATGAAGTTGCTGAGCACATGGCATCTGTAAACTGTAAGTACATACGCCCAAAAGCCTTTAAAACAGGTAGTCAACTTACAGATGTTGCTATGCTGTGTGCGGTTACCGTCCCATTTTTGTTTTTGTACTTTTTGGTGGTCGCTATGTAATTTTGCAGCGACCACGCGAATTGTTTTTGTAGATTTTTTAGAAGGAAGTTTCCTTGTGCGGCAATAGCAAAAAAGATGATCGAAGAGTCAGTCTAAAGAAGATCGTCAAAACAAACAGACTTTAACAAAATTATAGTTAAAGTGAAATTTATAGTTTAAAGTTATTTATGTTAAAAAAAATTGAAAAATAAATTTAAATTGAAAAAAAAAATAAAAACAAAATGTTTTTTTATTTAAATAAATATTTTTATTAAAAAAACATGTTACTCGTGGTGTCCTACATCTACTCACGCTGAAAAACTTGTTCTAGTCGCTAGATTGTTAAGGTAATCCTAATCAGCTTCTTCCTCAGACTGATTTTGAATTTGTGGCTTCATTTCAATTTCACGCTAAAAGTTGTTGCAAACATTCGGTTTCTGTGAAAGAAACGATTCCGTAAACAAATACTTAACCCCTTGAATCCATGAACACAAACAGATTTTTTTTCAACAAAACTGATGTTGAACAAAAATAACCCTTAACGAAATGCCCCTTTTGTATAAAAATTTGATTTATTGTCTGTAAAATTCGGTTGTTTTAAATATTTTTAATTTCTCCCACCACTGACAACTGGCACTGTATTGTATTTATTTTAACTCCCGTCCACCTACATATCCCACGGCTTTCTAAAACCACTACAACAACAATGAATTTTGGTAGGTTTTCAGTGTTTTTTCTTCTTAACATTTTATTCTTTGTCTTTTGGGTCGATTCCTTTGGTTTCATTTAATTAAATCTTTTTTCGTAGACATCCAATCGCGAAACCCCTTAAATCTCTCTCGGTCTCTATTTCACTTGTTGTTGTTTATTTAGGTTCAGGTGCGGTTGGTTTTTATTTTTACAATTCAAATTTAAGAATTTTTTAAATTCCAATTCTGTGTGAGTGAGTTTGAGGATTTTTTTTAAAGGTTTTCTTAAATTTTTGTTAGAAATAAGAAATTATATTAGTAATGTGAGTCTGGATGGTGGATAGAGAAATTATCCCTTAATTGCCACTTAATTTATAAATATAAAACTCAAATAGAAACATAACAAAAGGCAAAGCCTGCGTTTTTTTTTTCTGCAATGGAGTAGGTATGTTTTTTTCATTGCTTATTTGAAGGACCCTTGTTAACGGCTTGTTAAACGCCACTTTGCAAGATACTCTATGCTCCCTTAAAATAACAATTTTTTTTTTTAAGAAATAATTTGAAGTTGAAGATTTTTTTTGTTAATTTTTAAATTTTTAAAGGGTTGTTATTGCTACATTCAATTCGTTATGCAATAATTTGCATTTGTCAATTATCGTTGAATTTGTTTACAAAACTTACACAGTAATATTCAATTACTTGTATCTAATTATATGAACTAGGAAGTTTGAGGTTTTTAAGACTGGAAATTGTTAGAAAGTGAAAACACAGTTTTACTTAGCATAGTTTAAAAGATGATGGGTCGGCTTAATATCTGGACCCTTTCCTTCAACATTCAACACCATCAGAAACTCGGTAATTTAGGTGAATGAAGATAGTTGTCTTCTTTGGTTATGGCTTTTTTGGTTCCTTTGGATTCGAAAACCTTTTACCTGCTGAAACATTGACAACATGCTCAGCACTGAAGCGGAAGCTGCTTCAGTGGGTGTTATGAGTAATGAGAATCCTTTAAATGCAATGTAAGGTTATAGATTGGTTCTGCTCTAACTTGCTGTAACGACCCAGAAATTGAGGGACAAGACCCTTTAAAGAACCAAACTTTCACTGTTTATGACCCTGATCTTTCTTTATGTTACGGGTACGTGGACATTTTCAAGATTGGATAGAAAAGTTCTTAGAAGATTTAAGCAAAAATTCTTCGATT